>JAJLLZ010000009.1:1200000-1735243 GCA_021188095.1 Diaporthe vexans
CTTGTCCACCTGCTGTGAAGTTTACCTCACATATTGTAGAATAATCTCCTCTGAGTGGCCTCTGGAACAACCTCCCGCGTGACAGCCGCCCGGAGCACCTCGCATAGAATCAACTTGTGTAAAATAAATCTCCATAGCAAAGCCTCCTGCGTAAACCTTCCGGAGGTAATGTGTAGGTGACCAGGTGGATGTTTATCGAATGACAGAGGCTTTGGATGAGCGTCTTACGTTTTCTGATGCTTGGCCATGACTTGATTATACCCACGACACTAGGACCCGATTTAGCGTAAAAGAAATTGTCATTTGATGCTCTCAATACCAGCTGGACTATCCATAATCCTCAATTATCTCAAGTGCCGAGCTGTAGAAGTGCAAATGTCCGAATCGGTTCGAACTTGCCAAGGCCATCATGGACCCGTCCATACGAATCAAGGAACCACCCCAAACATTTCAGACACCCTCCCAATGCCGGAGAGTGCAGCCAACACCCAACTCAGGTCGTCGTTCTGTCAGGAAAACCCCCCGTCGCTGAAAACAATCACCTGCCCGCCCACATCGGCCACTTACTTGGACTTCTTGGTCACCTGGACCACAGTCTGCGTCGTGAAAGCGGCGTTGATGGAGTTCCAGCTGACGTAGATGGCGTAGAAGGGGATGAAGACCCACAGCATGTTGAAGAAGACCAGGTAGACCCACAGGTACATAAAGTTGCTGCTGTCCAGGAACTGATTTCCAGTGAGCCACTCTGGGCAGAACGTCATGAAACCTGGAAGCAGGAACGAAGAAACAGCGAGGTTAGCTTTCCGCGTTGACGCAGTGTGGGAAGGGACGGACGCCCGGTGCGGCATAGGACAGAACCCACCTCCGTACAGCTCAGCCGTCGCGATAACAACCATCAGGATGTTGGCCCGCGCGTTTTTCTTGGCGATGTCGTAGCACACGAGGACAGCCAGCGGGGCGACGACGAGCACGGTCAAGAGCTCCAAGCTCACAACGGTCTGCATTCACGGATAATTGATCAGCGTTTTCCCGCCTCAATCGATCTTGGTGGAACCAATTCAGCCAGCCTGTGTGCCTGTGTAAAAGCGGCTGCGAGAAACCCCACCCCCCCAAGAGAGGTCACATACCGTGTCCGCGCCAGCCCATCTCTTGTCAGCGCGCGCGTACACCATCCACAGCTGTGCGAAAGGGTTGTCGGCGGCGGCGGCCTGCGACCCCCAGATGCGGTCGTCATGGCCCAGGTAGCCCTGCTGGGTCGAGTAGTAGCGGCCGGAGCGGAGGTCGCCGACGGTCAGGTTGTCGTAGGGTATCGAGCTGAAGAAGCACTGTTGCGCCCCAGAGGACGATAAACTGTCAGTGACCTTGGACTGGTAGCCGGGCAGGTAGGTGAACTTGCGTGGTAGAGGAAGCTTCCTTCCAGGAAGAAATGGATCAAGGCGTCGAATGCGTGCCAGATGAAGAGGAAGCGGTAGCTGCTTGGAGTTGACGGCGAGAGTGCCTTGAGCGAGGTCGCGTAGGCAACGCCCAGGATCACGACGGTCGACGCGAGGGACACAAGAGTGGTCTGGTCGAACAGGTCTGGGGGGAGGCCGGAGTCGGCGGCTGTCGTGTTACTCGCCATTATGATCAGCGTGGTGTGGGTGAAAGTGCAATTGGCGTTGTGATGGAGTCTGGCGCGGAATTGATGCTTCACAGTTTGAGCTGCGCAACTGATTCGGTCGAGGGGAATGGGTGTTGAGGTAGGCAATTGTAGACAAAGTGGAAACTCAGGAGAGGTCGCTTCGCTTCTGCCGGTCTTACGAAACAGCAAGCAGGGGCCGTGCGCAGGAAACTCAATGCCACCTCGACTCCTTCAACCAACCATGTGACTGATATCTACAATCAACAACATGACAATGTCAATTCAAGGCTTTGAGATTGGCTGCACTGAAAACCCGAGTTCATTTCCAGATCCATCTTCCTTGCCTAATCTGCCATCCCACAACGAAGGTGGGATGGGATGCCATGCAGTGTCCAACAAGAAATCGGCACCCCAACTCCCTCAGACAGAAAAGATCATGTCACATATTGCAAGTGCACAAAATGTTCATGTGGATGTTGATTCTTCGACTAGGAAACTGAAGTACTGCCTAGGGGGTATGTGAAGAAATCCGTCCTGCCCAACGTGTCATGCCAGACTGTGTCCATCCGTGATTATCCCTCAAGGGAATCTGTCCGAGACGCCAAAAAAACGCATAGTCATGTCGAGTTCGTCATGATGTTGTGGTTCAGGTAATCGAAGGCTCTTAGTGGGTGGCCTTCTGCTTGTTGGCCTCAGCCGAAGCATCGTGCTGGTGCTCCTTGGACTTGTCCTTCAGGGCGTCGACACCGGCCTGGGCACTGCAAGGTTGTCAGTCTCACGGGCAGGATTAAAGATGTGAAAAGCTCGAGCCTACCGGTTGCCGATGGAGACGTTGGAGTCCTTGGCGACCTCCTTGTTGGCCTCCTTGGAAGCCTCATGGGTGGTACCCTGGATCTTGTCTGCAATGGGCTGTCAGTCATGCTGTTGTTGTTGAGTAGTGGAGGGCGGGGTGAAGGGAGTCGTACCCGAGACGTAGTTAGCGGTGCTCTTGATGGTATCCATGGTGGTTGGTTGTGGTTGGGGTTGGAGGTTGTTGGTTTGGTAGTTGATTGTGTGTGAAGACTTGTGCTTTGGTGCTTGAGGTTGATGATTGATGGTAGTGAGAGGGCAGGTCGAGGGTGGGAGACGAGGGGACGAGAGTCTTTAAGTAGTCCAGAGGCCGCAAGATGGGAGGGAGGGACGGGCCAACAGCCGGAGCTTTTTTTGACAACAACAATACCCAGGCAGTGACTGACGTGCCACCTTCACGTTTGCTTTCGGAGGCAGGTACGTAAACTTAGCCCGGGCAAAGGAGGCAAGCAAAGCATGCAAGCAGTTGCAAGTAGGCTAGTGTCTATCATGTGAATCAATAGCTACGTCATGAAGCCCCCTTGGTGGGCGGGAGGGAAGCCTGGGAAGGTTGCCAGGCAAGAGGCTCGAAAAAAGGCCCGAGAGCTATGTCCAGAGAGTGGCTTAGCCCTATGAGGCTAGCGGACCTGGGGTCCAGACCGTCGTCCCATGGAGTTTCCCGTCGACAAACGTAAGTCAGATAGTCAGAAGTCAGAGGGGAGACGCATCCGTGAGACGTGGGGCGGGCATGACCTTCTGACGTAGTGAATACGTCTTCGTAGCCGCAGCGGTAGCAGCCAGCGTGCCAGAGTGACATGCACAAGCTTTTCAACAAGCCGGCCAATGTAGGTAGGTACTGGCGGGTAGTGTGAGATCTCATCGGCTTCGGTTGTGGGCCATTGCTTAAGACCTCGACGACAAAGCAGGAACGAGCGAGCGGCTGGACACGGCCTTTGACTGTACACAGCGCCCGGGAATGCCTGGTTGTCGTCAGGCAGGCTGGATCGGCAAGGGTCAGTGACGCCTCGAGCTACTACGCACGCCTGTGCTACGATACATTGCACCTACGATCATGCATAGAAACACAGTTGCAAGCAGAGGCCAGACAGACCAGAGCACTGGGCACAGCAGCCCTGGGCCGTGCTGTGCCATTGCGGCTTGTTCCGACAAGGCTCGAGCTAATCTGCCTATGTGATTTGCATCTAATCAGATCTGGCCACCTCTCCGTTCTCCCATGCACAATTGTCCATCTTCTGTTCCCATCGCTGTGGTTATGACGTTACGGTGGGCTTCCCCAGGCGCTTGCCACCTACCAGATACGGCAAACAGCTCCCCCCTGCCATTGTGTCACGCAGCTCGGCCGGATCCCCCACCAGCGTTCACCCCTGGCGGGGCAACTTCTCCAATTCGCTGGAATGCTCCTGTCAGACCCGTAGTGACGTCAATCTATGGGGAATGCATTCCGCGTTCATCAACCCGTCAGCCCATCAATGCTCTGGTGGCCAGCCTGCCAGCCAGCCTGACATCTGCCATGCGGGAAGAGTCCAAGAGGGGAGTGAAATCCCATCAGGACAATCAGCCTCGGCCGCCGGGCCGGGAACAGCAGACTGACTGACTGACGGGGGCCAAAGGGGGATCGCCACATGAGTGACGGCCTCGCGTTCCTGCACGCAGCATACACCCAGGACACCTGCCGCCCTTGAAAAGACGAGAGAGCAGATCTCGATTGTCCCCGCTTTTCCCCGATCTACGAATTCTGCCGTTGTTCTGATGTTCCCGGAGGTGGTGGTCCGTCTGGACCGTGGCTGCTTCCCTCTCCTCACCGTGCATTGTCCCTGGGCGCCCCAACCAACCAGCCACATGCCATCATGCCATCATGCACTGGCCACCGTGGCTGGCCGGCCGGTGAGGACATTGATGGTCGACAATGGCACCCTGTGGTTCCCCTTGGTGATTTGTGCCGAGGTCCAGGTCGTGCTTGAGGTGCAAACCCTTCTTTGGCGTTTGCCCCGAGACACGCTGCTGTGCCACAAGAGGGAGCTGCAAACGATCCTGCGTACACTGACCCGGCCCACTGGTGTGCTCTGTACATTGGCCCACACCGGTTGCACAGGTTCACTTGAGCAACACGACCTGGCATCTTGGCTTTAATTAAACTCAGCTTCTGCATCCCGGACAATGTTGGGGAATTGTGGTTGAGATAATACTGTCTCTTGCCCCTTGGTCCACTCATATTCCACGGTATGAAGGCAATCAGTCTCTGCCATCGGGCCAATCCTTTGTCACCAAAGTGTCCTGGCGATCGCATTGAGTTCCCACTCAATGGTCCCATCTGCATAAACTGCACTTACTCGTTTGCGAAGGCATCCTCGGCACCCCCGTGACGCACGATGGCCACAGGAGGCCGAATGGAAAGCCACCAAGCTAGCCAAGGTAGAAAGCCCGGAAGTCCAAACGGCGAGATGACCCTTCGGCGATGAGACTCGATGTCCATGGTCCATGGGATGCATATCCCGCCGGGGAGGCATCTTGAAGCACTGCCGACCTGAAGCTACGATTTTGGGTAACGTCTTCACCGTACACGTGGCCATGATAAGCTCAGCTTTACGTCACGGCACAGCGAGTAGCACTGAGTGCCACTCGATTTGCACCTGTGGCAAAGGCGTTTGCAGCAGATGGATCTCGGGATGTGGTCTTAGTTTTTGATTGGAGACCACACATATGTGGGCGGTTATCGCTCAGCCTCACGAGTCTCATGATTTCACATAGGCGCTGAGCCTATTGCTGCCACCGCAAAACTCTGTTGTGTTGCCCGCGCATGTCATCGAGCAATCTGATGATGGGGCAGCTACCGAGCCAGTCCCGAAGCTGTTACCGCAATAACCTAGGTAAAGTTAGTTCAATACGTCGCGACTAGTATGTGTGAAGGCCGGGAAAGGCGACAATACTCACACTCGCGGGCATATTCGACGCCAAAGTAAGTGTACGCCGAGCAGAAACTCGCGCAACGCTCCAGCGTCATCCTGGAATCCACGAAGCTCCGCGCGGTGAGCGCCCTGGTTTGGTCCGCCTCTGTCACACAGCCATAGGATTTGTACGCCCCAACAATTTCTGGCTGTGTTGGCTTGCCCACATCACCTCCACTCCCACCACCACCTCCGGTGTCCGGCTCGGTACTGTTGTTGAAGTACAGTTCCAAGCGATTTCCAGACCCACAGTATTCAATACTGGACCCCGAGCAGACCATGTTGCAGTCATCCAAGGGGGCCCCCTCGGTCGAGGCGTCGACTGTGTTTCCACAGTAGCCTAGGGGCGAGGTTAGCACTTGAATCAGGTATGAACAGAACAAGTCAAACTAGTGGCCAAGGTTCAGTTGTACTGACATTCTCTCCCGTATTCTGCTCCGAAATATTTGTAGCCCGCACAGAAAGAAGCGCAAGACTCGAGAGTCATGCTGTCGTCGGAATATGTCGACGCTGAAAGAGCACGCACGCCGGTGCCCTCCGTCCAGCAAGACACGAGTTCGTATCCGGCTACTGTAGCCTTGTGAGCCAACGTCGCAACTGCTGAGGTGCTTGATGAACTTGCAGTGACAGTGCTGGAAGTCGTCACAGACGGCACAGATGACACAGACCCTGTCGACAGATTTGAAGTGCTGAGCGAGCTGGACGGGACGGACACCGTGGACAGCGAGGAAGCTGCGGCCGAGGACGATAAGGAGGGGCTGCTACCACACGCGACAGCTCCAGAAAATTCTAGGCATGTCCCAGCCAATTCAGATGCTAGGTTAAACGTGCTAGACGTCGCCGAAGTGCCGCTGCCGCTCGTGATGTCGAGCCGTGCCGTATGGGACCTACCGCCGGGGATGGTGTATGACGCTGAGTAAAAGGTGTACGGCCCCACGCAGGCGCCCGCCACCATGTCGACGTTGGTGGTCTGAAGCCGCGGCCCTGCGATCCCAGTCTGAGGCGTCTGATACTGGATGCCGAGGCTGACCGGCACCGCGCGGTCGCTGAGGACGAGGGCCGACACGTTCAGGCTTCCGGGCCCCTGAAGGAGGCAGCTCTGCGGCCTCTGCAGAACCACGGCATCGGAGATTGGGTAAGCTCTGCCGTTGTTGTCGAACAGCTCTGTGGTGCCGTCGGCGAACTCCAGTGCGATGGTGAAGGACGATATGCCGGATTGCACGGGGATTTCGGCATCGAGGGGGAAGTAATCGAAGGTTTCGTCCACCCCAGACCCGGATGCCTGGCGCGTGGCCGAGATGGTGCAGGAGTCGCAGCTCACTCCGCTCCGGTCCTTGTATGCAAGTGTGACGCCACTCACAGCCTGCGACAGTCCTGTCGTCCGCACGCGGATGCTCCCACTCAGCTGCAGCGATGCGCCGCCGCCGTTCATGGCTAGCTGCAGGCCAACTGGCTTGACGGCATAGGGCAGGATTGGGTCTGATAGGGAAACGCCCGACGGAACGACGTCAATCATCCGCTGTAGAAGACTCGCGCAGGTGCTGGTGAAGTTTGTCGGGCTTGCCAGTGTCTTCATGGTCACATTCTTGTCCGAGTTGAACACGACGAAATCAGCGTTCTGCTTCGCTGCGACAGACGGACCTACCACCAGTGGGTTCTTGGTTGTCCCGTCCAGGTATTCGGTCACGACCTTGTTGTCGAAGACGTCCGGCGTCGAATCCAGAGCCGACTCATTGTTCGTCGCCGTGCCAGCGGGCACCAGGGTCGGGAACTCTGTCGTGTGGACGCCACCGATGGTATGCCCGCATGCGACCAGTCCGATCATCTCGGCCTGCGTGAAGCCCATGCGCGAGAACTGGTTGATGAAGGTCGAAATTGCATTCTGCGGCTGCGGCACACCAGGACTTCCCGCGGACGTCGCATCGATCCGACCACCCCGTACGGGCACTAATGGTCCACCACAGACCCTTGTGGCAAGCGAGGCGCCCAGCGCAATGAGGTCCGACATGGTGCTCCTCGGTGAGAAGTAGTCAGCGTAGGTGATCAGGCTTGTGTTGAGCCCTGGCCCTAGGTTCTCCCCATTGTTAAGCTCGTACATGAGCGATGCGTCAAGCCCGCCGGTGCCGAAGAATGTGTTTGCCGTTGCCATCTATGTACATCAATCATGTCAGGATCGACGCGAACACAGGTCTCGGAACACACAAAGCCCATCTCACATCATGGAATGCAACGCGAAGCCATTCTGACGCAGTCTTGCGTCCTACCCCATGAGCTTCTTTCGAGCAGGGGGTGATGGTATCTGCGAACAGGCGCGCCCTAGAACCATAGAGCTGGTACATTATTTCCTCTATCTCGTCCGTCGCCGCCGGCCATGTGGGATCCGAGCGGACGCTTGCCGCGAGGGACAACGATAGTACTATCGCGTGCTTTAAATGCATGGTGGGCAATCCGATAGGAAACGGCTGCTCGATTTAAGGATTAAACATTAAGATTTGGGAGAATGCGACACTGCAATAATACCGAGATGGCACCGGAACTCGATCTCATCGAGGGTCAGAAGAACAGCAGGGGCGCGACGCGACGGACGAACAGACGCAACAAGTTCAGAAGAAGAAGGAGGTCTCAAAAATAATAATGAGATCTTGAGAAAGAAATCTCTAACGTTGTCGTCCCACTGCTGACCACCACACTCACAGTGCCGTATCCCGCGTGCGGTATCTTAGGCTCGCCCAGGCCACTATAGTATCGTGGCATCGGCCCACTTGGTTCGCAGCTCCCAATGGGCAACTGCGAACCGTGGACATTCTAGATCCTAGAATCATGGGGACATGAGCTCAGCCACCAGGATGCCTACCCCTGCCCACGCGCAGATGCGGTTCGTATCGCTACTTTGGGAGGGGTGAAGGAACAATGGCGCCAAGCTCTTCTGGGTGCTGATTCGGATATCAGCCACACGGTATTGGCCCGCTCCCACCGCTCCCGCCGCGACTATTCGAGGCCTGCATGCAGTGGTGCCTAGCGCGTGGGTGTTTTCTGGGTGCTGAGCACTGATCGTCACGTGTGGGCTTGCTGGCTTCCTAATTGCCTGCGGTCCAAGTTCTCGCTTGTTGGTACAGTAGATTGCCGAAGGCGCCTTGCTGATGTTGGACGTCTGTACAAGACAGGCAGGTCGCTCGGGTTCTTTTGTCGTGTGCGACTGAGAACCAGCTGCATTGGTCAGGGGGCAAATCACGTACGATAGAAGTTGCAGATTTAACTGGGAGAGATAAGCCACGCCGGGGCTCGGCTGCAGGTGAAGATGCGCCCATCTCGGTTGGGGCCCGGGGGGTCGGGTCCACGGGTCCAGCAGCCACCTCGTGACGGGCCGAAGTGAGACCTTGCATTTGATTGTGAATGGCTTGAATATGATTGTGTTTTACCCTTTTCCGTTGAACTCGTTCAGAAAAACATAAAGACGTCACCAACAACCTTTTTCGTACTAGTTATACGTAGCTGTGGTATTGTTGGGCCGCAGTACTCCTGCAGGGTACTTCAGTCGCCTACCTAGGTACACATATGTGCAGCACTTGATAAAGCATCTTGCTAACCTGAAGCTTACCTTCAAAAATCTGCATTCGTGTGCACTCGGAGAGACCTGTCAGCGGAGAGGCCATGAACACGCCATATACAAGTCGCAGTCCAGTTGGTCCACACCGCCGTGAGTCCGCCAGAGACGTTGAGACAATTTTCAAACTGACCCTGGTTCGAGGGCCTAAGGTGCTTGCTGCTTTTAATGAAAAATTGTCTTTCTAATACGACCGGCGTGTGCAACACCTCGATAGCTTGAGGTTGAGGACTGCCCCCGGGAGGCGGAAGGTTGCCCCACGTGCAATTGATCTGTCAACTTGAAGTGATGTTCCGCAGACGGTCAGATCACAACAGACCGTTTCCCATGCTGTTTTCCCCATTATTTTCCGTAGCACTACCCCGGTGGAACTTTCGCATATAAGACAAAGGTTAGAAACTCCTGCCCGCTCAAATAATGCCCAATTTTCATGCACTGAGCATTCTGAGCCTTCCAGCTCTTGCCCGAGACCTTGACCCGAAATAGACCCTCTACATCGTCCGGAACGCCAACTGAGTTACAAATTCGCACATACCGTAGAAATCATGACTGGCCCTGCCTTAATGCATCTCATGTTTTGAAGGAGACGCGTGGATGTGGAGGGGTCTAGGGGAAGACGGCTCGTATTCTATGAGCGGTCAATTGGTTGCGTTTCCAATCCCCCATACATATGAAATGTTTGTGGTGCCTTCATACAGTGATAAACACTCAAGATCCAACGTTAAAAGTGAAAACAAGATGCTGATAAAAGTAATACCAACCAAGCAGTGAACTATGCATATTGGGGTAAGGACGTTGTCACTCATTCCCTGTTCCCACAAACACACTCGAGCATGTATTAGCCTTGTATACTACAGCTTGCTGACTGAGATAATGTACTTTGTGTATGTGGGCATGATGCCTATACGGTGTGTGTGTGGCGAGACACCCCGCAGTAAAAGTGCCTCAGTGATGCGCGAAGCTGTTCTACACTGAGACAACTCGTCCTTTGATCGCTCTCCTAGAACTCCACATAGGATGAGAAACCTTCTGAGAAAAGAATAGCTCGGTTCTATAATCTGTTTTTGTCGAGCCTTGTTGACCACAGTGATTGGGGAGGGATACCGTTGCCGCATGGCTGTCACCCGAGCAGGGTGCAAGTGCGAAAGCTCCCACTTCATGTGATAGCACGTGCAGGTTCCCGTGATAGCCGTTCATCATTTGAATAGTTCGATCGACCAGGACCTTGCGTGGCCCTTGCGAAGGGTCTGTTCGCCACTAATTCAATGTTCCAAAGAATCAGAGGAGACCCGCAACCTCGGTGCAGCCAATTCTTCAGCGCTTAATTACCTGGTAGAGATGTTTAGATGCCAAATGAGAAATCAACCATATGGTCACACCAAGATGATGGACGCAGGTGTTGACGAGCAGCTGTAGCCGGAACTCATCCAGGGCGGAGCAAAACTTGCTGAAGTGGACGACGTTGAAACAACGAAGCGAAGGGATCAGCATTTTACTGGTGCCAGCGGCCGGGGTATTTTTAGTAGACGCAGGGTTCCTGCTTTTGGGCGAGTCGGCTTCATCAGCTTGCATACCGGGTGCTGCAAGGGTCTCTTATCCCAAACCCCAGACGTCGTGACCGAGGTGCAGGGACATACCTTTGTCAGTTGCACCGCCCGCGCTGTGTCACACCGGCTCAAAGATGTCTGTGACTCCGAGTTAGTGAACGCAGTGCCACGGGGGCCGTGTGGTGCGTTGCGTAAGCCTTCAGGAGAAACCTTAACCTCCAAGATCCGACCGCCTGGATCATCCCAAGCTTCTCGGCCCGTGAACGATCTCCCTTTTCTTCACTTCGCATGCTGCTTCTGCCTCGTCTGACACGTGTTGACAGGTTTGTTGCTGAAGGAGCACTGAGGCCAATGTGTGCGAGATCCGCTCTTTTGTCTCTCATTGCAGATTACGGTGTCTCACGAGCAAGGTCGCCTCCCTTGTCTGGCAGATCGTAAAAGGGGCCCATTTCTCTTGTCTTCCCCTGATCGATCCAAGACCTCTGCATAGGTCCGCGCGTTCCTTTCTAAACTGGTCACCGGAGGGCGGTGTTCACGGAGATAACATGGCTAAGGCGTCTTGCTCCCCTCTGGTGGGCTGGAACAAGTCGCTAGCACTCGGTCTACTCATCGTCATATGGGTCATATGGAGTCTGAGCTCCTCTAGCACGAGCGGCGTGATCTCGCGGCTCCCTTCTTTCCCTGCGGGCGGTCTCTCGTCATCATCGTCAGACCCAAGCTTGCGACCTCTGGTCTTGTACACATATGCCGAATCAGACAATGCGCGGGAGAACCTGGCCTTTTTCATCAAGAATGGACTGCATGGTAAAGCCGACTTCGTCTTCATTTTCAACGGCGAGACAAGCGCGGTCGACTTATTGCCCCAGGCGCCAAACGTTCGGATAGTCAACCGAGGCAATACATGTTTTGATATCGGCGCCATGGGCGAAGTTCTGCGCCAGGACGATTTGTGGAAGGGATACAAGCGGTTCATTACCATGAACGCGAGCATTCGCGGACCCTTCTTCCCGGTGCATTCCGCCAGTTGTTGGACCGACGCTTTCCTCAACCGGATCACCAACAAGGTCAAGGTAAGGGATCCCGATGCTCGGAACCCGAGCTTGCTCACCGAAAAGATGATGCTGACAAGCCCGACGTGAATCATAGCTTGTGGGCACATCACTCAACTGCCATCCGCGGGTGCATCTCCAGTCAATGCTCCTCGCGACCGACGATGTCGGCATGTCGGTTCTCCTCGACCCGACACTCGCGCTCAGCGCATCTGTGGATGACTTCTATGGCAGCTCAAAGGACCCAGTGGGCTTCTCCCCCTGCTTCAGCACCCTGCACAAGGCGGTCCATGCCGAGATCGGTATAACTTCCCTCATCCAGTCCCAAGGATACGAGGTCGACGTCGTCATGACGGCGCCACACTCGGCTCCGGACTTCGAGACCTTCTGCAACAACGTCGGCAGGCCGGACGACTTCCTGTACAAAGACAGCTACGTCGGCACTAACGTGCATCCTTACGAAACAGTCTTCATGAAAGCGAATCGCGAGATCGACCCTGTGTTACTGGAGAGGCTCACTGAGTGGCATCTGGCTGGCAATATGACGAGCTGGGAGACCTGTGGACGGTGAGACATGTGAGAGAAGAATAAAACCAGACCAAGGAAAGTCAATGCGCGTCTGTAGTTGGTACATACGGGGCCACAGGCATGGCGATACAAAAGGCCGCGATTTTGACAACAGTTTGAAACGCACTGTTCCCTCCATATCTTAACAGCGGTAACGAGCCTTGACCTCCTTCGCCCCACCCTTGGGCCGATCTAGTAGTGCAAGCACATCAGCCGCGGCAGGTTCGAATGAGCTCAAGTGCTTCACTGTCTAATGTGTTCTTGAACATTTGGAGACTTCGGAAATCTAGTGAAGATAACTCAGCGCGAGCTGTCAATATTTGATTGAGTGAGGGAACGAGGACGAGCGCAGACTTTGCTTTCCAATCGTCTGGCATTCAAGAATTTCGCGCTTTGTAAAAGCATATTTCACGCTGATGGATGAGGCAAGTGTGTTTGACGGTACACATTTGGATTTATGATGGATTATGTCCCCACAAACTTGATAATTGGCCATATAATGCAATGCCTACAGAAGCAGAAGCCAGTGGAAGCCGAGGAAAGAGTTCCATATCATGGCCCCACGAGCTCTGCTCATATTGAGCGTAGTCCAGATGCCCGACACCCGTGTCATCATGGCGGCAAGAATTGACGGATCAGAAGTAGCATATTTGGTGTGCAGGGTATTTATTGTGTTCCGAAAATACGACGGTTCATATGCTCGAGCGAGGAAGAGTAAATTTGGAACAAAACTGAGACGGCACTGTGATATGGCTACCGGTTGCGCTCTTAATCCGTATACATCCCGAAGGCGTACGGTCCTTTCACACAGTGTTGAAAGCTCAATGACCCAGCTTTGGAAGAAATACAATGCCAATAACAGTGTGGAAGTCTGGGCACGTGGCCCCAGCCTCGTGCCGCACATGATATGGCCAACTGCGAGTCACAGGCCGTGTCCATGTTTCGTTGACCCACGGTGTGCGCTTCCGTCATGCCCTATGCGTGCTCATCCCTTGAGGCTGGGAACTTCAAATCTGAGAGGCAAACTGAACACGGGGAAGCACGGAATCTCTTGCTAGACTGTGAGATTACCCCATGTACAGGCATACAGGTAAGTAGGTATAATGAGAAAATTTGCTGTTGTTCTAGAGATCAGAGATTTACCCCTGCAAAAAAGGAGGGTAGATCCAAGCTCTATGGGATATCATCCTACAAGATAACATCTCATAGGATAGGGTAATCAGTTTAGTGTTAACCTAAGCACTTTCATTTTCGAGTTATCCTGGGCCTTCTCTAAGTCTTATTAGAGATGCCTATTTAGTTAGGGCGTACCCTCTGCTTTTACGGGTGCAAATAACTAATCTCTTTTTTACAACTCCGAGTCTCGGTCTCGTAACACAACGACAGGCTTTCCGCCGTCGACATCAACCACGTCAACAACACAGCTATAGCTTTTGAACTCCCTGGTCGGAACTTTCTTCTGGAACATCTCTTCCAGCTCCAAATAGCTGCGACCCTTCATCTCCGGGAAGCAAAAGAACAAGTAGACCGAGAAGAGCAATGATGGGCCAAAGAATACAAACGCCACCTTCGCACCAAGGTTAGCATTCCCTGGGTTGATGAGTATCGGTACTATTTGGCCGACCAGGCAAGCCGCTGCCGTATTACTCATGACGTTGATTGAGTATGTTTTCTGTCGCAGTCGAGGCGTAGCTGTCTCACCGCCGACTGCGTACGCGACCGCACCGAGGGTGAGTTGGAACTGCATAGGCGTCAGTTTACCCTGCGAGGCAGATGAGAACTTTCTCCACATGACTTACCAAGAAACCCCAAATCGCCATTAATGCTACTACGGCGGACAACGCTTGCCTGTTGTCCCGAGCAATGCCCAAACAGCCGATCACAAGAAGCAAGATGGTCATGGCAATGCAGCCCCAGACAATGAGAGGCCGGCGCCCCGAACGATCAATGAGGAACCAGGAGCAGATGTTTCCGAAAAGTTGGACCGTATAGCAGGCTTGAGCAACACCGACAGCGTTCTGAACCCCTGCTAGGGTGAAGAAATACCTGGGAGCGGGTCAGCGAGGCAGCGGCCGCTTCTTATGACCAAGCGACCAAGACTGCTTACGGCAAATAACCAGCGACAAAATTAGCGCCGACGAACTGCTGCGCCAGATATACCATGCATACAATGGTTGTTCTGCGCAAGTTCGATCCCCGGAAGCAATCGAGATATGAGGCTCCCTCAGAGTTGATCTGGCGCTCCTTCTCGACTGTGGCTTCTAGTAGGGCGAGTGTCGCCTCCACGTCGTGGTTTGGACCGTTGAACTTTCGGAGAGACCTGCCTGCTGCGTCTCTTCTCCCGTAGACTAGCAACCAGGAGGGAGATTCTGGCAAAAGTGGTATGGCAAGGATCAACATGGTGGCCGGTGGAGCTAGCTGAACCAGAACCGGCGTCCTCCAGCCCCAGTCACCGACGATGAATGTCCCGGCGTAGCCAACCAAAGCACACATCCATTGTCCAATGACCACCATCGAGTTGACGAGAATCAGACACAGGCCGCGGAGCTCATCTGGCGCGATCTCGGCGACGAAAACGGGGCTGAGCGCGTGGCCCATCCCGTAGCCGAAGGTGCTGATTAGCTTGCCCCCAAACAGCATCATGATAGACGTCGACCAGGCCTGGACAAAGATACCCGCGATGCACAGCACGCAGCCCAGAAATATCACCTTGCGGCGGCCGATCATATCTGAGATGAAGCCGGTGGTGAAGGCGGCGACGAAGATGCCGACGTTGGTAGATGCGTTAAGCACCTGCTGGTCGTGTGCGGGAATCTCACGCCCGCTTGCAGTCGTCACACCATATCTATCAAGGAAGCCGGGTATCGCTAAAATGTTCCCCACCAGTGCAAGTTCGTAGCCGAAGTTGATGGGTAAGATGAAGATGAGCAAGCCTATTTATTCAGTCAATGTTAAAGCATGAGAAGTTATTGTGTGATTTCGAGAGGTTGTAGTCATCAGACGTACAGTAACCTAGCACCCGCTTGTTCTTGACCAGTTGTGCAAAGCCGGGCGAAGGTGTCCGAGACGCAGGAACAATCTCCTTGCGATCTTGGGTTGCAGTCACGTCAGGAATGTGGGCCACTTCTGGCTTTCCGAGCACTGAGTCCTGAGTAGCACTCGCCATGTCGCGTTATAAATTGCGGTCTTCGGCGTCGAATAAGGTCATGGCCCAGCACGATGGGAAGGAAAGGGTGGGGGTTTAAAGACTTATATAGTCGTCAGCCTCGTCCTCTGCAGCCAACCAGAATGATATCTCGTGTCTATCTGGGGTAGCGATGGGTGCTTTCTCCACTTCCCCGCGAATCTGATTATCTATGTGTCTCCACGTTCACTAGAGATGAATTGGAACCTCGATCGAGACGCGCTTCCAGAGTGTTCGTGCCATTGGTGTCGCGCAATTTGCCGCGGGCAATCGGGCAAATATCTGGTTCCGTTTCTGTTCCGTATACAGCCGTAGCCATACGCAGCGCCTTCATATCGGGCAAATATGATGATCACATCGCAGCATTGGTCAATGATGTTTAGTTGAGAAACACACTAGAACATGACTGGAGTCGTATACGATTTAGGGGCAGAACTGATTCGTGAAACGCGCGGCATGGGCCCTAACGACTCCTTCTCGGCAGACTCCTAGTCGACATAAGTTTTGCCGATTCCCCGCGGCGATTTATCCTTCCGTAGTCCGCACCGCCTCGTACGAAATCGCTGACGTACTTTAGTACTTTCAAGACAGAAATCGACATATCTGCTACTCGAAATGGCCAAGAGAGCTTGCGACGGGTGCAGACAGAGGAAAGTGAAGGCTAGTAGTGACGAGATACGAGCCTTGAGTGTCTCCGCTCGAGATTGTTCGGGAGCTGAGCTTCTGTAGTGCAACACGCATTTACCTCGATGTTCCGCATGCGAGACGGCAGACATACCATGTCTCTACAATACACCCCCGAGGAAACGAGGGCCAAAATTCAGACGCGATCGCGGCAGCCATTCAGGGTCTCTCGCAGAAGACACAAACACGGCTTTGCCCGAGACGGCCTCTGCATCTAGCTATGGAGTTTCTATAAGTCCATCAGACGCTGCCAACCCGATCATCAGACTCAGCACGACGCAAACCACACACACTTTGGCAGGGCGCTTGCTCGAACCTTCGCCTCTTTATGATCGAATCCCGAGACAACCTAGCGCCGGGCGGGCTTTTAATGCAGTCCCTCGCAGCCGGGAAATTTATGACGAGTTAGTGCACTTCGCCGAAATGAGTGAGCCGACGTGCTCGCTGGGTGAAGTCATGCAAAAGTGCATTGATTTGTACATGGAGTGGATATTTCCACTCTCTCCCCTTGCATGTGAGGCTCGCATCCGAACTGGTGTCACCACAATCTTAGATATCGCCAAAGACTACACAGAAGCGGTGGATCCCAGCCTTCGCGGAGCCAGGGGAGAGACTTCAGCCAACACAAATTTGAATCTTCTGGAAATGCGTACCTTCTGTCTGCTCACAGCTTTGTGCTCTATAACGTGTTGCGTTGTACCGGACACAGCCTGGCAAGCTGGGAACTCACTCGCATGGCCATTGCTGCAAGCATCCCGGAACATGCTGGCTTGCTATCAGGATGTCGACATCCAGGCGCCTGAATCCAGCTCGATTGTGATCCGATACTACCAAGCAAATGCACTGCACGCACTGGGAAAGACTAGGGCCTCGTGGCATGTGATGGGCGGGGCTCTTCGGCTTGCACAAGAAATGCGACTGTTTGACGAGGTCACATATCAAAGCGTAGATGCCGTGGAAGGTCAGATCTTGAGAAATGCTTTCTGGCACTTGCACAGTGGGGACAAGTCAGCGTCAATTCTCAACAACGTGCCAATTGCGCTCCATCAAATCCTGCTGGGTTCCCCCATCACGACTGAGGTCTACGGGCAGCAGCAGACGCAACTCACCGACGCACCAAGAAACCCAGATTCGCCAGATTTCGAGCAGCAACTATGCGAAGGCTTCAACATATGCCAAAGAATGTGGTCGACAGCGTCGGATGTACTTGTCGACATTCAGGTTCTTGTTCACGTGCATTCTAGATTCAACCTCGACGTACCCGCAAGCGGACTGACAAAAGCCGCAATCACAGACTCTTATATGTCGTTCAGCCGCGTCCTAGATGATTTGCCAACTTGGCTGAGAGACCCCATGTCGGTAAATGCGCCTGACGATCGCTCCGAAAGGTCTCGAAGACGTGCGTTCTGGACGCAGAGAGCCAACCTGGTAGTGACATTCCATTGCCTGCGGTTGATCCTCTTGCAAAGGTGTGCCGAACACGGCCTGTCCTCGCTGTTGGGATTTTCCGAAGACGAAACTATGTTGGCCTTCCGCAAGACCGAAATTGCAAGCGACCTGCTCAATGCTGCAACGGGTGTGCCCTTCGAGGCCCTTCAAGCAAATGGAGAGCCTTGTGTAAGTAGTCTTATTGCCATCTTAAACTACTACCACCTATTCTCCCCTTCGGACTCTGCTAATACATGCAGGTCGAAAAATTGCGCCAGGTCGGCATGAGTCTCCTACAAGTCCTGAACAACGTGACTAATCCATCCATCGTGGATCGATCCAAGTCCCTCTTTACATCGCTGCTTGACATTCTGGCCAGCTTGAACTCAAGAGTCTCGGCGGAATTGAGTGTCGACTATGCGTCATAAATACGATACTGGCTTGGATGCGCGGTTCATGGTGGCGTCTGGTCAGCCGGCGAATTGTCCGGGCAAATACAACCCAGGCCATGATCCGTCCAGTGCCATTCGGTACATCACGAGCCAGGAAATCCCAGGATTAGGAACTCGCCGAAAAGTGCGTATGAACAATATTAAAGGCGATTTCTCCTTTTCTTTCACTCCCATAGGTCTCCCCTACTCAAGTATCATTTCTGAGAACCACCGCACACTTAACTACCTACAGCGATGGTTCGTGTTCCAAAAGTAGGTCAACATCTGATATTTTCCCTCGTGCCTAGCGACCGCCCTCGCATCATTCTACTTGCCCGAAAATGCTGACATGGCTTGACTTAAGTAGTTCTAGTAACCGTCGCTCAACTTCAACTGAGCTACCTAGGTAGCTTCTGCAAGGCGGGATGCGGAGCAACGAGGGACCGGCTATGAACGGTCAAATAATGTACCACAATCCAATCATACCAGGTTTTGCACCAGATCCATCGGTCGTACGCGTTGGAGATGGATTTTATCTGGTCACTTCCAGCTTTCACATTTTTCCTGGAGTAGGGATCCCTTAGCAGCTAGAGCCACAATGTCTACTGGCGACTGAGGGCTAATCGCATACACAGTTGCCAATCTACTATTCTACCAACCTGCAAGATTGGAAAATAATAGGTCAGTCATCATCTGATCCAACAACTCGTGGGACGTGAGCTCATTAGACTCAGGTCACGCAATCAACAGGCCAAGTCAGCTGGATCTCAGCCAGGCAACAGCAAGATCATTTCCCCTTGACACTGGCCATTCAATGGTGGCTAGTGCCGGGTTGTTTGCGCCAACTATCCGCCGCCATCGCGGAATATTCTACATTGTCTGTACAAATTGTTTCCACCATGAAGATGCCTGGCGCTATGAAAACTTCATAATCAGCTGCAAGGACGTTGAGTCGGGCACCTGGTCCGATCCGTTGTTTTTCCCGTTCCAAGGCATCGACCCGGACCTGTTCTTTGACGAAGATGGACGCGCCTACATCTCAGGCTCCTGGCAAATGAGCCGTTTGAAGCAACCAAGTTGCACCATCAAACAATTCGAGATCGACGTGGCTTCGGGCAAGCCTTTGAGCGAGCCTAGTGAGATTTGGGCCGGCTATGCGCGTTATGATACCGAGGGCCCTCACATCTATAAGAAAGGAGCGTGGTATTACCTTCTCGTCGCTGAAGGCGGCACTTTTGAGCATCACTTGCTCAGCATCGCAAGGTCTCGGAACGTGGCTGGACCTTATGAGTCTTTCGCGGGTAACCCGATCTTAACCGCAGACGGCAAGGACGAATATATACAGAATGTGGGACATGGTGATTTGTTCCAGGACGAATATGGGAGTTGGTGGGCGGCCGTACTTGGGGTGAGAAACCAGCCGGGTCAGCCGCTCGGCCGCGAGACGTTCCTCACTCCCGTTGATTGGCCGGAAGGAGGCTGGCCAAGAATTTCTCAACCTGCCATGAAGTTCTATCGACATTCCATCTTTGGAACTGACCCAGGGCACACAGCCTCTTATGACTACCGGAATGAGTTCTGTTACGTACGCAATGCGGTTCTGGCACACTATCGTTTGAGCAAGGATAGCAGAGGCCTGATCTACTTACGCCCAACACCGAACGTTCTATCTTCATCGACGGGCACATTCACCTTTATCGGGAAGAGGCAGAGGTCGATGAAATGTGTGACAACGACTATACTGGAACTTGCCGGTCAAAGTGAGGGATCAGGCGACCTTATCGCTGGCCTAGTGATATACAAAGATCATCTTCGCTACGCGTCCATCGCATACAACCCAGGCGCTTCACAGGTACAATTGGATATATCCGACTCGGATGGCCAAGGTTGCCAAACCCAGGCTCAAAAGGTCTCCTCGAGTATCACAAGGCTAGGCTTAAAAATCGCTGCTTTCCCAGACAAATATGTATTCTTCTATCATGACGGCTTGGCAACAGGGGGCAGTTGGGCCGAGCTGGGTGGTGTAGACGCCCAGTCTCTCCATGCAAGAGAGTTTACTGGGCCTGTCCTGGGGATATTTGCTACTGGTGGGAATAGGGAAGCGGTATTTAACGACTTTGTTATACAATGAAAGTGGTTTTCACTCGGAAACTGCTTTGATACCAGACCAGGACCTTGATCTTGCGCGTTGATTCCTATCAGTTCCTCCCGTGGCAAGCCTCAGAAATGAGATACAAACGGAGCACGACTCGGAGTTCCCTACACATGTCTTGGCTCTCAAAATACGGGGTATATCCTCATACCAATCTGATTGCAAGCACATTGCTCTTCTAACATCGCTGATATTCTAGAGTTGGTTGGCGTCATTCATCCCCGGTGCTGGCACCCCAGGTAAACGTAGTGATGCTCGTATTTAGAGACATCTGATTTGACTTATTATCATAAGCAGAACCAAAGGCTAGGGCTGAATCTAAAGTTTGTCATAAGCTCTCCATTGAGTCAATGTTGAGCGGTGTGGTTGAAGGAATCTTTCTTCAAATGTTCCTATAATAGCACTTTTGCCTAGTTACTTCAGTCTTCCCATGTGGTCCGGGATCACCAAACAATGCCAACTGAAGAGAGTATGGTTTGATGTTAACGCACTGGTGGGCTCGAATTCTCGAGCGGTTGCAAGGAGCATTTCATCAAACTATATTTTAGATCATAGTGATTTCCCAGAAGCCTTTTGACTTCCCCACAGAACGGTGCTTGCGTAGCACGTGCTGGTGCTCTTCCGAGTAGTGTATAGAGCCACATTCAAGAGGCCCAGCATGATATGTCCAAAAAGCTGCAAAATTGGCCAGGTGATGTTTTCGGCGGTGCGTCTCATACAGTGCATGCTTATCATAACAAGTGGCGTATGCCGGCTACAATTGACGGAGTATCTTGGCCGCATCTTCCAATTCTGGCCAGACTCTTCGCATCTTTAAACTTACCGACCACTGAGGACTCACATACACATGCCCACGTAGTATTCTGCAATTCTCCAAATGCGCATCTGCTATCATCATCAATGTCACACGGAGCGCCTCAGCCTGATGGTTCTTGATGTTCACCCCAATTGCCCCAAGCTTTCCGAGTTCCTCAACAGCCGTACGGCATCTAGGTGAGAGCTGTCTATTTGCTACTGCTCGTTGGTGAGCCGAATCTTTGACCCAGAGACTGAGCCCCCCCCCCCCCCCCCAATTTCTGGCTCCTAAATTCGCGACATACAATGCTGCCAATATTCGAGTTAACTCGCTGGATCTGACGATAGGAACTTTTCCTGCCCATCAAGTGATACCTGAAACGTGACCCCCGACCACATCGCATCACCGAGGCAAAGGTAGTATTACCAAGGTAGGCTTGTCCAAGAAGCTATTGGTATCTCGTATATATGGCACAGACAATTCACATCTTGCACATACGGCCATAGATACAGGAAAATACGGGATCCCGTCCGCTCTCCCATAGTCAAGTCTGTAATCGCTGGATTAGTAGTTGGGTCGGTGACGACCAGCGAATACCCAGTGCTGTATGTTTTTGATTTGGCCTCTGGAGTTGACAGGTATCTTTTGCTCTCTGTTTCTCATTTTTAAGTCAGACCTATGCTTGTCTTGAGGCAGTGTGACTGATGGACATTGCCTCGTGGTCGACCGTGCGCGTCAAGCGCGGGCAATTCAATCACAGTGTTGTGCTCAGTCACAGAGTGAGCTTGGTACCAAAGTGGTATCGTCATCACAAAAGGGGCTTTCAAGAGGCATATGATGACTTTGAAGAGGAGGCCCTCGGGCAACACCGTCAACGTCAAGGAGATTGGCGCACACGAATCTGCGCGGCAGGGGGGCGGGGTTGGAGCTTGTCGCAGCCTCCCGTTACGGATTCCAACGCAACGTGGTAGAGCACATGCGAAATGTTGAGTTGAGCACTCTCAGGTGCGAACGTGGCAAAGTCCAGAGTCTGACAGAGGCCCGGGAGCGAGGAGGGCTCGAACGCATCAAGTTGTTGTCGACGAGGCTCGTTTCTCGGACCATCCCACTGACTGTGTGTGCAACATGATGCGGCCGGCTTCATCTAGGTGTGATGGGCACATGCTGGCTGTCTCGGTCTGCTCACCCTCTCGCTATGTGCAAGAGGAACGTGGTTAGATTTGTTCGTTTGCGGACAAGAACTTCTGAGCGCTGCCCGTGAGCGTTGTTCGTTGGTGTCATCGATGCTCCGCCAGTCTGTGCCCGGAGCTGCCCCAGCTGTGGCCGTGAGCTGGGAGCTCCAAGCTATGGGCACTCTGCCCAGGTCTGAAGCATAAGGTGTCCCTGCCTGTCAACATGATTCTGCTCAGCCTGTTGGGGCCATTGCTGCAAGCTACGATCCCAACAGGACCTGTAGCGAGCGAGTTTTGGAGTGTTACCGACGGATCTGGCTAGGCGCCCTGAGGGTAGACGATGGGCTTCTAAAGCGCCAGCTCGGCCGGCCCGGCCACTTTCGAGACATGGCACGGCTGGTTAGACCGTCTGCGCGAGGCGGGAGCGGCTCCGAGAGGTTCCGAAGTCGCCGTAGCGGGCTGTGTGAGCTAAGTGCTAGGACGGTCGCGTGCTTGATAACTGCCGCCCAGGTGCGCCTAGGGCGAGAAAGGAACAAAGCCTGGTGGTAGCCCAACCTAGAGACTGGGGGATCAGGCGTCTGTCGTCGTGTAGCCTTCACCCAAATAAGGCGACAAGATGCCAGGCAAGATAATTGGTGATACGATGGAGAGTCCTTAGCCCTCGGACGGTGGCGCATTTGGCTAGGATGCCCCACGCCGAATAAGCCTAACGAGGGCGCCGTTGCTTTCATCAAGGTGCGGTTGCTGCTGTTCTCCGATAGATGCTGTGCCAGGCAACCGTTAGACCAGGGTCATACATGGAAGCCAATATGACAGCGCCTCGCCAGGTCCAGGTACTTGCTGAAGCTGGATGCACGGTAATGGCTTGTAGGTAGGACTCAACTGTGACCTTGTCCCAGTTGCGAGCATGCGATGGCATTCCCACATGGGATGGAGTCTTGACACACAGGACAAGACTGATGAGGTAAACATGAAAACGTAGTAGGTTATAGGAACATGGATGTGAAAGATCTGGGCCCCCGTTGTCGATCTGGATGGCCTGACGACGCTGTCATCGCGTGAGGAGTGCGTAGGGTGGAGATAGACAGACCAACTGCCCAACCCCAGACCCCGCCAGATTCCCGCAGGTGTCAGAAAAAAGAAATCCGGGGTAGTATGGATGTCTAGATACTTGACGATCGCTCTGGACACCCACCAATGCCCTCCACGCAGGTGACTAATTGTGTGGCATGTTAAACAATATGGGAAAAATCTGTGACCCAGCATTTCAATGCCTGTCGTAGCCGCGACACGCTCGGTCAACTTCCGAAGGTAGATTTGGTGTGGCTGCTTGCTGCAACCCACCCAGCCGAGGGACACTTTGTGCCTGGGCACCGTGGCACCGTCCCCCTGGGCCAATTAAGCATGTCGTCGGGCGACCCCGGAAAATGGGAAAGCGCAACGGAGCAAAGGAGAATGGTCTGCTATCGATTACCCCATTTCCCCGTCCTGCTCCCGCCCCCAATTCCTGGGGTTCACGGGTCACCCTCTTTTGCGGAGATGTGGAGCAGGATTTGTTTGGGGGAGGGGAGGGGTGGTGGGAGGAGGGGCTCACCTGGACAAGTTGGGAAAGCGGGCGAAGGGGCTCGAACCTGTCCAGGATTCGAAAGCTTGTCGGACATGATGGTTGGAGGGCACGAATATATCTCGGATCCGCACGAGGCCCTATCCCTCCAGCACCGCCGCGAACCTCACAGATAGACATCGAGCGAGCCCGGCGGGAGGAGCGGACAACCTTGCGGCTCATCCCTCGCGTCTCGCTCGCTGCTTGCGCAATCGTGATGCGACTTGATCTGGGCGGAAAGTGGAGCCGCTGGGCGGGCAGGAGGTAGATGTAAAGGCCGAAGGGCGCGAGACAGCGGCCAGATTGAGCTTCTTTTCTGTCAAGCCACCTTGGTCGGCACGCGAGGGAACAGCATTGTCACCACCTATCCTCGTGCATATGTATCGTGACCTCGTACCTGGCTCGGTAGTGCCACGGCAGGAGGGCAAGGAAATTCAAAAATTCAACCTCCCAAGAGTTTTTGTTTTTGGAAGCGCCTTGTCCCAAGTGGCTGGGACCTGGGCACAGCTCTTGGCAAACCCACCAGCTCCCCCAGAGGCTCGAATTGTGGTGACACCAAAAGAAACCTCGCCAACTGGGCGAAGGCGCGTGACAACCCTTAGGGAGCCCAAGACGCTGGTGGCCGCCGTGAGGACGAAAGGGCAATCGTCGGCGGCGCGCACACGAAGAGGGGACCACATTGCAGGATGTCAGCGGTGAAGATCTCGCAGCCTCTGCATGGGGCCCTTTGCTCTTGTTAGGGGAATTTTTGGACAGTATTGCCCACAAGGTATGCAACAGAGCGGGCGCACGATGGGTCTGCTCGGTAGTGCCGGTCCCCATTGCCCGAATAGACAACACGTCTAACCTGGCGTGCGGTCAACCCTGTTTCAAGCCTAGCGTGCAAAATGCGCCGTCGACGATCGTGCGAAAAGATAGATCCAGGACAAGAGTCGTCGTACCCCGTCGTGGATAAGTATTGTTACGATTGTTGTGATTGGTACCGTGCCTGGGCCACCAGCTATGCAATCCAGGAGAGAGGCATCAAGAACCCGACAGTTGCCGACTTGCATGGACCAGACAGCCGTTTCGGGGTTGGGGTGCAGCTTCGCCATTGAGAGGAATGCGACGAGATACGACGTTGTGGTTTTAGGTAGGTGGGAAGCCTTTTTTTTTTTTGCTTGGAATTTTTCTGGATTTTCTGATCAACCCTTGACTTCATTTGACGACGATCCTTGGCCCCTCGGCCCCGCGTCTTGGGACCCCGTCGAGCGTCCCGGTAGGCATGCATGTACCTGTACCGTAGCCCATGCATTGTTCACGCTGCCTCTAGCTGTGAAGTTTGATGGGCCTCTGCGCTGCATTGCTGCTGTTGTGTCGTCAATGATGAAGTCAAGCGCAACGTCACCTGCCGACTCGAGACCCGCGCGCCTTATTGTTCGCTGACATGCCAGGCGTGTCGGTCAGTCATGTCAGAGCTACGGTGTGGTAGCAGCAGACTCGCTCGGCCGCGCTGTGTCGTCGAGCGAGGCGAGGGATTCGATGCAGGCAGGGCAGGCAAGGCAAGGCTAGGCAAGCTAGAGTCTTACCTCAGAGAGCAGGAGGTTGTACCCTAGGATATTGTCCCACAGGAGGTTGCCCTATGAGAATTCTTTTTTTTTTTTGGGGGGGGGGGGGGGTAAGTGCAAGTGCGACGACGCACAGCCCGCCAGCAATCATAATCACAAGCCAGACGCCATGCAGCTCTTTTTTCCCCTTCTCTTATTCATCTTCCCTCGAGTCAAAGCCCAATCAACCGTTTCTGTCAAGCCCCAGGAAGCCCCAGCCCCGGCCAGCTGACTTAGACACCTGGACCTGGAGCGGATGGGCTAGGGGCTAGGGTCGACTCGAGTCAAGGCCCCTCCCCAGATGCTTTGAGACTAGGACAGGAGAGCATCATCATTCATGGGTCCAATTTCTCAGGGCGCAAGACAGCTGACGAGTCGAATACATCGTGGGAAATCCTTAGCCCATCCCAATTCTTGGAAGAACCATTGGCCGGTCTAGAGTTTAGCATGTCAAGGACCGACGCACAGGAGTGGAGCAGCAGTAGCAGCAGCAGCAGCAGCACGGCCTTGCTCGATGCTTGTGAAGATGAAGACATGAAGATATACGTATGTGGAGATACGTACTGTGCATGTCCCACAGTAGACATACCGTGCCTAGTCGCGGCCAGCGAAGAGGCAACGAGCCTTGTTGTTCGGTGAGCAATTTTTTTGTGGGCATTTTTGGGAATACTAGCAGAACTGGCAAGACTGGCTTCAAACATGTGGGCCTCGTTGGCTCCCCACAACCCCATTGTCTTGGCCACGACGAGGTCCCCACCCGCCAGGCTTGCAAGCTGGCCGTGGCCGTGTGTGTCCTGTGTGTGTGGGCTCCGTCGCCCGTGGGGAAGAGGAGATGGGTCCGTCCAGAAGCCCGCTTCCCGCAGCCCACCGGCTTCGTAATAGCAACCAGATTCCATGGAATGTGACCAGGTCGCCCGGCCAGAAACGAATAAGAACCCTGGGGCAGAGTCGCGGTAGATCCACGCGGCAACAAGACCTCACATCGCCAACCCTCGTCTCACCAGTAGCCCTTCCCGCCTGGTCAGCCAGCCTGCCAGCCAGCCAGCCCAGTCCGTCGCCCTGCATGGGGATGATGGATGGAAGGGTGGATGGATGGGTGGATGGCAGCAAAATGGTCAAGTGAGCGTGCGCATGGCACCAAGAAGGCCAGAAAAGACAATCAAGACTCGGGCACTCTCCGCGGAACGGACAGGCGGAGCTGCAACAGTAACTGTGCTGCACATAGATCGGTACGTACACTTGCAGCGAGCTTAGACGTGCAGGGGTGGGACGATGTACCGATACTTTAGTGACGGGCCAAGTCCAACGAGAGTTAGAAAGAACGACCCCGGGTTTGGGCTCGAAATTATAATAACAAGGGCCACTCCTCCCGCGCATCGTGCGCGACACTGGCTCGACCTCGTTCTCAATTGCTTCACAGCGTGTCTCTGTTTGTTCCCGTGGCCCGCCCCGCCCTCCCGCCAATGCTTATACCGTCGGCACCGGCTCCGAGGCTGAACAAAGGCGTTTCGATGCTTGCTAATAAGAGGGATCCTGGCATCAACCACACGACTCAACTCACCCACCAGCACCGGTCCGTGCCGTCCACACGTTGAAAAGAACAAGAGAAGACACAGGAAGAGGACCGAAGCCGTTCACTCCCCGAGCCCCTTTGTACACACCAGATTGGAACCGTTGCACACGCCACCAAGCCTACGAACCGATGCACTCCTCGTAGTGCTGCTGCCCTAACCGACAACAAAACTCCCACCGCAGAACACAATGGCAACCAGCTCCGAGGCGGCCTCGACACCTGGGGACGGGCTGGTAGACCACCCGACGCCGGGCGGGACCGAGAACACGGCGAACACCGCAAGAAAGGCCTCCTCGACGGCGGGCGGCCAGCCTAAGAACCGGAAGGGCTCAACGGCGGAAACGAACGACAAGACCGGCAAGGTCGCCAAACGACGGGCGCCGCGGGCATGTGCATCCTGCCGGGCGCGCAAGGTGCGATGCGACGTGGTCGAGAATTACCCTTGCGGGAACTGCAAATGGGACAATGTCGAGTGCCATGTTCAGGCGAGCCGGCGACGGAGGTGAGTGACAGTGCATGTCCAAACTTCTCAGCCTCTTCACATGCTGTGAAACCCAATGTTTGTCCCCCTTTCCTTCTCCTGGCCGTTCCCTGGGTGAGAAGAATATGACAGCAGCCAGGGGTGCGTCATATTCACATGTGAAACTATGATCACATGGTCACGCCAGGGAAGGGTGAGGAAGGAGAAGGAGAAGAAGGAAAAAGAAAATGTCTCAGGGTTGCATTTTTGACAGGTTTGGGAACTGCAAGATGAGATGGCTCGACACGGGACCGTGCTGACTAGAGTGTGTGCTCGCGCAGGAGAAAGGACCTCCCCACGGCGGCGAGCTCGGTAGGGGGTTCGGTGGGCGCCATGCCTGGAGCCGAGGCCCTGCACCTCCACACAGGGGGTGCAAACGGTGCTGGCCCGATCAATATCGCCAGTGCAGATCTCAGGAGGCCGAGTAATGTCTCTGCAGCCTCAATGCCTGGACTCGAGAGCGTCGGGGGCATGTTTGGGAGCGCTGACGCCCAGCTTCCACTCTTGTGTAAGTCTTGTGCTTGTGTGTTGCGTGCGCGCGTGTTTTGCTCACTCGCTCTCTCATCTTTCACCCTGGCGTCTGTGTACATCCCACCCTGCCCACGCTAACCTCGCCCTCCCTCACCCCCAACTTTTACCCCCACCCAGGCAACCTGCAACGAGTCCTGCTCGTCATCTTCACATGCAAATGCCAAGCGCACACAGACGCAGGCCACAACACAATTTTCTGCCCACGAGACCCTGCCCGTGATCATAAGCTTACACGAAACAGTCCAAAGACCCGGTCTCGGCAACCCCAGCCAGGTCCCTTGGAATCCGGTGCAGCTCTTTTCCAGCCGCTCGTTTGAAGAGCCCAATGCAGACCTGGGACTGCTGCCGCCCTGGGTCAAACCACTGCCCGACAGGATTGGCCAGGATGAGATCGCCTACCTCAAGCGCAAGGGCGCCCTGAGCATACCCGAGCCTGCCCTGCAGAACGCCCTCCTGCAGGCCTACGTCGAATATGTCCACCCCTATATGCCCCTCCTGGAGCTGTTCGACTTCCTGAACGTGATACACGCTGGCCACGGCCAGGATGGCCAGATCAGCCTGCTCCTCTACCAGGCTGTCCTGTTTGCGGGCTCAGCTTTCGTCAAGAAGAGCGTTCTGACCCAGGCTGGGTACCCGGTCCGCAAGGCTGCTCGAAAGATGTTCTTCCAAAGGGCCAGGGTGAGTCTCCCCCGTCTCGCTCGTGTGACGATGTATGGACCGTGCTAAGTGGTGCTGACTCTGGGGTCTAGTTGCTCTACGACTTTGACTACGACTCCGACAGGCTAGTCCTCGTCCAGGCGCTGCTGCTGATGACATACTGGTACGAAACTCCCGATGACCAGAAGGACACCTGGCACTGGATGGGCGTCGCTATTTCACTTGCCCACACTATCGGCCTCCACCGGAATCCGGACAACAACAACACCATGCCCCCCCGCAAGCAGCGGCTCTGGAAGAGGATGTGGTGGTCGTGTTTCATGCGCGACCGCCTCATCGCGCTCGGCATGCGCCGGCCCACCCGCATAAAGGACGAGGACTTCGATGTGCCTATGCTACAGGAGGCTGACTTCGAGATCGATGTCCTGCCCGACGGCAACAACCTCCTGCCGCCTGAGTGTACCGTGATACGTAACACCGAGATGCAGAGAGAACTGGCCGAGATGTGTGTTCAGAAAGCTAAGCTCTGTGTGCTCATCAGCCACATGCTCAAGGCACAGTACTCGGTCCTCATCCGGGACAGGCTCCAACCCGAGCGCACCAACACCACCATGATGCTCTTCCCGAATAAGTCTCTGGACAACCTGGAGGCCGTTGAACAGGTCGACAGAGAGCTTGCGGCCTGGGCCACTACTCTCCCGCCGTCGTGCCAGTACAGGCCACTCGTGCAGTACGACATCCAAGACGGACGGTCCACCATCGCGGTGCAGCGCAATCTGTTGCACATGGTGTACCAGACGACAACCTCGGCACTTCACCGCCCACTTTTCTTGCCCACGTCGCCACTCCAACCGCCGCAGGCGTCCAGAGCTGTGCAGGAAGCGTCGCGCGACAAGGTTAAGAACGCGGCGACACAGATCACACGCATGGCAGCGGAGATGTACTACTACCACCTGGCGAAATACCTCCCGACCACAGGAGTCACGGTCGTCCTGCCCGCTATGATAATACATTTGGTCGAATACAAGCATCCCGACTTTGAGCGACGCAAGGATGCTCAGAGAGGCTTCCACCAGTGCATGCAGGTTATGGTAAAGCTGCGCGAGATTTACGCGGCGGCGGACTTTGCAGCTGGCTTTTTGGAGTCGGCGCTCAAGAAGGCAGCCATACACGACCCGGACCGCATGCGGGGGGCATCAGAAGTTGCTAGCAGTGTGCCAACGGCGTCAACGCTGTCTGAGATGAGAATCGCCACGCCCGCCTCGCCGTTCGCGCGCCCGGCTACGCCTCCGCCGGACCAGGTAGTACCGCCCGTTGTTACGGCTGCGGAGATGGAGGCTTCCAAGTACGCCTATCTTGCGGCGGCGGCGGCAGCATCCAACCCCCTGCCGAGCATCGACGGGCTGGCGCAGCAGCTGCCGCCGCAGTCGGTCACCATGGGCGACTCGCCGCCGCACTCGGAGCGCGACATCGGGCTGACGCCTTCCGCAAGCGGTTCCTCGGAGCACGCGCCTGCGGACGTGGAGATGACCGATATGAACGGGATGGACTGGACGAGCCTTGGCGACACTGGCGCCGGCATGAGCAACCTCAATCTTGATTTTGACCAGTGGTTGCATTTCCCTGGCGAGGGTATGAACAACACGGACAACTTCAACATGGGGCTGTTTGACGCCAACACGGCGTTTGATAGTCTCGGGGATACATACCCGCAGACTTGAAGGGGGCCTATCGGTCCGTTGACGAGAATTACAGGCGGCCACATCGGCCAATTGCCGCTCCGGACCGTCCGCGCAGCAAGCCCTCGCAAGATCGCACCTTGAGCTCGTCACTGGTGACGAAAACTTGCTGTGTGCACGGCCCACGGCATCCACGATTTCGCGACAGAGCGGCATGTGATGTAGGCCAGGCAGACGACGCCAGTCTTGAGGACACTCCACGCGCGACGCTCTGTCGATTTTGAACGTGGAAAGATACATGCCTTTGCATCAATACCAGTCTCTTCAACAGAGACGGCTGATATCATCCACAACGCCGTTAAGATCAATGTCCTAGGGCTGGCGGGCGCGCATGATAGTATGAGAGGAGTTATACGTTATCAACATGAGACCATTGGTCTCAAAAGCACCAGCATCGGCATGACTGCTATACGACAGGGGCCACATATACTTGGGGACTATTATAGACGAGGGCAACACAGGGATATAGCCTGGGGAGAAGACAAACACCCAGCAAAGACGGCTTGTGCGCGAGCGCCGCCAGCAGATACTGGTAGGATTTATGGTGGAGTTGGGTCAGCATAGAAACAAAACAGAAAGATACCTTTGACCACACCCGATCACATGGGGCTCAGTTTAGCCCAGTACGTTTTGTGATTGACCTGAGTGCACTGGTTCAACGGGACTGTTGGATCGGTCAGGAACCGGCGCAGCGAAGTGTTCCGAAACGGCCTCCCATGAAAGTGGGTCTCGATCCGATCGGAAGAGCCACGCCCATGACACTGCCCTGTGGGGTGCTTAGGGTTCCTGATGTGGTGGTTCGCTTGATAATGAGTCGACGATCCGGGTTGCGTGGTGAGTGTGCGGCGGGGGGGTTGCCTCCCCTCCCCGTCCGCTGTCCGTCGTCATCTGCTGGTGTGCTCGTGTTCCCGCGTGGTTTTGTTTCTAATTGCGTCCCGGAGAGGTTGTTTTGGAACAAGCGGGTTCCCTTTTCATACCCTTTTGCTCATGACAGCGCTGGACCGTGGTGGCCCACCCGACCGCCTCTCCAATTTACCTCTGATCTCGTGCCGGCCGCCTCCCCACTGCTTCAGGTACGGTGCCTGATGAGCAGGGCGTGGCGAGCCCAAGGTACCCGCGGGGCCGTATCCACTCCCATGGTGCATTTTACCTTTGCCGGCCTTCTCACTCGACCAGACAGCCCAGAGCGGCACGTGCACGGTCCATGCTGCATTATACCACAGTGTGTCTTGCATGAACAAAGTGTCGACCGAGCCACCATATGCAGCGTCACGGTGCCATGACACCAGCCTCCCTGCGTCCATGCATGCCGTCATGACGAGACGGGGAGAGATGAGAGGAGCCTGGTGGGTTAGACGTTTCTGTCTGTGTAAAATTCACAAATATTTGTGCCCATGGTAGGTAGGTGTCGGTCACCTCGGCAAGGTGCACTTATTTTTAATAACGACTACCAGCTCAGGGTCCATCAAATCTCCCACTGTGGCCCGCCCTCATTCAATAAACCGCACTGAGGCGAGCCACCAGGGCTGCCCAGGTGGACCCGCGTCCAGGTCGCGAGGTTGCAATGGTGACACGTGCCATCCCTGTCCGACGCCCTGCCCCTGTTCCTTGAGCTTACCCGTTCCAGAGTGCCACCCCGTCGCGACTTCTGGGCCTGCCCTGCCCTGCCCTGGCCTGTCATGTTTCCTCTTTCTGGAGCTTTGTCTGCAGGTTGGATGGTGAGAGGGTAGCAGGTAGGAGGTAGGAGGTAGGAGGCAGGAGGTAGGAGGAGGAGCCCAAGAGGCAGGCTGCTGGCAGCTGTGCCGGTGGGCTTGCATAATTCGACCAGGATGGGCGCGAAGCTCGCATCGCCTCGGGAGACGAATCATCTCTCACGTCGCCCACCTCAGCTCTCTCCCTCTTGTCTCTTCTTGACCTGCGTGTCTGTCCCTCAACCTATCGCTGTAGCTCGCTCCCTTCTATTCTTCTTGCGTGTCTCACAACACACACACACACACACACATACACTCAAAACATATCCAGCCGCTCGTTTCTGATCTGCGCCCGTGTCTCACATCCACACCTCCCCAGCCCCCACTTCTTGTCTCCTGCCTGGGCCCCGGGCACTGTTCGTCAGAGCAAAAAAGAGAGCACCTCATCTCTAGCCAGACTTCCTCCCCATAATCTATCTCTCTTTTAGACCACACCTTCTTTTCGCCCACAGGCAGGCCAAGGCCAGTTCATCACCGACTCCCCTTGCACTGACTTCATCTGCATCTGCATCTGCATCGGCATCGCATCACGTCTGCATCGCACTGCACGGTATTACGCACAACATCCACACGCCCCTCTCTGTGCCAGCTCTGGCCCATCCCCCTGCATCCGGCTTCCAGACCCTGCGGCCTCTCGTGCCTCACGACCCTATCAACCGCCGTGGCCGAACCCTCCTTCAGCCCCGCTGTACAACGAACCGACAGTCGCCGTGCTTTGCTCCGTGTGGCCGCAGCTGCTCCTGTGCCTGTCCGCCCGTCTCCGCCGTCGGTCTCGCCCCTGGCCCCCGAGCCGCCCGGTCATCTTTCTGTCACCTTCTGCGCGCCATCCACTACCCGCCTGTGGAACACCCATTCCACGCCGAGTTGCACAGTCTGACGGCAGCTGGGACAGGCAACGGCTCTTCAGCTCACCTGTGCCATCAGACTCTCCCAAACACTCCTTTGAGCTTCAACTATGGGCTTTACTCGACCATTTGCTGTCAATCCTTTATTTACCGGGTCATAAAAGCTGGAACACCCAACACAGGGCCATGTCTCCTGTGACCGACCACTGCAACGACCACACCTTTGACCACTCTCTCTGACCTCTCTGACGAGACCGCAAACATGACCGAACCTTCGATATTTCCGCCGCTGGGGGCCCGCTTGCTGCCTTCGAGTCGACAGTATCACTCGACACCTCAGTCCCCCAAGCACCAGCGCCAACATTCCGACGATTTCATAACCCGCCTTTCCCCAATCAACGCGATCGACACTTTTCGTGCGCCTAGCGGCCCGCTCAAGGCATGCATGGACGCCGCGACACCCGGTGAACAGAGCTTTGCACTGCGGGCCGCCGTCGCCTCGAAAAATATTTACGAATGGCTTGATGAGCTGCGAGACTGGCCCTGGCCCACAGAGGGGGGCCTCGGCTTCCAGGCGCCGAGTTCCACTCCCGACGAGCTTCAGTCGCGCGGCAGGGCCGGTTCGTCTGTCGAACCCGCGCCCGACAACGATACTGCGGCCCCCAGGCAGATATACAACGGGAGCCTGCTGGAATCAGAAATAACGCGGTACGAAACGCGCATTGCACAGATACAACAGGAGCTCGACAAGCTCGAAATCGAGGACATCAAGCAGCATGTGCTGCACAACCATATCATGCCTCTCTCGAGACCCGGGACTCCGGCAAGCCCTACCTTCGACCGTCATTTTGGGATGAGCTCGCTTTCTTCCTATGTGAAAATGGATGACCTCACGGCCGTGATCACGGCAACGGTCGTGCAGGCATTGCCTAATCTTTCCAGGCTTTTAAGACTTATGAACGCATGGAGCACGCGACTTACCGTTCTTCGACGCGTTCCCCTGTGGACATCTTCTCTTGCTGAGGCTGAGGCTGCGCTCAAATCAGCCTGGAACATCATTGAGCAAGGTCCGAAAGCTCAGGTGCAGGACCCACAGCTGGAGCTCAACTCCGACGAGACGCCGTCCCAACACAACTACGAAGTCGCGAAGCTATTACTAGAAAAGAAAGTCTCAACAGCTGCGCGCACACTCGACTACATGCTTGACAATCTTGAGGGCCGGGACGATACACTTCCGGACGAGTGGCTTGACCGAATGGAGGTTGTGGAGCGCCAGTGCGCGGAATGGACCGCGGCGTATGAGAAATGGCTTCGAGATGAACAAGTTGCAGCCTTGCAGAAGGAGGCAGACTCAGCTAGAACTGAAAAAGGCGCAACAGAAATTGTGGCGGAAGAGCCCGCCACGCCGGGTCCGATCATACGTGTTGATCATCCCGATGGGTCCAGATCCCAGAGCTACGAAGATGATGGCATAGACGACGCTGATCAGCCGATTCCAAGTGTGGAGCCCTCTGATGCATTGAGCAGATCTCCGATCATTTCTATCACAAATGACCGAGGCTCGACGCGGAGCAGCGCCGCCCACGTTGCTGATGAGTCGGCGGTGGACTTCGACGACCTCGACGCTGATCACCTGTCGTTGGACAATGGCGCTCGCGCGCTTGGCTCCGACGAGAACCACCGGCCAGGTACTGCTGTGTCAGACGCCTCGACTGTCGTTCGCGCCCAGCCTAGAGATCCATCACAGACTCCAGACCTGTTACCAGTAAATGGGGCTCGCGCCTCTCCCCATACTCCTCCGAGAGAAACAAGATCAACATCGATGCCTGTGGGAGACATGCCGCCAGTCCTTGAGTACCCCGAGGACGAGAGCTCAGAGGACAATTCGCTGGACTCATCCTTTAACAGTAACGCGGAGGAACTCGGAAGCCCCATCGTGCTGAGCCAGGCGAATGGCGAGGATGACCACATGCGCAAGCAGATTAGCCAAATCTTGGAGAATATCCCGGCCAAAATCCAGCTTGGCTCACGCCCCACCGTCAACCATCTCAACCCCCCGGATCTACAGCTACCGTACTCCAAACCAAGACCAACGGCAGACAGGACTGTTCGCAGCAAATCCAGCATGTCCTCGCGAGCCAGCATGTCATCGCGAGCCAGCACCCCGTCTTTTATGCTTGCACCGGCTCCTCGACCACGACACCAGCGTGGGAATCAAGACATCAAGCTATACCATCTATCTCGAGCGAATGGGGAGGCTCCGATCAAACTGTTCATCCGCTGCGTCGGCGAAAATGGTGAAAGAGTCATGGTCCGTGTAGGGGGAGGGTGGGCTGACTTGGGAGAATATCTCAAAGAATATGCTATTCACCATGGTCGACGATCGCACCGAGGGAGTGAAAGTAAGGTGGAGGTGAGGGATATCCCCCGGTCCTCCAGCGCGCTCAGCACTCGACGACCATCAGCCAGCCCCTCTGTCCGTCCCAGCCCGCCTAGCCGCCCGGGCTCGGCCCTCGACTCGACTAGCCCAATCTATGTCAAGAAGAAGCGACAGCCCAGTGGGGGGGAAGACCTCTTGGGCCCCAGACTGCCTGCGACCCCGCTTGCTTATGGCAATCAACGGGCCTCAGAGCCGCCATCCTCAGGATCAGGCAGCACCGGCCGGTCCCGATCGAGCTCGCGTCTAAGCTGGGACGAGGAGGACAGCTCGCTTGGCATGGCGGGACCCAGGAGCATGAGGAAGGACATCCCCCAGGAGAGCCTGGACTGGGTCGAAAGCATCAAGGAAAAGGTTCGGGCCGTTAGTGGTGGCTCGGCTGCCCCGCCGAGAGACCAAGGCCATGGGAGCGGAAAATTCGGCGAATTGGGAAGGGTGGGGGGCACAAAGAGGCTGTTCAGGAAGCCCACGTGAGTGGCGGATGGATGGATTTTGTGACTGGGAAAGTGGACGGATTGGTCGGGACTTGGTCGGGTGTTTTGTTTTTGAGCGGGAAGGTGTTGAGCGTCATCCACCGAGCACGGTCATATGTGTCACGGCCTCGAAGATACCACTTGATTTTTGTCTTTGGGAGGTTGTTCTCGGGCAAGTTGTTCTTTGCTCATTTGTTTTTGTTTGGCGGGATGGACTTGGGACTGGGACCTGTCATGGAAATACCCCTTTGTGTTTTGTTTCTCTCTCCTTGCGCCTGCTGCGCGTGCATGCATGAGTCGCGGATCGCTGGCGTGTGGGGGGAATTGCATGGATGCGAGTACTGCATATCGCATGGAACTATAGAATTGTGCGATCAGCCCGATAGAATCGACTCGTCTAAACAAAATGATGCTGTCCGTAATTGAAATTCCTCCTGGTGTGTCGCTGTTCCGCTGATCCAATCCATGCTGGGAGCTCCACAAGCGAAGCTTCTGTTCTAAGACCTGAGGAGGCCCGGCCCATAATGGATCCGCCACAGCCAAGGAGCATTGCGGTGAGCTTAGAAGAAGTCATAGGTGGGATGAAGCAGGACAGCTTACAAGGCAGGACCAATTGTTCACTCATATCCCATGAGGGTGTGGAAACACTGCAACTGTTGGTTCCTAATCTGTGAGGGTGTGGGAACACTGCAGCCGGTGAGTTGCCAGTGTGGGAAATGACCCCCGCGCGCCCCGAGCCGCCCCATAGGACGCCTCGAAACACCCTCGTTATCAGGTGGGCTGGTGATCTCCTCATTGTTCCCTCCACGTTGAAAATGGGGCAGTGACCAACTCAGCCTGCCCTCTGACTTTGCTTACCTGGCAGGATGCGACGACGGAATAGCGGGTGAGTTACTTGCTAGCATCAACATCATTTGGTTGTCAAATCCAGCTTCTGACTTGTGTTGGCGTGGCCCTGAGAAGACCTGTAGCTCGTCATACAAGAGCTCAAGCAGCTCCCGAGTTCAGCAAAAACGACCTTGAAGAGTTCGAGAAGCAAAATCGCCAGAAGAGGTCCAAGGGTCGTAAATCTGCTCCTGGAGGGCCTGCACCGGGAGAGGACAAGCAGCACTCACTGAATACGACGCCGACAACGCTGACGAGAGCTGCACCGGCTGCGGAGAACCAGGTGCAGAGTTCGTTGGACAGCGACTCACTTGTCGATCCTCCCACGACTATTCCTGACGCGGATCCAGATCTTGTCATAGAACGTCTCCCACGGCGTTCTCTGACACCCGAATCTACATCATCTTGCACGGAGACGTCGAGCTTGTACTACAAACGCATTGGCTATCTACCCCCCCTTAGCGAAACGACTTTGGAAGTCATCCGGCAGGTGCTGGCGGATCCATCCATGGGTTCCTCAGCAGGCCGGCTCGTCAAGGAGCCAGACCAACAGAGCGGCCTTAACAAACGGAATGTGAATTGGAATTCCACAACTGACCCTCTCCGCCAAGAGATTCCGTTGCTACAACCCCAGACTGGTCCAGAAAAGGAGTTGAGTGAGAATCAGAAATGGAACGACGATTTGCAAAAGTGCAGAGTCGATCCCCAGGAGTTTGTTTTTCAGCGAACCGTCATGATGTCGATGGTAGATCGACACCGCCTCATCTACGGTGACGATGGAGTTCTAGACTTTGCAGTCGAGAGGACATGGACTTGCTCGCCGATGCCAACCCGGGCACTCATGGAAACAGATGGCAGACATCTGCCGATGGCAAAACCCGACATCGCTATCGCATTTCGGACGACCACTTTGATGGACGCCGGGAGTTTCGAATATCTTCCGGAACCGCTCCAAAATGTCATTTGCTACGAAGGCAAAGCCAACGCTCAGCAACTTCGCGCCTTTCACTTCTTCATGATCGAATCAAAGAACTCATGGAAGACGTTTCTTGAGCCAGTCTCCCAGTATCAGGCACTAAATAGTGCAAGCCAATCTCTACACAACATGTACGAGTTCTTCAATGAAGCCGGGCCAAAGCACTTGGCAAAGTTTTTCGACAAAGTCCGGGTCTTCACCGCTGTCTCAACAACCGAGGGCATCATCATCCGAATTCACCGGGCTTGCTTAGCGAGGCATCTCCGCGGTAGAGACTCCGCAATACCAGTCCCAAAATTTCCCATACTTCCCGGCTATCCATTGCAATTTGAATACGATATTTATCACATGATAAATTCCGAAAACTTCACCTCTGGAATAGTTTCAGCAGCATTAGAAACAGTCATGATCCACTATGGGGTTGGCACACTTTTTGGCCTGTTAAAGGACGCAGCGGATGACGTCGTCAAGAAATTTGAAGCCAAGCGAGAGCACAGACCAAATTTCTACTACTCTCACGGTCAGAAACCAAGAGAACGTGGTTGGAAGAAAAAGGCAAAGTCCAACAATGGCCAAGGCGGCCGAGAAAATGGCGAGCAGAGCACCTCGGCGCCGTCTCGGACTTCAAGGGCAACACCACAGAGTTCTAGTCAGGATCCCAGCCAGGACGAATTGTACCTACACTTACGTAACATCGAAGAGATGCACAAACTAAACGAAGAGAGCCATGGCAGATCGGAGGCTAGGTCAGAGCATGATTCACCCACACCCACACCACCCACGCCTTCGAGACAAACAGCCATTCCCGACCCCAACGCGAGCCTGTCCGAGAACTTTGGTAGTGCATTCAATGTTGACGACTCCATACGGTCCGAAGCTGAACAGCCAGGCCTGGCGGTCACGCCCAGCCAGAGCGGTGCTCTACCGCCTCGACACCTAGGTGGCAGCGCCGTGGAGTTCCTGGTAACGAGGCTGCGGAAGATCAAACGCCGGCTCACTTCACTCGCTCCAAGCGTTCCAAAAACCAGCACGAAGTGAATAGATTGCTGAGATGACTGGCTGTCAGAATCGAGTAAAGGAGATTGGGTGCACGGAGCTGTTGCTGGAAAGACGATCCCTGGTGGGATTGCATCATGGGGTGAGATCAATATGAACCACACTGCTCCTCGCGCACTGACATTGCCGGGCCTCTCAAAATTACTACAGCAAGCCTGTGGACTAGCGCATAAAAGGCTTTGACCCAAATATTGAAGGTACTCGCAGACGGAGGAGCCTAATGTTTGTATTTATGGACGACGTATCTGTTTACAGCACTATAGGCAGCATGCAACCATTTACTGGTTGAGTGAATATCGAGCCTGAGCCAAACAGCGCGGTATCCAGTGGCCAGATCTTTTGCTTCCCAAGTGCATTTGCAACTTTTATACAAATGTAGTGGCAACATACCGACCACTCGATAGTGACACTGAGCACGTGTTCAATGCGGCAATTAGAGAAAGTAAATAATGTAGACGCCCTCGATTTGGAAATCTATGATTTTACTAAATGCACTGACAATAAAAATCTTCTTGCACGTCGGTATCACCAGTCATACCCTACTGCAGGAACTTCATTGTCACGGGATCACGAATGGGTTCGGAGATAAGCCACATAGTGCTCTACAACCCAACTGAGCCTTATCGTCGATTTCTAAAGCCGATGAAGGGAGGAGAGATGTGGAAAGGTCTCTCCCACTGTCCTAGAGGCAGAGTAGATCCTACTCAGGATCCTCTTGTGGGTATCAAATGTTGATGACCGGCGATTAGCATGCTAAAGTCCGCCTAGCTCCTGGGCGACCTACAAAAGTACGGACCAGGGTATTTTTTACAATGTTCCTATGAGTTCTTCGTGTTATTTATGAACTGATCTCTCGAAATCCGTAGCTACTATTCTCGGTCCGGTAATTTGACAATATCTATACTATCGAGATCTCACATCAACCATGGCCCCCACCAGTGAGATGCTCATATGCCTGATCACAGGTAAGGGAAAAGATTTGGTCATAGCATAGCATAGGGCTCAACGCCCGGCCACATCGATCCCGAGCTGACTTTATCACACCCACGACCCACCAGGTGCAAACCAAGGCCTAGGCTTAGAGGCAGCCAAAGCCTTAGCCACATCCCGCCGTGGGCCCAACGGGGAGACTTACTACGTCCTGGTGGGCAGCCGCGACCTGGCAAAGGGCGAGAGTGCCGCCGCGGCCATTAATTCGGCCGGGGTATCCGCGGAGGCAATCCAGCTGGACGTGACAGACCCGTCGTCGATCGCCGCGGCCGCGGACAAAGTCCGGGCTGACCACGGACGCCTCGACGTCCTGGTCAACAACGCCGGCACGCTCTCACAGGACGCCGGCGGGGTGACAGCCGCGCTGAGAGCGGACCTCGAGGTCAACGTGTTGGGCGCAGCGGCGGTGACGGAGGCGTTCCTGCCGTTGTTGCTTGCGAGGCCGACGGACCCGCGCCTGGTATTCGTGTCCAGCTCAATGGGGTCGCTCACCGGTGCGGCGGACCCGTCATCTCGGTATTATCGTTCTGTGCTGGGCACGAGCCCACTTGAGTACAGAGTAAGCAAAGCGGCGCTGAATATGCTTATGCTCGAGTATTGGAAGCGATATGGGGCGGAGCCCAGAGTTGATGTGGGAGGCGTGGGTTTGGGGACCAAGATAAGAGTGTGGAGTGCTGACCCGGGAGCGAACGCGACGGACTTCATGGGCGAGGGCAATGCTGAGCTCGCGAGGGCGAGGGGGATACAGGGCCCCGAGGAGGGCGCCAAGGTTATCGTCGGCTGCGTTGTTGGGGAGAGGGATGGACAGGAGGGAAGGGTTGTTGGGACTTATGGTTTAGGGCCTTGGTAGATATATCGGTGACAAGAAACCTTTTGAGGAACCTTATGTAGTGCTATAGGAAATGTCAATCGATGAGAGTATGGCGTTTTCGTGTTGATTGAGATGCGTAAGGAGAATAACACGGACTTTTTGGATAGCTCGAGCTATCCAAAAAGTCCGTATAATGAGCATACCCTCATCTACAATCAACAATCATAGATTATCACAGATAGAAAGCCGCACCACCCTCTCAGATACCTATTACTAGACTCTCATCTATCTAGCGATCCCAAAAGAAGTCTCTCCGCAGAGAATTATCCTGTATGAATTTCTCATGTAAGACATCTGAGGAAATCGTGTTATCGAAAGTAACGCCACTCACTCATAGATTGTCTTACAGGAGGTTGTTCTGTAGAGACCTACTTAGAAAGACTATTGGGAGTGGGAGCTGGGTAAAGAGCACTGCCCTGGTGGTCTACCTCAGATTCTTTGTCCACGTTGCAGACTTCAGAGCAGATATTGAACAAGAAGCAGTCTCGGCCACAGGCAGCAAGACGACTGCCGTAAAATTGTTTTCAGGGGTGTAAAATAGCCGTCTTTCCGTACTTGCAATCCATTTAGACGTGGGTATCGAATGAAATTTGGCAGACCCCAAGCCTCGAACATCCCATATTATAGACTTTCTGGGAGTGGGCCGAAGTGTTGCCCGGACTCTCGTTTGGGCCCGGATGGTCCGAGCCCGACGCACCGTGCCTGTCCGTCCGATGTTTAAAGGCCATGGCTTCGTACACTTTCAGGAGGCAACGGGCGACTCAGTCTCATCGGTTTCGCGTCCAGTTTGAGCAGTCTTTCTTTAAAATCACCTCGCAGTCACCCAATAAAGGAATATACCAGAGAGATTTTGGAAGCACTTTGTCACAGACAGCTACCGGGGATGCAATAGAACCAAATCAGCCAAATGGACACGCGCAAACGACCCGCTTCCAAAGCCGCAATAGGTGCTATAGACCAGCCCCCTACGAAGCAAAAGCGCATTGGGAATCATTCAGCAATATCGCGCCCTCCACACACGTGGGCACCGAGCTGCGTTTTCATGGTCGAACATATCAGGCAACATCACCTTCAATTTCACAATCGCAACGCAGCTGAGGGAGAGAAGAGAAATTGTGGCATATTCGTGAGCCTTGCCGATGCAAACTTCAGGGTGCATGATGTGATGGAAGACGTTGTTGGTGAGTTCTGGCTCAACAACGAGGGACGGGGAGACTCTACCTTTGACAAGGGCAATGATGAGTACTACGGCAATCCGGGACACGATGGCGAGAAAGTGGGGTCTTCTTGGGAATTCGACGATTGGCAGTCAGATGTAACACACAAGGTCTACATTCGGGCTTATCCTCTGGCATGGCCCACGCACTGCCAAGAGAATCCTGTTGACAAATTGGAGGGACTGTATGAGGCCGAAGAAATAGGGGCTAGAACTGAGAGCAACGAGATGGAATGGGCAAGAATTTAGGTTACTATGAAGAAGAATGTCCGTGTGCTTGGTGAAATATCGCTGCGCACAGGAGTTGAACAAGGATTTATCGCCCAAAACAAAAAAAGCTTTATTCTACCGTCAAGAACGATCGCCGGGCGGCATAAAACAGGGTCCTATGTTGTATGACAGGGCTGATCCAAACAAAGCCCAAGATTGGCATCCTTGGAAAACACCCTGAGGCCAATCACACATACCGCGTTCCAAGGGGTCTTGGACCCATCCTCACCATCCTCGTCCTCGTCTTGAGACGGCTGTTCCTTCCTGGCTTCATCTCCCTTTGTGGCCTCAGGTTGCGCGGTATCCAGACCAGAGTTCCTGGGGGGGCCACTGCCCTCAGTCAAGGGTACATTGTCTGCAAATGATGAGTCATCTTCCACCACCACTTGTACCTTGGTGATCTCATCCGATGACCTGCGTCCAGCTGTCGGGTCATCCTTGGGCCCGGCTACCGAGTCAAAGTTCCACTGAGAAGCCTTCAGATGGGCCCTGTCATAGTTCAACGCGACCTGCTGGAGCTTTCTGGGCATCAATATGGCAGCCTTCTCTAGCTCCGCTGGCTGTTCTACGAGGCTCTCGTGATCTCTGTAGGCGACCACTTTAGGAATCAACTCGTATCTCCCAGGCTCAAGTTCGACCTCGGCACTTATGGACCGTGAGTAGAATTTCGTGCCAGCAAGGGCAATTTGGGTGTTGGATCCAGACTCCCGAAGGAGGAAGTGAAGGATGTACACATAGTGTCCTTCAAGACCTCTGTAATAGCGATGGTCAAGCTAAGCCGCATGTTTGGATTAGAAGTGTGATGGTGAAGAAAATTTGGCTAGTTTCAGATTGAGACTCACTTGTGAAAGAGCGAAAACTACGACACCGGGCTCCGTGACTTCGACAGAAAATTTGACGTCGAGATAGGTTGCCATCCATGGGACATGGACGCTTGTCCACAACTGAGAATTGTACCAGTCGTCTCCGTTAAACAGGCGAACCCGATAGAGTAAATCGAATCGCTTCAGCATGTCCTCAAAAATCATATAGAAAACGCCGTCGTTGCCGAACTGATGTGCCAGCTTCTGGATCCAGTATTGGGTCCACTCCTCAGAGCCATCGCTCCAAGGACCATCCCACTGACCCTTCCCTCTGTACCGGCAATGTCTGCGGAGCGTAGGTAGGCTCCCGCGGATTGGATTGTGTCCCCAGGGGTTCCTGTATGGGTATTAGTATTGGATACATATCGCTCGAACAATTCTCCTGGCAGAAAGACAGCCATTGAGGCTTCCGCCAGAGCTTGAATTATGCTGGGTTTCAGGCATGGGAAGGGGTAAGAGAAAAGCAGGTGTAATTACCTAACACGAACGAATCTGATACTCTTTCCATTCTCGTCCTCATGTTCGACTGCTTCGAGGATTGTGTATGCGTGTTGGCTAGCCAAGCCATTCCGCCCATCTGTGTTCCCTCCCGGCAACTCGGGTGTCGAGATTGTGAAGACAAAGTCCTTGTTTGTCCTCAGGAGCTCCTGCCAAAGACGCTCCTTGTCAAGTATGTCATTAGTGTAGACTCCCTACGATTAGCTACACATATTCATGGACAAATAAATAAGCACTTCACTAAAGGAAGGAGTCTAGGACGCAAGAGTTTGGAGAGAATAAGACTAGGAAATAGAGCCTTGGAAGGCTAGGAGGTAATAGGAGAGTAGAATAGAGAGGGCCAAGATTGTGGAAGCCAACAGGAAGGAGATAAGGAGGCAGTACTCCACGGGGATTACATCTGAAGACTTTTCAACAGCGAGTATATCCTGATATGTCAAGTTGGGCTGTAAAGGAGGGGCTTGGGCGAAGCCTCGGGGGGGGGGGGGGGCAAAATAGAAAGCTTCCACTCACTTTTGGTGATAACCCCGCCAGACATATCCTCAACCCCTTGACCAGACCAGCCAGCTTCTGTGGCTGCGTAATCTCCATGGAGTTTTGCATATGCCTTCTCAAGTAATGGCAGCCATGTTTCGTTCGAGTCCTTGCACCTCGCGTAATGAAGAGCCTCGGAACCTGTCTGGTTCTGCTCCTTCCATTTTTTTGCAATTTTCCCGCGGGGATCATAAACGGAACTAGTATCGAAATCATGAGACTCGAGGCACAGATTATCGTCCACCTAAGACGTGTCAATCACCTGATACAGGGCCAAAAGTGAAGCGGCTGGGACGATCCTATGTTGCGAAAGATGTGGAACAATCAGAAGAAAGTAACGGTACTCACAACAGTGGAAATCCATTCGCCTTCCCGAAAGAAAACAAAGCCATAGACGCCGCATTCTTCGTCGCGAGCCACGCAAATCTTGTCCATGTGGCCGTCACTTGGAATTTGTAAGCCAACAACAACCTCAGAATCTCAGTGAGTCTCTCAGCTTGAGTTTTACCCACACATTACACAAGGCAGCGACAGAAGCCAACAACCAACAGTTTTTAAGCCTCCCCTGAATGACATCAATGGCCCCAAAGCCCTCAATAGTGAATTGAGGTTTTTCAAAAATCCAGTCCTGTCAGACACCGCGAGTTAGCTGGTATGGTAGAGGATGCAGAGTCGTTCTTCCAGTGCAGTTGCTCCCGCTTATATGGGGGCACATTTTACAAGCGCTTCAATCATCTCCAAGGGTTAGATTATACTCACGACTCTGTGCACAGACTGTGGATCCGTTTGCTCTGTAGGCGGCTTTTCCCAGGATTTTGGGTTGAGAACATTACGAAAGGCTGGCAATGAGATTCGCTTCATCAGATTGAGAAGATTTGGAACAATTTTAATGATCCTCAGCGCGTGCTTTAGGTCGTGTTTGTGGCCACTCAGCCCATCCGGAATATCATGAACCAGTCCATGCAAGCAGAAGCTCTTGTCTGTCTCGAGGTCGAACTCTGGATCTGACCACTTCTCATTCTTTCGCCTACATCAACCCCGTCAGCTCAGTATGCCCATATGTCAGCCTCGGAGATGAGATTGTTCGACTCAAGAAGTGATGCATTCAGGCAGTCTCCCAGCTCCATATGATGCGGTTTTGTGTGCAACGTTTCCTTACCTGCACTCCTTCGCAATACGCTGGACGTTTGTATTGCATTCATCCCTTGCAGCCTGGTAGCCTGCTGATACTTTGATATTGCCACGTGTCGGTCCCCTTGCAATCTCCTTCTGGAGCACCTTCGCATGGGTGGCAGGTGGGAGAATGCGGGTAATCTTTTCGGGCTTTTCGGCGCAGAACTTGGACCAGAAGTCTGTTACGGCGTTCTGGGCCGGCGTCGGCGATGCTTTAACCTTGGCGGCAGTACCGCTTGAACGGGCTGGAGAGTCCCCCATACTTGGACGGAGCAAGGGCAAGGCTTAAGGTGCGCTTACAAGAACAGAAAACCTTGGCTTGGAGGTTGAAATCTGGGATTTTATAGATAAACCGGACTTGGCTGCACTTTTTGATGGCTAGTACTGTGTGAATGGAAACCTTGAGTGACTGCAGTGGACGAGATATATGCAAGTCACTTGAAATCCTTATTTCTGCCACGTGCCTACAGACTTATCGTATCTAACCACTGTTATCGGCAATGTGTGCTTTTTTTAAACGCTGGGTCTTGAGCGTTTGCGACTGTATGAAGGCGCTGCGTATGGCTACGGCTGTATACGGAATAGAAACGGAACCAGCCAGTTATTTCTGCACAGGGCGCTTGGCCCAGGCAAGCACATGAGAAGCCGCTGCCGTCGACTGGCCCGCTTCTGCTTCATATCTGTTGGCGAAGAAACGTCAATGGCAGATAAGGACCTATGTTCTCGACTGTTCTTGCATACTTCGCTCGCTCGTGGGAGAAATTGTCAAAAATGGCTTTATTCTTTTCCGTATGCCTACGGAGCTGTATTGCTTCTTCTAATTCTCGCTAATTTCGTTACCCGGCAAGCCCGGGTCAAAGATCAGCTCGTCGCGTCAAATTTCAAGGTAATTGGAGCAGACAAGAAATTGGACTGATGTTTTTGCACTACCGGAGCATGGTATTCAGAGTATCCAGAGTTGAACCGCTGTTCCATGTCGATGAAGACCCAGAGCTCAGTCATAGTACTGCGAAACGCCCCTGAGGGGGAAGCGGTTGCGTTTCCAATCCCCCATACATATAAAATGTACGTGGTGCCCCTGAGGGGGAAAAATCAATAAACTATCGAACTTAGCACTCGGGTGTCCGCTACGCGTCCATCGTATTGCTCCAACAGCCTCCTATCTGACGCCCTCCTACACAAACCCCTCCTGGAGAACATGCCACAGTGTGTGAAGATCACAATTGTGATACGACCTGATCCCTAACTGCCATCGTGATCTTCAATTATGATCTCCGCGGCCCTCTCCGCGATCCCATAAGTTAAAGTTTGCGTGTGTGATGCCACGAGCACTGGAATCTGTGATAGTGAGTAAGCAATTGTGTTGTTTGCTTGTTTCTTTTATGTTTTTTCTTCTAAAAAAAACGAAGAAAATAGTATCAGAAGTTTCGAGTGATAGGAAAGCAAAGCAAGTACATACTATACTTGCATCAGCAACTCGGAGGTTCGAAGTTCCCCAAACTCTAAGACGTGAATCGACCACTCCACCATCGTTTTTCGGTAACATGGCGCATGTTCCAGAGTAGTGATATATGGTACGCATAGTTTGCCGTACGTAATCCTCCCATTGCTCGTCGGTACTGACCGCCGTAATACCTGGTGTGTATTCATCGGCCAGTAGACTTGCTAGGGGCTCGGTCTGTGCAATCTTGCGTGCAAACTTGCCTGCCTCCACCAACGAACGCAGATCATAGGAGTTTGCTACGTAGCGGGGATCGATGTCTGGGCTCTGGCTGATGTTGGACGACCGTATGTGCACGCTTCCTCGCGTCAGTGGTCGCACTAGACTCGGAACAGCGGCGTTAGTTAATTTGGTACTACTTCGCTGCACGGGATGCCGGCTGTTCACAATAATAAGACAGGGTGTGATAATGCCGTAATGGTGAGAAAAGTGCAACTCGACTCTACAAAGTAAAATGTGAGAAAGTTTGAGAGCACACCCGGGCCACTTACTTGCAATCCCCGTGATGGTCACAAAATCGGAGCCATAGAGAGGGTCGTCCATTGGAGGGTACACTGGTCCATTCGTATTTTCTGACATTATGACCTCTACTTGTGGAACGTCATACTCTGATAAAAAGGCGAGTTTCGCGTGGTCAATCACGTTCGTCGAGTTGCCGAAGTCTTCATTGGCCAGGTCAACAAGGGCGGTGTCGTCACCCAAAATCTGTTTCCAATTCAGGAATCCGACGCTGGCAATGGCTGTGTCGTATCGAGAAAAATCACTCCTTTTCCACAATGCCAACTGTTCGGCTGCATAGGTGGCGTTGTATTTGAAAATATCTAGTGAGTTGTAGCCGGGCTTCAATCGGTATGTGACTCCCACGCCAACATGGTCTGAGTGGAGTGTTCATTAGCAATGTATATTGCGGGAGGCTGCTTGAAGATTTGATCTGGAAAGTCAACGTTGCCCGAGGATTATAAGGGGGCAGATTGGGCTTGGCAGCGAAGCAAATAAGAAAAATGCTCAATAAGATACGAAGAATCGTCGTCCCTCAAGCATTTGGCAGATTTCGTTGGGAAGGGAGTATGGAACCCACCTTGAAAGTTCTCCCCGACACCGTGAAGGTCAATGACTTGTTTGATGCCGACTGCGTCGAGTGTGTCTTTCTGTCCAATACCGCTGGTATGTATGTGTCAATTGCCTGCCACAGAGCCTGCATTGATGATTTTGCTTTTGGAAGGTTTGGAGAGACAGATGAGACGAGAAAATACGAATAGAAAGTCGAGATACTGACGACAGTTCGAGGATTCCTGGGCTTTGGAGTGACCCCGCTGAAAGAATCACCTCCTGCCTCGCCACAATGACAGACCCGTCTTGCAGCGTAACACCGGTGGCCACGACGCTACCCTCTGGACTGCGTCTTGACTTCACACCCTTGTAAGGGGCTTCCAAGTTGATCTTTGCGACACGGGTGGATAGCAAAAGGGCGAGGTTCGATCCAGCTTGGGGAATGTATGAGCTGGCGCTGTAAGATCTTGTGTTGTTGTCCGGATTGATGCTGCTGGGCTGAAGCATCGCCCCGATGGGGTTGCCACCCAGGGATTCGAGGTTGTGCGACAACCCAAGACTCTCCAAAGTCGGCACCCACGCCAGTACCTGTTCTGTCCTGTACCGTTCAACGACATTGTGGATAGGTCCTTGCGTGCTTCTCCCGACGCTACCGTGATAGTCCTGGCTGTTGATTGCTGTGAAGTTCTCTGACCTTGCCATGCCGGAAACCATGCTGTCCCAGTTCCAGCCGGGATTCCCGACCGTCTCCCACACATCGTACTCAGGGGCAGAGGCACGGTTCCATACCAGGTAGTTTAGAGCTGAGCTGCCCCCCAGAACCTTTCCACGCGTGAGATTCACCTGTCGACTGTTAAGCTCTGGCTGGGGCGTGGTGGTGAAATTCCAATCGTATAGTCCGCCAATTGTGGACCCAAACATCCCCGGGACGTTAATCTTGAGCTCCTCTGGAGCAGCTGGCCCAGCTTCGATCAGCCTATAGGTGTTAGTGAAAAGCAACGCGGAACACTAGCAATACAACGCCAGAAGCGGGTGACATTTTCACCCAATCGGCGGGTCATGAACGAAAACGGAGGAACATTAGCTCACAAGATGCTGCTGTTTCTCAGCGTCTGGCTTAATCGAGTTGCAATAGCAGCTCCTGCGGCTATGTTTGAGATTTTAGCAGTCGGATTTTCACTGAGGGGTGTCTTGCGTGTACTCACTGCCTCCACCGACAATAATCTGAAAAAACCCTCGAAATTCAGTCTCAGAATTTCACATATTGAGGAAGGAGATCTAAAGAAGTTTGAGATTTACTTACATAATCGTAAGCATCAGCTGAGTACTCAGGTGGGATAGCAGCTGCAGCTGCTGTTGCAGCAAATAGAACCACGTTGGGAGACACAAGCATCTTGCCAAGGAATTTGCAAACACTACACTCAAAGAATATATTTCGAAAGGTATTGTCGGATTAGATTCGTTCAGAAGGTTTATAAGGCAATCATGGTGACAAATATTCGGAACCATTCCAGGCTTCGGAAGCCATCGGGGCGTATGTGCAACAATCGATTACATATGGGCTGACTATGTGACTGGGTGTCTACAAATAAAATGAGGGGATATTCATGGCGCATGGCAAGCCTCTAATGCAGTACCCACGCCTGCCTGTATCAAGTAATGCGGTGAGTAAACCGGGCCTTAAATTGATCGTTACATCCAGCCTCTGACCAGTCAGATCCTTCTACCATGCGGAGGTTCCATCCTGGCTGCAGAACCCCCGATCTACAATCTACCGAAGTGCTAATCCGGCGCCGTCTGTCGGGAGGTGTGGGCGAGGTGTGGTAGCAGTGGTCGAGTGTGTCGAGCTTGGCAATGCAGTCAACTGGGCCACATTGGCTTGTGTTGCAGAACACCGGAGTTGCGTCTGCTCTCCCGACTCTGTATTGAACTAAGTACCATCATCCGAGACGCTTATTCCAAGTCAGCTCGGAACGTGCAGGAGCACTCGGATCTGGAGAGTGGCAGTCAGCAAAATTGCACTGGCAGGGCTCGTAGTGTAGCTTTCAGCTGACACTCCTCCTTCGGCAATCATGGAAATCATCAGCTTCATGTACACACGCACAGATGCAAACATTTGAAATAGATCCTTATATTGAAGTCGGACTCTTTCCTGAAGGATCTTCGTACTCTGTCGCCTGTACTCTTTCATTCAGGGCTAAAATGTATCTCTAGTTGGTTAAATGATCCGTCTTCGAACTTTAATTATCAAGAGCAAAGAGGAATGAGTTTTGGCTGGGGCTTCCTTTATGGGATTGCTTATACAGGGACCATCTTGAGAGAATATTCTCGCCTCGCTATATAGCTACTTCACCGCTACTCTAGTCAATGATACCGTCGGGAGTAGTTCTCCCTAGCCTTATCTGTGCATCACAAGGCTGAGGCCATGTGCCTACTTATCACATTTAACCACTGTTATCGGCATCGTATGTTTTGTTAAACGCTGCGTCTTGACCTTTTATGACTATATGAAGGCGCTGTGTATGGCCCAGGCTGAATACGAAAAAGAAACGGAATCAGTTATCAAGAGCAAGAGACAGAGAGGAGAGACTGTATGTTTCCTATGCTAGAAGTCACACCAGTTGAAGGTTGCAAAGAAATAGAAAGCAAACCCGTTCCCCCCTCATAACCGTTTGCAGTCTAATCGCGGGCCACCAGTGTTCTTAATCGTTTCCTCGTGCGGTCGTCAATGATTGTATTCGAGCACCATGGTTGACCTGACGAGTTCATTTACCACGTCTATTCGCTGAGGGCATCGAGCGCGTTAATGCGGTTGTCGGCCAGCATCTTGAGTCGGTCTTTGGTGATCTTCTCGCCCCCCTTCAGTGTCAAGAGGTGTGCGCTCTTGATCAGGTTCTTGATTTCACGGCCGTTGAGCTGAATATTGGACAGCTCGTCCAGGCCTGCAGCGTCTACATCAAACTGCTTGTCTCCCGCGCGCTTGATGAAGTTCTCCCAGACCTGCCTGCGCGCCTCAGGCTTGAGGTCTCGGTACGGGAGGAATAGGTCGACTCGCGACTGGAATGCGTGGTCCAGGCTGGAGATACGGTTGGTGGTAAGGAAGCAGATGCCCTGGTAGTACTCGAGCTTAGTCAGAAAGACGGCGACGAGCTCATTACGGGCAAGGTCAGTGTCGGTCCTGGCACTGAGGAAGACATCTGCTTCGTCGAGGAGGAGCATGGCGTTCCAGAGCCGGCAGAGCTCCAGGGCACGCTCGAGAGCTGCCTCTATCTGCTTAGGCTTTGTGCCAAGCGTACCCGCACTCATAGCATAAAGTGGAACACGAGACTTCTCGGCGACAGCTTCTGCTGTGTATGTCTTACCCACGCCGGGAGGCCCGAACATGCTAAAGAAGTTTGGCATCAGTATTACAGGGCTGACGTAAGATGGGAAGCATGGCTTCATGTGTGCAGAGAACTCACAGAATGATAATGCCTCGTCCCTTGTCCGGAATGAAGTCATCGAATTGGTTCTTCGACAATGCCTTGTTCTCCACAAAAGCCCACGCGAGCTCCTTCTCATTTCCAGGAAGCACGAGATGGTCAAACGCGGCATCATTCCAGATAATGTCGTCTAGCTCGTCGACATTGAATTGAGCCCAGTCCTTGGTCTTAAGGTCCAGGCCCTTGAGCCAAGGAGATGCTAGGAGGCACTGCTCGTTCGTGAGAGGCTCTATGGTCTCAGTACGTTTCAACGACCCGCCCGAAGGCTTGACGGCTGTCAGCTCCGAGAGGCTATCCTCGGAGTCGTCAGAACTGGTGTTAGACCTGAAGTCGTCTTCTTCATCATCCTCGTTCTCTTCATCGCTTTCAGATGCATCAGTGACCACCTCAGCCACAACGTTGCCCTCCAAGGACCTCAAATTTGGTTTCACAATATTGTTGCTCGTGTAGTAGGCGAATGCATCAATAATGACTCGGCCTGCGACTGGCCTCTCCTCTGGGCACTTGGTCTCGAGAAGGATTTTGGTTCCAACACAAGTCCTGAAGTGATAGCCTCTGAGACTCTCAAATTTTCGGCCTCTTGCCGTGACTCGTTCCTTGATATCCGAGGCTGAGGGGCTGAAGGCTAGCGGGTATCTAACTATGGTCAGTCTTTTGTTCCATCAAGGGTCTTATTGTGTAGGTTCTGCTGTTGGACAGCCTCCTCTAGGAAGGTCTCATATGGGAATATGTCCTGTAGGAGGTTTTGCTATACAATATCGGGCCATGATCTTATATGAGAATCGTGATGGATAGACTTACACGCCAAGGCTGGTCACAAACTTCATGCCATCAAAGTACCTGATCTTGGACTTGGCAGAGGTGTAACCGCAACGCTCACCGTTCCAGTCTAGATACTCAAACTCGACTTGCCAATACGGTGGGTCGCAGCGTGGTCGGATCAACTCATACCTGAGTATACGAGTGACCGCCTGGATGCCGAAGAACGACGTGACTGCGAGCTCGCCTGGTGGGAAGATTTGCCAAACATTTTCAAAGTCGACCTTGCCCGTTGCTTTAGTCTGGAGCAGGGATCCGATCGAAGGGGCGAGAATCGGCCCAAGGAAACTCATGAGCTGGTCAATGGCTCTCTTGGACTTATCTTCGCTTGTCTTCTCACGTAGAGCATTAAGACGGTCCCAGCGGTGTACAATTGGTGAGAACGGCTCCTTGAATGTCCAGTTCTTAAGCTCTAGATCGAAGTCTTGATAGTTGGCCAGTGCCACACGAAGATGGTTGCGCATCAACGGATCCTGCACGGTAAAGGACTCTGTCACCCCTTCAAATGTCGGTTAGCACCCATGTTCCAAGCCCATACGGAACAAAACTCTTATGGAACCCGTGGACTAGCTCCCTGGGGTAATCTTTCATAGTCTGTCTACTCATATGCAGGAAAGCTTGATGTTGAGGAATGAGAAGATGGGAAGGGAGCACAAACATTTCTTGTCATCCTTGTTGAAGCAATGGCGATGGATGATGGGATCGCTCCGGATAGCATTCTGGAGATGAGCTTGGTCGTCCTCATGGCTCGCAAACTTGGACCATCTTGCAGGACATTCGGGCCCATAGTTGCCTGCATTCGCACAGTCATGCCGGTACAGTGTCGTCACTGCATTTTCAACCACATCTGGAAGAGAAGCAGTGGTTTTGACGAGATCAGTTCCCACGGATCCCATGGTTGAGTATTTGCAAAGCAATCGGTCTTCAGAAATCTAGCACTGTGCTGAAAGAGAGAGGAGATGATAAGGGGAACTAGATTTTGAAAATGATAATCAAAACGCGCTCATATTTGTATTAGAAATAAATCAGTGGAAAAAGTGCAGTCTACGAGAGCGTGAGTAATGCGGCCGGGTGGTTGCCTAGCCTGGTGTTCCAACCGGGAGCCGTGCGGCTGGCCCGCCTGGAGGTCTGCCTTGAACTAGTGGAGCGATCTACGGCACTGTCCGAACTAGCAAATTTAGAGTCATTATCACACATTTTGTATATAAAAAGTGCTGTCGAACGTGAATATGCGTTTTACTGCCCCTCATGTGCATACTGTCAGGCTCTGTAGCCGCCGGGCCGGGCTTGGTGCAGCTTTGCATTGGATTAGGCAGCATGCAGCAGAGGATCACTGGGTGGAGTCTGACAACACAAATGTGCATGTGACTAGGCTACAGAGCCGTTACACAGTATTATCACACTCTCCAATTATACTTGCCCTGAATCTCTTCAGCAAGAAATTTGCATGAGTGCTAGAGCCTGATTATTGAACTACTGAAATCGCGCAGGTGCTTGGACCCACCGTTCATGGATGGACTATCAGTAGGCTGCCATGGTCTCCATATCATGTCTGACTCACACGGCGTATACTCAAGGAGAATTCCAAGTAGAACAGCAGATATTGTTCACTCAGACAGTCACTTTAGGTCATGGGAGCACAAAATAGTGGCCGATAGAGATAGTATCCACCTGAGACTGGGAGCCTAACCAAGAACTACTATCTGTAACAGCTGATTACGCCGTGTCTTCGTGTGATGGTAAATTATGACCTGACATGGAATGGACGCTGAAATCACCTCATCCTGATCTTAGGGGTCCTTGTTTCGGGGATGGAAGCTTTGAGATATCTCGTCGGTCACGTCGATGCAGAGGAATGTTGATGCCCAACAAAGTAGTCACGGCGCCAATTTACATTGGCAAAGGTCTTTGTCCGTATGACCACGGTATTAACAGCCGCATACGCCTTCATATGTGTACAGACCAAGTCCGAAACCACATAGGTGTATCTGCGCTGCAAGTGAACAGCGTAAGGCAATGAAGCCGCCGTGGGGATATCAGCTTTAATGCATCGGTATGGGCCCTGCCGCGAATTCCTGGGTGATACACCTGGCATAGTCTGCCCGGATCCCATGGTGATAAGAAGTGCTTGGTTCCACCTGTGATATGCAGGCCGCGCTTCCTTATTTCGCTCGGCCCCGTACCCCTGCGCATCGGATGTTAGAATGCGCCATCACAGCCACTGCCTAGTTGGTTTCAAGAAGAGATCAAATATACACACCCGCAAAAACGGATAGTACACCCACTTATATACTACTAGTATACTAACCTTATTTTACACTACTAATTCACTATATAAAATAATAATATGTACTTTAGTTATAAACTATATATATCCTTAAGTTTAATCTTTTTTATTTATATTTTTAATACTAGGTCTTTAAGTGTTTACTACTATGTGAAGGGACTATATGCCTTCGGGATGTATATGGATTAAGAGCACAACCCCCTGCTCTTGGATCTCGAACAATGTGTAGCCAAGCGCCCATGTATCGCACGCTTGGGAGACCGCGTTCTCCCGGTCTAGGAGAACCTCTGGTGGAAGGTAGTTCTCTGGGATACTTAGTTCGGCTGGAGGGGATGACACTTGGAAGGACTCGCCGAAGTCAATGACGCAGATTTGGTCGGCAAGGTACTCGGGACTCAGCCGAGAGGTATCGGCAGGAAGAACCAGATAGGTGGGTGAGGATGCTGAGAAGTCATCACCAGACTGGGTGCGCATATGGATTTCCTCAGGCTGGCCCAGAAGGGAGAGCAACGCATCCTCAGATAGGCGGTTGATGTCGGCCAATCTTACTAGGATATTTGACAGTCGAAAGTCTTAAAATCGATTAGTTTCTGGCAGTGTCACCGTCAAAGTCACAATCAAAAACCTACCTCCGTGGCAGAGGCCCTGTTTATGCAAGAAGTTCATGAGATTGGAGATTCACATAGAGAAAAACGGAGGGTACACAGGTACATTGTTTACTTCTACACTACAGCTAATCAGAGTACCCTATTCAGCTATATTTAACTATATACACCACCCTAACTAAGTACTTTTTAATAACAGCCTTAACACCTATAAGAACAAGACCTAGGAGGAGAACGAGGGAAGAAGTAGCCAAAACACCAGAGTCGAAGAAACAATAGGGGCAAGCAGAAAGAACAATAGTAGCATATATATTACAATAGACACTATATGTAGTCAATGACTATGTATTGTTGTTTTGTATAACGAATTGATAGTGTAAATTAAGGTTGGCGCACTAGGGGTGCACTGGTACCTGCGTGCCCTCCCCTTTCTTCTGTGCGAATCTCTGATCTCAAGTTCATAGCTAGAGCGCTCTGATAAGCCATCCTGCGGAGCACGGGCACAGGTTCCTCGAGACTTAACCAGAGGCGAGGTGACACACATGGGCCTAGAACGGGAAGTACGATGCATTGGTGTAGCCCGTTTAGTCCCGTCATTGTAAAGGTATCCAGCGGCATCGCAACGAATTCGGCACCAGGAGCGGATGGATCCAATTAGGTCAATTTCATATCTGGGAGCATCTCTCGGGCCACATCTTCAGCCACGATCTTGACAGCAACATATCCAGGATCGTGCAAGTCGCGGCAGAGCCACACCGTCCCGAAGCCGCCATAGCCTAGCTTGTGAATGACGCGGTACCTACCAGCGGATCCAAGCGTATCACCGAGATGGACGGGATGATATCCACCTTCTTGGTACTCTTCCAAAGGTTCGAGGCCTTCGCTGATTCCTTCAAGGTATGTGCGGTGAGAAGTTGGCGGTGCGTGTGCAAGTTCTTCGAAATCAAGCGGGTGCAGGCCATCACCAAGAACACATGCATCTTCCTCATCCGCCGTCATATCGCTGGGCTTAGGTAACACAGCCTGGCTTTTTTCGGCCATAACTTCCGCGAAGAGAGGCCTAATTGCGGTGGTATCTTGAAGTTAAAGGCTGAAAGTGGAGGATCTTGGTGTCAGCGATAAGGCTGGTGTCAAGGGTGGAGGTTTGCAGCCCGCACGGGCGCTGACTTGCGCCGCATTACTAACACGGTGAACTCAACTTTGGGAGTTAGCCAAAATCCCCAGTCACTGCATAAAAGGCTCGGAACCGGACGAATAGTTCTTAGGAACGTACTATGTCTAACAAAAATTCGTTCAAATAGTCCATGCTCTCTCGCTACAAGATCAGGGTTTTCACTACCCATAATTTGTAGGTGGCTTGGTCAAACCCTTCCTTACGGCGGTCATCTGCGCAATCTACCTAGGTACTTACTTGTCCCTCAAAATTTATTACATTTATAGCCATGGTCTAGCCACACCTTCGAGATAGCAATAAATCATGTTCGAGCGCTTATGGCTTCATTACTATCTATATGGTCGCTATCCTACGTAAGTTTCTTCTATAGAGTATTATCCCACAGGAGGTCGTCCGTAGGAAGCTGCCCCTCAGGAGGCAATCCCATAGGAGGATATCCTAAAGGGGATCAACCTATGAGTAGTAGCCAAATGAGTCATGATTGTTACTGCGGCGGTGTAGCTTCAGCGCTCTAAAATTTCAGCAATACTATTGACGACGGAGCCACACACGTGCTTCGGTAATCCGGTGCCAATTCTGCCCTGACCGGGAGTTACTCGGTATCACGACGATCCTGTCTCTTTCCTTCAGAGCTGTCGCTCCTTCATCTGGATGAGCATGGCCGGTTTGACCCACACATGCCAAACCGACATATCCGTGTTGTCCCACCGCTTACGCTCCGCCTTGGCGAACTCGCTCTGATGAAACTCCATGTCGAACTGCCAAAGGAGGTTGCTCATGATAAGACGGGCCTCAAAGTACGACAGGTTTTTGCCTACGCAGGCGCGGACGCCCAGGCCGAACGGCTGGGAGGCATGCAGCTTGTCATTCTTGTATCGCGGGTTCCCCAGCCAGCGCTCAGGCTCGAACTTCTCCGGGTCCGTAAAGCTGTCCGGATGGCGCTCCGCGACCCAGGGCGCGACGGCGACGGTGGTGCCGGCCGGCACGAAGTGGCCGTCGATGACATTGCCCCGGCCCTGGGGAGGGACGACGCGGTGCTGGTTGCAGGGAGCTGGAGGGGTCAGGCGGAGGGACTCGTGGACGGTGGCCTCAAGGTACTTGAGCTTTCCAACGCTGGCCCACGTGATCTCCTCCTTGGTCTTGAAGGCGTCGCGTACCTCGGCCTTGACCCGCTCGTAGCACTCTGGGTTGGCCAGCAGGAAGTACACCCAGCCAGTCAGCAGGCTGGCGGTCGTCTCGCTGCCGGCGCTGATGAATTGAACCATGTTGAGCAGTAGTTCCATCTCGGAGAGGCGTGCCTTCCTGACGCTGTTGTTCCTGAGAATGTGGTCTACCATGTCAGGATGAGACCGGGTGCCTTCTTTGATCCGCCGAGTTGTCTTGTCGATGGCACCCTGGAGATGTTTCTGGCGCCACTATTTCGGCTTACTGGGGATGAGAGTCCTTACCATGGCTCTGTGAAGCAGCGAACCTACTCCCGCGACTTGACCAAAGGCTTGTTCCCATGCACCTGACTGGAAGATGGAGTTGATCGCGTCCGCCCATTTGCATGCTTCACCTCCGTCGAGACAGCCGAACGATTCGCCGAAGATGACATCACCAATAATATCGAAGGTAACGTACGTGACTGTAAATTTAGGTAAGTCAGTCGCCTCTACAATGCATTATGAGCTTGCGCCCTGTGATGCAAATGCTTACACCAGCTGGAAAAGTCAATTGCCTTCTTCTCTTGAGAGTGCTTCTTTAATACTTCCATTAACTTGTCAGTATGCAGCTGAAGAATGTCCTCCTGGGTGAGTAGGGCCTCGTTGGTGAAAGTGGCTCCCAACGCATTCCTTTGCCGTGAATGCGTCTCAGGAGGCGCCATACTGACACCAGTCTGGCCATCCTTTGGCGAGACCACTGCGAGCCAGGCCGGATCTTTTTGGAAGTTAAAGCCGTCTTTCTAGAACAGAGCCTCGATTAGCATGGCTTTTGGCCTGTCCCTTGAATTATATGAAAGCCCCCTACTTTTACACCATAGATATCCTCCCAAGCGTCCGCTCCGATGAAGCTAAGCTCATTGGGTCCTGTCCGCACAACGGGGCCTAGATTCTCATGTTGCCAGATTAGCATTGTGGGTCTTGGGCTCCCTTGGAATACAAGGTGCGATAGAAAGCGGGGAAACCGTACCATGTTTGGCGTGGAGATTCTTGAATTCCTGCGGCTGGTTGCCCTTGTACACCAGATAGGCAGCTGGAATCGAGGTAACACTGTTGATAAACGGTCCAGGGAACCTGGCTAGTGGATGGAAAAATCTGGAGTAGATTATTCGGGAAGCCAAGCTGAGAAAAAGCTGTAGTAAAAGTTCAGTGATCGGTCTTGAGATCTATGGCTTTCATGAGCACCGGGGTCTTTTTATACCAGAACTACTAATAATTCTGCAAGCAAAGGGAGCGACGCCACAGGCAGTACTGCAGGTAGTCTACCCAGGAGGAGAGACGAAGACGAGCTTTGGGTTGCCATGTCAACAGGAATGAGGACGTCGGAGGCTGATGTTGGTACTTCGCCAAGATGGATGATAGCATTGGAAAGAGGAAATGCAAGACTGTCGGAGCACTAGAAACTGCCTTGAATCCAAATAAAGCTGAGGGGCTGTCTATGGGTCATCAAGTCCACATATCTTGCTGGTCATAGTGTTCGGGCTGAAGTTTGGTCACTCTCTGCTGACGCGGTCTGTAAACATGCTCGGCAGCTTTCTTATTTCGTAGCTCTAGTACGAGTATCCTACACAAAACGAATTTTTAGATATGTTTATTTGAATATTCTTCTAATTCTATGTCCTTTCAGCTCATCTTATTGAATATATGGATTTGTTGACGCAAGTCATCGTGTAGATACCCGACTAGCTCAGAGATAGGCTTTACTCGGTTCGGAGTAACTACAGTGGGCCTCAAAAAGTCTCCCCCACAACACCCTTTTTACACCAAAACTCAACCTTTTTAATTATTATTATTCAAATCTATATAAGTAATTAAATTCTTAAAATATTTTTTATAAGTAAAGATTTATAATTTATCTATTATATCCTAGGTATTAATTATAAGACCTAATAATTATAATTTTATAAAAATTATAAGGAAATAAAAATTTTAAAATTTAGAAATTTTACTTTATAGGGGGTCTTATAGAAGGTTTTAGGGCCTAAGTTTTAAAACTCTAAATTACTTTCCTATTAAAACTTCTATAAATTTTATACTTTTAAATTTATAATTTTAAAAAAATTATTTACTATTTATATAAGTAAATATCTATACTATATTTAATTTTTTGGTTTATAGTAAATTATATAAAGGTGTTATAGAGGGTTAAAAGTAGTGAGTTTTGGTGTAAAAAGGGTGTTGTGGGGGAGACTTTTTGAGGCCCACTGTACCTAAAGTAGGTAGGTACCTTGCTGGTTCCAATGCCCGTGAGGATCCGGCTTCGCTGCTTCCCACACATTAATTATGACGCCCATGGTGCACAACTAATATTGGAAATTCCCACGAGAAACATCTGACGATATGACCGACATCACTTTATGGAAAACACTTTCCTTGATCAGCATTCTATGTCTTTGCAGCATCCGATTATTTTCGACACGTGCATTGGGAGGTGCAAAGTCTGTTGAACGGGATATTACCAACTGGAAAGTCCCACACAACTCAGTTCTTTGATCTCACCCAGCGTCTTGTCAATCTTGACATATTCGGATTTGGGAATCACTCGTTAGTTGGGAGGGGACACGGGTAATGGAAGTGCATGTTTCGGGTCTTCAGGTCGGGCCTCGAGGGCTTGGCACAAACGAGGGTTGCTTTATGAAGTTTACTATAGGTAGATAGTGCTTGTTCTCGAGATGTTCTACAGAAGTGCGGGCTTGATGGTTTGAAAGCACCCGGTCTGTAATCGGGAAATCGGGCAATTGAATGGTAACCCGCATGAACCGGTACCTATATGCTCTGTCAATAGGCGACCGCGTGAGGTTGCTTGTTCCCGAGCATCTGTCTCGTTTGCTAGTCTAGGCGACGTACCCCGACGAGGCCCAGGTCGTCTGCATGTCCACACAGCAGCTTGGTGAATGTAATATGAAGGCTGGCAGCAGGCTCACTCAGCCCAATTTCCTCTGACAAAATCTGTCTTGGTTCTAGTGTGGGTAATGATGAGGGAGATGTCTTACAACACTAAGGAAACTTATTTCATGGTGAACTGATTTACATGAGGAACTTGGGTATCGAGAAGGGCCAAGCCTCACTGTCTCCGTAGACCCTTTATTGGTGCATGCTTAGGAACATGGTTCAGATTCAACAGCAAGCTTGCGGCAGGGGGAGAACGATGTCGCGCTACCTTCTCAAAGGCAAAACTATTGCAATTTCTTTTGTCAGACTCTATGTTCAATGTTCAACCTATTATGCTTTGGCCACAGCCACACAAAGGGCTAAAACCCTCTATGTAGGTACAAACATGATGAGAATGTGCGCCGTATGACGCAAGTCTCTGTGAAATAAATACACATATCCATAAAACAAAGAAAATTGAATATTATATGACATTCCAGAGGCTGTCGCTGGACATCATAATTCCCCAACACTGTAGGATCAGTCGAAAGTCACGAAGTGCGATTCGAGAGACTGGTGGCCCCACCATCTTTGGGGTTTCTCATACCACCACTGGCTTGATCACAGGGACCTCAACATTGACAATAGCGGCGTTGTAGGTCGCTGCCAACTCGGGAAACACCTTGGCCGCACGCTCGGGAAAGCTCAGCAGAAATTCGCGCCACTGGGGCTTGCAGGAGTCACATAACTCCACTCCACCGAAGCGATGTGTAGCCTCAGCCCCGTATGACGACCGGTATAGGCATGAGTCGCAATGGCCTTCGCCGCCAGTAACCAGCCATTCTGCACATTGTGGGAAGAGTAGCTTCTCCTCGTTGTCGATCACGAGAGCATACCTCTTCATGTCCTCGTCGTCCACGTTGCGCTGCTTGTTGGCATCAATGCGGTTCCAAAGCTTGTAATGCTGGCGTGTCTGGTCTATGACCCCGACATCTTCCTCCCTGCCCATGGTGAGGTCCTCCTCAACGTAGCGGTACCGCCGCATCATCAAATGCAGCGGGCCGCCGAAGTAGCGTAAGAAGCTCGTCACGCACGCCAACTCCTCGCGCTCAGCCCATGCCGCATCCAGGGCCCAGAGGACCTCCCGGCATTGTCGGTAGGCCGCGACGCGCAGATCTTGCGGCATATACGCAAATGTGCTATTGGTTTCGCCCTCGCTGCGGTGCTTGAAAAAGGACACGGCGTCGTACATGGTGTCACCCAGCTCGGCGAGGAAGTCGAATTGCTCGTCTGTGAACCAAACATGGTCTAGATCCTGGCACGCAAGCGCTACGGCGATTGTAAAGCGGCACAAGGCGTCTGTGTCGCGCATGCGAAAGTAGCGCTGCGGTGAGTGCGCCAAGCAATTGACGTATCTTCGGAAGAGCTCGCCATCTCGTCTGGCACTAGACTTGTCCCCTGAAACAAGCAGGAATGTCTTGTACTCGCGCGCCATCTCGGCGTGGCCTGGCGTCCCCTTGAACATATCCGACAGGATTCCGTCCAGGCTATAGTTCAGGACATTGTCACCTCGTGTCACATCGAGCTGGTAACCATCAATCAGCCAATTGTCCCGCGGTGCAGCTATAGTATCCTGAAGCTTCAAAAATGATACTTACCAGGTCTCCCTTGAATTCGGTTATTATTCCCATTACAATGATGCCCATAAACGCCACATAACGATTCCAATTTGTGTAGTGTGGAATGACTGTGCGTGTGTACTCCCACGCAGTTGCGAGGACTTCCCCCTTGATGTGATCCGGCAGATCAATGCCATCAATATCATGTGCTATATCAGGCGGATAGTACCAAGTGTCGCGCACGCGAGGGTTCCGCTTTGGTTTATCAACAGTTTCCGACCGCATGATGTGCAATGTTCAAGGCTTCGTCACAAGATTTTGAAGACCAAAATTGGGTCAGTCCAGATCTCAGCGTTTTAGTTCGCTCAGCGTATACAATGTCAATAGAAGAACTTTTGATTACACAGTCATCTACATACGTGAATCTTGCAGACTCCTTGTACCCCTTCCTAGCGGCATCAGGACTCACAGGCTCTCGGTTAATTATCTCGTCTGCCGGGGTTGAAGTCATTGGTGTCGGGTTCAAGCACACCAGATCAGCTCTGGAGAATCTGCTGCTAGTGAAGTCAAGGTCAGATTTGCATGTAAAGCTATATCGCTTGCGTGCTTGGGGGTGTTGTAAACTTTGGCTGCAGCCGTGCTGGAGAGGTACTTTGTCTGTGCTAACGATGAGATGAACTGTGGTGTGGGGGAAAACGCCGATTGGGTTCAGCCTGTTCCTCATCTTAGTAAACCCCGAGCCGTGCGCTACCTAGGCAAGCAGGTCATCAGTTACTCCGCGAAGTCCTTCCCCTTAGACCCGAGGCCAAGTTTTGTCCGAAAGTGTTAATGGCTCCAACTCGAATCGCTTTATAACAATCAATTTGTTTCAGTCCTCCATGTTTATTTCTGGCGTCAGTCACACTTTCTTCGGGTGTCTATGACGATTTCATAGTGAACGAGGCCACCTCCGTTGTGCTTGACCCAATCGGGAGCCAGTCGGGACTGCAATGTAACCCGGTCCGGGTGCTCAAAGCCGGTGAATGGGCCCCTGGGGACCTTGACATGATTTTCTCGCGGCACGGTGCTCCTGGTCGATCTAATGGTCATTGAGCACCAGATGGTCGGTCGACAGTCCCAAAACCCCCGTTCTTCTTTCCTCATCAGTGAGAATGGAAAACAGTACCAAGCTTATGTGCATAACGTAAGCTTTTATACATCCTGAAGCACATGCGATTGACTGAGATGTATGATCTAATTCTCAGTGTGCTCTTCTCAATATTGTGATTGGCTGTAAATCTATACCTAGGTAGGCTAAAATATATATAGAGAGGCATTATCTTCACTAAAGGAAACTGCCCCGATTCTCGCATGTTTGCGTACCTCGACACGATTGGCAGGCAGTATGCCTTCACTCCGGGAGCAAATCTCATTGGCCCTCTCGACCACCAGCTGGGAAACCGTATTTTCCGTATTTGTTGGGTTCAGCACGCTTTGGTATGCTGCGACGGCAGTTTACACTTGGAACCGGCTCAAAGCTTTCCCAGCGGCATCATGGACAGCCCACTTCTCTTACATTTGGCTTGGAAAGACCACATACTCGGGAAAGCAGTACTGGATCCACAGGGAGCTGCACAAAGGTCGTGGACCCTTGGTCCGCGTTGGCCCCAATGAATTGGTCTCGGATGATCCAGATGTTATGAGAATGGTCAATGGGACCAACAGCACCTGGCATCGCGATCCGTTCTACATCACTGGAAAGTTCAATCCGTACCACGATGACCTCTTCAGCCTTCTGGACCCCCAAGAGCACAAGCGAGCCAAGTCTCGCACTATATCTGCGTACAGTGGCCGGGAGACGCCTGATCTTGAGGATGGCATCAATAGCGTACTCAAAACACTGCTCCACGTGCTTGAGAACAGATACGCAAATGCTACTGCAGACTCGCCAGTGCCGCCTCTGCTGGATCTTGGCCACATCAGCAACTACTTCACATTAGATGTCATCACGCGTCTTGCTTTTGGAAAGGAATTCGGATACCTAAGAGAAGAAAAGGATCACTATGGGTTTCTACGCAGCTTGCATGATTTGTGGCCCCAGATGTCGACATGTGCAGATATTCCTTGGATAAGAAACACGCTATTCTCGCCACTTTTTCTGAATTTGCTTGGTCCCAAGCCAACGGATAAATCTGGGTTTGGTGCACTGATGGGGTGAGTACAGTGCCATTGACGAAATCTGGTCTAAGCATGTCGTCAGAGAGCATGGGCTGATATTTTCTTGGCCGATAGCGTTGCCAATCACTACGTTGGTCTACGGTTTCGTCCTGACGCCAAACCTCAGCAGGATATGCTTGTGAGTGATTGATTTTGAATCAATTGATATCCTTGTTTGAAGATGCTGACAAGGCGCGAGGGCTCAATGATCAAGCATGGGCTCAACCAGATGGAGTGCGAAACCGAGGGTCTGTTTATGATCGTTGCTGGAACCGAGACTACAGCATCCGTAATTCGATCATCCCTCCTTCATGTCATGACGTGCCCACTTGTCTACCAGAAACTCAAGGACGAAATTCACACGGCCGTGCGAGAAGGTAGAGTTTCGAAACCCATTACTTTTGCGGAAGCCAAAAAGCTTCCCTATCTCCAGGTGAGGTTTAGCCCAAACAGATGTCCATGTTCGAGGGATGGTGTGTAATTGATGATTGAGTTTATAGGCAGTCATATATGAGGCAATACGCATGCGGCCTCCACTGCTGGGGTTCATCCCCAAGGTAGTTCCCAAGGAGGGCGAGACCATACTAGGCCAGCACGTCCCCGGTGGTACCGCTATTGGCACCAACCTGTCCGCCATCAGCCGCTCAACTAAGATTTTCGGCCCTGATGCGGAGCTTTACTGCCCAGAGCGGCTCATGGAGCTGGAAGACAAATCACGCAAGCAGATGGAGCGTAATATAGAACTTGCGTTCGGCTATGGCCAGTGGATGTGTGTGGGCAAGTCGATCGCTCTGATGGAGATCAACAAGGTTGTATTCGAGGTAAGTCATTCCACTCTGACCAGCTGCCCGTGAACCATTAACTCCCTTGCACGGCTCATGCAATCATGCAGCAGATATCAAGATGACTTGATGCTGACTGTAGGGCTTCGGCCACACTGTATTTTCTTCTCAACTGTGTATCTGTCTGTCTGCTATCTGCTCAGCCGTCAGACTCTTCCCCAGCAGCCCAGAGCCCACGTGCGAAGTATTCGAGTTCTCGGTACTTCTGCTCGTACTGCTCTCCCATAGGCACCTTGAATTTCCCCCTTCCTCTGTTTCCTAAGTGTCTTGCAATTCTTTCGAGGAGATCCTCGTCTTCGACAATGAAGGCGTAGATGTGGAATAGTGTAAAGTTGTTGTATTCTTCCTTTTTTAGTATTTCTTTACGTATTCTCTCCCTTGTTTCCTGTGAGGTATTCTGAATATCCTTACGGATATCTTCCACGTGGTTATTCTTAAAGCGGTCCATTTTGGCTTCTATTCTTAGTTAGTAGCTGTGTACTTAGATGGGTGTTCTGGTGAGTGTGCAGGCTCACCTGGCGAGGGTCTTCTTGTGATCTTCAAGCTGTGTTTTGGAGGTTCTCAGGATTGCGTGCGTGTGTGTGTGTGTTGGTGGCGGAGGATTGTGTTTTTGGCTGGAATTTCTTTTGTGGGACTGCTTATATAGGGACCATTCTGAGTCTACGGCGCCGTCGGGAGCGATGCTTCCTAGCCTTGTCTGTGCGGCACGAGGCTGAGGCCACGTGCCCACTTCTGCACTGTTATCGACATCGTGTTTTTTTTTTTAACGCTGGGTCTTTGAGCGTTTACCACTGTGTGAAGGGACCGTACGCCTTCGGGATGTATACGGATTAAGAGCAAAGCCTCCTGATGCTGACTGTAGACTACCTTCAAGACCTTCCGAGCCTTCGACTTGCAGCTGCTTGAACCTTGGCGCCCGAGCGAGATTCTAAGCTATGGAGCTTTCATCGAATCCAATATGATGGTCAAAGTCATGAGAAGTGCTATAGTATCCCATTCATGACATAGGGTAGCCCACTAATAAAGTCTTCTTTTCGGCAGCCTCATATCGTTTTGCCCAACATACCCCAGTAGTGAAACCTTTTTTCGTGCTTGCCTCCCATCTGAAGAGTCTGAGAATTTAATACTTCTGGGGAAAACCTGTAAATATTGTGCCGATATGGAATGTTCTCTCACGAAAATCAAGGTTGCGGCCTCCCAAGTCTTACCACCGTAACGTCTATTCAAGAAATGTGCACTCTAATGTACATGAAGCCAAATTTACACTGAATCTTCTGCCCTGCCCAACACAATCTCTGGGGACATCTGCAGGACCTCCACTACTAACTCCCTTATAACCCTCAATGTGGACGGCGCCTCAGCCCCGTCCTGGTGCGACGTTGGCGGGCACCGGGCCGCCAACCGGAGGCACATTTCCTTGTCTGCCTAGTCTTGGGTCTATCGGTGGTGGTGGTGGGATGTTCATGTGTCCTCCGTGTGGACCGGATGGAGGGCCGGGCCTTGGATCTGTAGCAGCGGACTCAGATACTGTATAGCTTGAGGAGTACGTCTTCTCGGTTGCTGTGTCCCGAGCTCGACGAATTAGGCGGAGAAGTAGATATCCCAAGATGGCAAAGAAGGCGACGAGAAGCACCACTATCAGGGCAACGGCATCGTTTCGTTTGACCATGGCCGGATCGTGTTAAGACCAGGATGTCTGTCTATGTGTTGTGAGGTCTTTGGGTCCGAGCGTCCAGGAATCGGTATTGATCACCACTAAAGACACAAGCGAAGTGCTCAGATTCCTCGTTGGAGTGAGCGGGGATATGATGACCGTGGGACCAGGTAGTTACCGAAGGCAAACATTCAATTTCGGTGACAAGTAGCTGAGCCGATACTTGTAAGCCCTGATTTGAGGTAACAAATTATGAGTAAATCAATCGCTGAGACACAAGTTAGAAGAAAATGGTGTGGTCATCTAGGGTCTAGTGAATAAAACGTGAGAGAGAGACATGCTTGTAAATGGGAGCTGAGAGGGATCCGTGTTGGGAGATACTAGTAGTAAACAAATGGAGTGGCTGGCCCTCATGCAGGCATCTCTATCTGGTATCGAAAGCCGGTGCATCTTTCTCAGCCCCAGTCTCCATCAGCAAAGTGCACAAGTAAGACACGTCGCTTGCCTGCACCATTTTGTGGGAACAACTGGGGTGGAGCCCAGCAAATCAGGCACACCACATGCAGAACAGCGTCTAACTATAAGCGCCGCCTCTGCAGCAAAGCCCTTGGGGACCCAGTAATTATTTGTCTTCCCAAAAGAGTGGTTGGAGCGGCATACTGCTGCGACTCACATTCGGTGCTTCGTCCCACACCCATTCTATCACTCCCACATCGGTCTCCTACACATTTCGTCAGCAATATCTTTAAGCAACTCTGCAGGTAAGGTTACTTATGTGAGACCCTATTCTAGAGCCTCTATAAAATCCCGCGTAGTTCGTTCCTTCCAGCCATAATTTACGTGGTGCTATTTTCTACCTCAAGAGTTCTTCATTTCTCAGTACTAAGACTAGGGTGGACTGCAGGATGGTCTACGATCGTGCTCATCCAATGTCCAAGTTCCAGGAATGGTGCCACTAGAGCTCTGTTTGGAGACGATTTTATACGCATGAGACATGTTAGTGGTCACCGAGTGGGAATGACACACCGGGAGATACGAGAAGTGCGGTGTTTTTGTCGAAGTGAAATGAAATTGATTCAACAGAAAGGTGCATGGGATGGATATCTTCATGTCCGTGACGCTTATTCGCCAATCCTTGTTTCAGCTTCAGATACACCATAGATGTCGACAAGTTTCAGGGGTTTCCACATCAGAGACAAAGATGTGGCCTCGCTGAAAGAATGGCTATAGCTTCAAGCCAAGAATTTTGAGCCTGTTGAGCATTTTTTCAATTGCTTTCGTGGTTCATTCCGTAAATGTCCGAGGTCGAGTGCGGTACCTTCACAAGTGTGATCATTTTATTAACCTGTGAGATCACATTCACTCTGCAGCCTATTTCTTTTATTGACATGGAATATACCAGTGTATTCATATATGTGATTGTGACAGCCTCTTCTTGCTTAGAAGAACAAACACATATATATGTCTACATAATTTTTAACTCACTTGAGGGGTCAACCATGTCCTATCAATGATCAACCGAACCACAGGCTGTATTTACTGCCTGCACTGTCAAGCCGGGAGATGTAGGGTTTCTGCATCGTACTTAGGCATCAAACAATTTTTTTTTGGGAAAAGCCATTGGCGTATTTCCCGCTCTGGTGCTCTTCGGGTATTCCTGCAGAAATGTAGTATTGAGATAGAATAGTTGAACTGACGTCCAGCCAAGCACACGAATGGAGGCAGCGAGGATGGCTGCTGAGGTGGCGCTAGTAAGTGAGTGGCGGCCAGGTAGCTTCGTACCTGCTGTTAGGAGGAACCTTGCTCCCACCCCTGGCGCTGGAGCAGCGGCCGTCCAACATCAAACCTCAAGTTTCGACAGCGGCCTTCAGCCCACACACCACTTGCCTCACCTGAAGAGAGCACCTTGAAAATGCCTCCAAAACGCATGACTGCAAACCCCGTCCGTCCGGGACGTCATTTCGCCGGCAAAGTAGCGGGGGGGTCATCGTCCTCCGACTCCGACGACAGCGGCGCCGAGCAAGAAATCAAGCCCGAACCCTCAAAGAAGCGCACCATCGCGCCGCCGCCAAAAGTGCCCAGCGCGGGGCGCATCATCAGCACAAGCAGCAGCGCCAACAAGGCGAGCGAGGAGGCAAAGAAGCTAGCAGCAGCGAAACAGCGCGCCGAGATCGAGCGCAAAGCCAAAGAAGAAGGCTTCGTCACCGAGGACGAGGACGGAGAGAGCGAGGAGGACGAGGAAGAAAGCGGCAGCGAGGATGAATCTTCTTCAGAGGCGGAGAGTAGCTCAGAGGAAGAGGCCCCAAGGCGGCTGATGGTGCGACCCAAGTTCATATCGAAAGCCAACCGTGCAAAACAAGAAGAGGACCCCGCAAAGAAGGCGGAAGAGGAGGAGGCCAAGCGGCGCGCCGAAGCAGACGCAATAGTCGAGGAACAGATCCAGAAGGACCTCGCCGCGCGAGCGGCGGGAAAGAAACATTGGGATGACGACGAGGGGTCCGAGGACGAGGTGGACGATACGGACGACCTGGACCCTGCGGCCGAGTACGCGGCGTGGAAGCTGCGGGAGCTGAAGCGTTTGAAGCGCGCACGCGAGGCTATCGAGGCCAAGGAGGCCGAGATTGCAGAGAAGGAGCGGCGGCAGAACCTGACCGAGGCGGAGCGCGCGGCCGAGGACGAGGCGCTGGTCGCGAAGCAGCGTGAGGAGAAGGAGTCCCGTGGCAAGATGGGCTACATGCAAAGGTACTTCCACAAGGGAGCCTTCTACCAGGACGAGGCGGCCGCCCAGGGGCTCGACAAGCGCGACATCATGGGCGCGCGCTTTGCTGACGACGTGCGTAACCGCGAGCTGCTACCGCAGGCGCTGCAGATGCGCGACATGACCAAGCTGGGTAAGAAGGGCGCCACCAAGTACAAAGACCTGAAGAGCGAGGACACGGGCGCGTGGGGCCGTTACGATGACCCCAGGCGGAAGAGGAGCGAGTGGGATCAGTACCGGGATGGCGAGAGGGAGGGTGATAGGGGCGGTGACTATGGCGGGAAGGGCGCGAATGCCATGCCATTGGGTCGGAGGCGATCCAGATCGCGGTCTCCGAGGCGGGACCGGGATGATCACAGGGACAGGAAGAGAGAATACTCCAGGGAGAGGGACCGCTACGATGACGACAAGCGGAGGAGAGTAGATTCCAGGTAGAGATACTATCCAGGGATTTGTCCAAATGGCACAGTCACATTATCATTGCCTGGTTCAACGTTTTTGCCCTATTTTGGTGGACACAAGGCGCGCAGACTAGAAAAGCAGTGACAAAAGTGTTGCTGGATCCTCGAAGGCGGTACGTGATGGACGCGAAATTTGTATCTATCCTATTCTGCTGACCATACTGAGTCCAGTCTACACGCTGGTCGTCACGTACCGTCCGAAAGCACCCATTGTACAGACGCATCTCGCAGTCTCGCTGGCGTTTCCAGCCATCACAACAATACATAGCATTCGATCATAAAGCATTGGCTCTTGACCTCGACCAAACAAGGAGAAATCAAAACTCCACTGTGCCCCCGTGCAATATACAACAAATATGACGTGTCCAGGTCTATATCCTCGTGATCTCCACCCTCGCTCTGTCAAAGATCTTGTGTCCCAGCATGCTTTCGCCTGCTTCCTCAATCTCCGACAGTGAGGGTGGATACAACGTCATCCGAGCATAGGTCCCTGCGCCTCGGCGCTTGGAAAGGAAGCCCGGGTTAATTACAAGGACACTTTCAACAACCTGCGTTTTGGTACACAGTGAGTCACCAGCACGAAATTTCCATCGTAGTACGGTATTTGGGACATACCTTCGCAAAAGGTGGCAGCGCGCTTGGCACAACTAGCACATCCGGCCTGACACCAACCATCTCGCCCAGCTTTAGATAGCTCACATCCAGCATCGGCCCCACTGGCCTGCCGTCTTCGGCACCCGTCTTGGGGTATTTGTTGCGGTCAGAGGGCGGAAAGACGGGGAAGTAGTGCCGCTGCTCGATCAGGTACCTCGAAAGCCGCGCCAGGAGATCCGGCACCGGCGGACGGCTTGTGCACTCCTCGCCCCTGAGGTCCCACAGCACATCCTGCGATGACACGCCGAGGACCATCTCGTTGATGGACAGGGTCATGGGGTTACCCACGATCTTGACGGCGGTCTTGTGGAGGCCGAGATCTTTCTTGGGAAATGAATCCTGCGGCCACGAGACGTGCTTGTCGATCACGTCTCGTGTCGACGGGATGAGGAGGACTGTTACGGCGGGGTTGGCGGCGACGAGCCGGTTGAGGATGGGTGAGACCATGTATTTGAAGACACTGGCCATCGTCGCCAGGTCGGGGTCGATGTTCGCGTCCTCCGGCAGGTCGAAGTCGCCTGATGCGATGAGCGGGTGGTCGACATCGATGAAAGGCCCCGTCAGCACGAGAGCATCGGCGTACGTGTCTGATGCAACAGTGCAAAGCTGGTGGAGCGGCTCAAAATCCAGGTTGTCGTCCGCAGTATAGGGGCCAGATGCGTAGAGAACATTGAGGGGAATTGGTTCACTATCCGTTTCCATTGCGTCAGGGCCGCCGAGGAGTTTGTCCCGGTGGGCTTGCAAGGCTGCTGGTGTCGAGGCCGCGTTGGAGAGGAGAGGGACTTCCAGGATCTCCTTGACCGTGAAGCTTTGTCCCGAAGCGTTGCTTCCTCTTAAAGCGACAATCTGGCCCGGAAAGAACTGGTAGTTCTGGACCTTCTCCATACCTAAAGGCACCCGTAGGCCGCCACCCGTTCTCCTTGAAGTCTCGAGGATTAGGGAGGCGGCATTAAGCTTGCCCTCTGAAGAGTCTGATGCAATGCGGCCCACTGCTACAATCTCCGTTGTGCTTTGAGACGCTGCACTGCCGAAAGCAGATGGGTCCAATTTGTGGTGATCCATGACGATATTGAGGAAATCGTCTATCCTGTCGTCCAGGATCTCGGAGGCTTCTGACAATTTCATGCCTAATGGCTTGTAGGCCAGCTTCTTCTGGTCGGATGCGGCGGTCAGCTTGACGCGAGACTCTCCAAAGGGGGCTATTGGAGGCTCCGCTGCTGGGAGCTGGCTGTTAAGAACCTCGATAACCTCCCCTGGATTCGCACGGTCGTTGAAAGAGGAAGGGCTATCGGCGCAAGTCAGCGAATTTTGCCTTGCCCACCACAGACGGCACGTAAACCTACGGCATTGCCCCCATAGAGTCCAGCTGGTCCTTCAGATTGGCCGCGGACCTCTGATCCGGTGAGCTGGCTGGATGTTCTGACTTGATGCGAGATGATGGTGTCTCTTTCTTCCTGATGGCGCTCTTCCGTGCCGCAGGAGTGTTTGGCAATAAGCCATCAATCCTGGTTCCTGTCAATATGTGCCCAAGAGTTGTCGATTTAAACACAACTCACATGCCAAACACATCTCCGCCCTTGGCGCCTGCTCTCGGGGTAGCACCAACCCGGTGCTTGTCTGGTTTCGTATGGGATTGAGTTCGGGTGCTTTTCTCCAGGGCGTCTTGCAGGTCCTGCTTGAAGCCTCTCATTTTCTCATAAGACGGCTGTGTCGCTTCAATGTCGAGCTTGATGCAATAAGACTCCCATTTGAAGAAGAGGTCCTGGGGCTCCAAGTTGTGCAGCCTCATGATAGACTGCATCTCGACGACGACGTCCTGGCCCAAGCCCTTGTCTCCTGCCCCGAAGAGCTCATTGAGCTCTGACACTGCCGGTTCTGCCATGCTGACGATAAGTCCTTGCCGTATCTGGATGCAACGTTTTGTCTTTTTTTTTCGTTGTCGATCACTTCTCAGAATTGGCCGCTTGTCGGTGTTGTCGTGGTGCAGAGCCGATATCTCTCTCCCGGCGCCCCTCAGAGTGGATGAGATTTGGGAGACGCGTCCAGACGCGCTCTTAGAAAACAGCTTTAATTGAGCAGGGGTCCCGTCTCTCAGGCAATCCAGCCCCTCCTTCCCTGGGCCCTGGAGCACTGCGATCTTATCGATAGCATGCGCCGCAAGGGGCCAAGCCGCTACCAAGATCAGGCGAGATTTAGTGGCCCGCCCCGAAGATCCGGGATGAGATTCCACAAGGCTCGGGTCATTCACCGACAGGTCACATCGATTCATTGCACCCCTTTAATGACTGCCTGACAGCCGGATTGGTCTGGCAACATATTCCTTCCCTGCGTGTGTTGGTGAAATTTCAGGATAACCACCAGAAATTGTTGCTTTATAGACTGCCCTGCCCCCAATTCGATCGCTATTCTTTGTTTTCACGTCAAACAGTCGTGTCTCCTTTCAGAGCAAGTTCAGCATCACAATTCACCATGTCAGATTCAGCAGACACCACAGTTTTGAAAACACCAATCGAGCATCCTCTGGAGTCAAGTAAGCCTAAGCCGGCCAGTGAACTTACCGACGATCAGCTTGAGAAGTATGAATGGCTTCTGAACCAGGTCAAGCACTGGTCCCAGCCAGACTCGGGGGTCACGGTTCCCAAGGACGCGCCAAAAGATCTCACAGATGACGAGAAGCGCTGGCTCACAAGGGAATGCCTTCTCCGCTACCTCCGCGCCACAAAGTGGACCAAGGAGCACTCAGAGAAGCGTCTCATATCCACACTGCTCTGGCGCCGTGAGTTTGGAGTCTACGAGAAGTTAACGCCGGACCACATCTCGCCCGAGAACGAGACGGGCAAGCAGCTCATCCTGGGCTACGACAAGGATGCCCACCCGTGCCAGTACCTGATACCAGGGCGTCAGAACACGGAGCCCAGCCACCGCCAGGTCGAGCACCTCGTCTTCATGCTCGAGCGCACCATCGAGCTCATGCCTCCGGGGCAGGAGATGCTGGCGCTGCTCATCAATTTCAAGACCAGTGCCACCAGGTCCTACACCGCGCCGCCTATGAGCCAAGCCAAGGAGGTGCTCAGCATCCTGCAGACGCACTACCCTGAGCGCCTGGGCAAGGCACTGATCATCAACGTACCGTTCCTGGTCAACGGCTTCTTCAAGCTCATCAGGCCGTTCCTGGACCCCGTCACCAAGGAGAAGATGAAGTTCAACGAGGACATGAAGCAGTACGTGCCCGCTGAGCAGCTGTGGACCGAATTCAGCGATGGCGCTCTCAAGTTCGAATACGACCACGCGGTCTACTGGCCGGCGCTCCAGAAGCTGTGTGAGGCGAGGAAAGAGTCCGAGAAGAAGAGGTGGGTTGAGGGCGGCAGCTGTATCGGCGAGTCGGAACTGTACCTCAAGGGCGCAGCCGACAAGGGCGTCAACAGCGGCGTCGACGATGCGGCCGATGCTGTCAAGGAGAAGCTGGCCATTGGGGAGGGTGAGGCGAAAGCAGCAGGTAATGGTGCAGCTGAGGCACAGCCGCCCGCAGCAGTGGGCAGTGCGGCGTGAGACTATGAGGCCGAGATTATCTGTTTGGATTGGAGCCAGTGCGATTGGCTGTCAAAGACGTGTTCTGCATCTTATAAGATGTAATATGCTCATTGCATACTGATGGAGCAAATCTTCAAAGCGCAATAGATACCTCTCCCGTAATTAGAATCATCATTTTCTCTCCTTCTTGGGAGTCTTGGTGCAGAGATACTGTACATAATGTTGATGCCAGTTCCATGCGTCGTTGGACAAGTAAGTGCCTTCGGCTGCCGTGTTCAGCGCCCACACCCCCTGCTTTATCGTGGATAAGCCCCCGGCCAGCTCTGGTATCGACTTCCCACATGCAACCCACCACTGGCTACCCCGAACCAAGACGCCAGCGACATCTTGAAGCCCAGCATTGGATAGCTCCCCGGCTCATGAGGAACAAAGCATAAGGGGGAAAAAAAAGCGACGAACACACACGAAATGTCCAGTATACCGACACACAAGTCAGCAGCAAGCAAAGATGCCCTGCCGCCGCCGGGCAGCGGGCTGCGGTACCCCACGAGCGGCAAGACCATCTACCACCGCCCATTGAACCGGTCGCGCACCTCGGAGCTCAGCCAGGCCAGCTTCGCATACCTGTTCTCCGAGATGATCAGCTATGCGCAGCGCAGGGTGACTGGGATCCAGGACCTGGAGAAGAGGTATGCCCTCCAGAGACACCATCTCGCCAGCTCTGCACCTGCGTCCCAACCCTACGGGATACCAGACCCAGCTAACCAAGACCACGCCCACGGCACACAGGCTCAACGTCCAAGGCCACCCGATAGGCCTCAAGCTCCTCGACCTCCTACTCTACCGCGAGCCGTCCCGGCAGCAGGCGCGGCCCAGGGACATCATCACGCTGCTGCATCTCATCAAGATCCAGCTGTGGACGCACCTCTTCGGCCGCCAGGCCGACCAGATCCAGCGCTCGAGCAACCCGGACACCCCCGACGAGTACATGATCATCGACAACGAGCCCCTCGTCAACGCCTACGTCAGCGTGCCCCGCGAGATGTCCCAGCTCAACTGCGCCGCCTACGTTGCGGGCATGATCGAGGGCGTCTGCGACGGCGCGGGCTTCCCCGCCCGCGTCACTGCGCACAGCGTGGGCGGTCAGGCTGCTGCGGCGAGCGGTGATGGCGCCGCGGGTGGTGGTGAGGCTGGGGCTGGGGCTGCTGCCGCGGGTGCGGTCCAGGAGATGTGGCCTGGCAAGACGGTGTTCCTCGTCAAGTTTGCTGGGGAGGTGCTTGAGCGGGAGGCGTATCTTGGTGTAGCCAAGTGAGAGGACCATCGAAAATAGCCAAGCCGGTACAGAGCGCTCGGTGAGGTTGAGCAGTGCCGTGACGGTGGTCTACGGCTTCTACGTGTTATTACATCTTGCATGGCCTGGCGTTGGGGATAATGGGGACCTCGGAAGAGGAATTGCGGCTTGGCGGTCGGTGCTTTAGAAAGACTTGAACCATCACGGGGACATGATCATATTGGGGCGCCCGATTGGCGAGGATGTAGAAGAAAACCAGGTTCGCATATCGCAATTGGGCGACCACCTCGCCAGTGACGAGTAGTATCGCGGGTATCAAGTGTCCACATCCCAGCTCCCCAGGCCAACACATCACTTTCCCAGCAGTGTGCTCGGCGACGCCATAGACGCACACGTGCCATCGGACAAGACATCTAGCTCAAAGACCGTAGAGCCCTCGCGCATAACTTCAGCCAGAAGCCTATAACCACAACACAATAACCCCGTCACCTATCTCCTACCTAGGCAACCGACTGCCCCCCTTCTTCCCAGCAGCACCAACGCCAGGACCACCGCTACCGAACTTGCCCTTCGCACCGCCCTTGCCCCAACCCCCAGGCTCGGGCCCCTTGGCCATGAGCTCCGCGAGGCCAAAGTCACGCCAGGCGGGCTCGCGGCGCAGGGCGGTGGCCTTTTGGATCCCGAAGGCGGCATGCTGGTCGGGCACGACGTCGTCCTCGTCCTCCGGGTTCACGGGCTGGTGGTGGGCGGGCACGTAGATGTCGTCGGCGGGGAGGCGGTCCTTGGCGAAGGCCTCGAGAAGGTCGGCGTCGCGCGCGCGGTGGAGGTGGAGGGATGTAAAGTGGGCGTCTTTGTTCTGCCGTTGGCGTGTGTGTGTTAATTATATTTTATGGAAGAGCTTGGGGGGGGGGGGCTACGTTTCGGGGAAGGGAAAGGGTGGGGTTATTTTATATCGTCTGGGGGTGGTTTGATAGGCTGGAGAGTCGCTTTGGAAAGCCGATTTTACTTACCATGGCGGAGGTGGGCACGCGTCCAATGCGATCGTCTATTTCCCTTGTCGACTCGATCAGTGGTGGCCAGTTCTGACCAAGGGCTGCGTGGTGTCGCTGAGGACGGTTCTGCGGTGGCTGCTGCTGTTGTTGTTGTTGTTGTTGTCTTTGTTGCGCCTGTTGCTGGGGTCCACCCCCACCCGTGATCCGGGTGGCCATCGCACAGCAGCTGATAGGGAGTTCTGGGGTTAGGGTAGGACAGCCTGTGTAAGTGAGCCTCGTCCTGTATGAATATCAGACGAGACCGTCACGACAAGGGGCCACAACAGCTCCACACTCTGTCGGGGTGATGCAGATGGCATTTCCGAGATCAAGGTTCCAAACCCCCTCGATTGCGTGTTCTGCTTTATTCGGCCGGGCGCTTCTCAGCGCTTGCTAACAAGGGAGGGCAGGGCAATAACACGCCGGGCGTTGCACTTTCCCTTGGTTGATACTAGCTCCCGCCTGCCCGCTGGGTTGGTTCTGGCGGTCTCTGGTGGTCCTGGTCCGGCTCTGCGGCTCTGGCTGGCGAGCAAGAGCCAAGGATACCTGGACCTGCCATTCTGGTTCCTGCAGCGAGGCGACTCGCTAGCTTTCCGCTGTGCAGAGGTGTGCCGTGTTGGGCCTGGCCTTTTCTGCTACTTAGACTGATCTGCCCGGTTCTGTGGAATGCTCTCTGTCAAGGACGGTTCAATCCTGTCTCAAACACACTCGCGGCACAGGACTACGCGTATTCTCACAACCCAGCCCTAAGAGCAGCGCCGAGGTCGGGCCACCAGGGCAGGGCAGGGCGAGGGAAACGGAGAATCTGTTTCGATTGCCGGTCATCATACCACCGCAGAAAGAGATGACACCTTGTGGCCGGGGGTAGGCCCTTGACATCGGAAGCGCGACTCTCACAGGGACCCATGCTGCAGTTCAGACATCAGACGAAACAGCTATGCGTGGTTGAAGTAGCTCATTCGATTCATCTGATTCTTGGATCGAGTAATAAGCCAATTGAGGTGGCCCCCGCGAACCCACCAAACTCTCCTCCCCCAAGCACAGGTCCAAGCTCGATCGTCACCACTCTCGGACCGCCCTGCTCACTTACTGCCCGTGTGACGGTGATAAGTTATGCTATATGGTATGCTACGTTCGTAATATTCTTTTAGGTTATGTTGATGCTATTTGACGCAGGTTGAAGTAATTCGAGTAACGCCTTAGAATGCAATCCTACCCCGTCGAGCTTGTTTGTGTTGTTGTTGTTGTGCTCTGGTAGATGTGGACGAGATCCAATTTCGTGATCCAAAATGCCGTATCCCAGTGTTGGCTGCTGGGTGAATGGGTAACACCAGGCCAAATAAATCGTCATAGACATCAATAATTTCATGCTTGCATAGGCTCAGCTGCAGCAGCCCCAGCGATCGCGACCGCTGGGGCATTCTCATCTGCCGACTCCTTGGAGTCCTCTGTGGCCGTTGATGGGGTCGACTGGCCTGTCTTCTCGGCCACATACTTCTCGGCCGCCGCTTTGGCAGCCTCTATCCGTGCGTTGTGAGAGTCTAGCACCACCTTCAGCTCGGGAGGGGGGTTGAAGCCCGGGTGGTCGCAGTGCCTCTTGTAAAAGTAGTTGTCCGCCTTGGGGCGCAGCTCCGCCGGCATGTCCGTCAGCACGCACTCGATGATGCCGTCGATCGACTTCTGTTTTGACGAGTCGCGGTGCCAGATTGTGATGAGGTGAGAGTTGAAGCGTACGGAGAGTCCGACACCGCAGAGTTGGTCGCCTGAAATCGTCATACTTGGTCAGCCTTCTGCCCCGTAGGACCGGGACGGACGTTATTGAGAGTGCTCACCCTCGTCCAGGGCGGCCTGGAGCTGCTCGCCAATGGCCATCAGCTGCACTCGGGTCCAGAAGTCTGGCCCGATATTCTTGCCCACGCGGAAGGTCCAACTTCCGCCGAGGATGTTGCGCCGGTCCTCCCATATGGGCTTGAAGCCCTGCTTGAACAGGTAGAGGGACTCGCGCATCTTGATCTGGTCGACGGGGGTGTTGTTGGCATAGCGCCAGAAGTCCTGGACGGACTCGATCTGGGAGCCGAGCTGCTCGAGCTGTGCCTGGTACTCCTGGCCATCGTCTGTCTTCTTCTGTTCCTTTTGCTGCCTGTTCAGAGAAGGCCGAGTTAGCTCTGGATAAGCCGGTGAGTTGGAGTGGGGGCAGGGGACCAGGAGGGCATACCTGTCGAAGTAGACGTTCCAGTAGTGCTGGGTAGGCAGAGGGCGCATCGCCTTGAGGAAGCCCAGCTTGGAGTCGGCTCGCTGCTCCGCGGGGGAGTTGACGTTGGGCGAGCTAGGGTCCGAAGACTGGGACAGGTTGGAGAGCCCGCGGGTGAACATGCTCAAACTTGGTCTTGAAGCCATGGCTGCAGGTGTTCCAGGAAGGAGCCGAGAGGGAGTTGCAGTCGGATGGAGGGGTAGGGGGTGGGAGACAGACGCCGGCTGGGAGAAGAGTCGAGGACAAAGCGGGCCGCGATGATGGGCTTCGAGGGTTCTGTTTCGAGAGGTCGCCTTTGTCGTCGTCCTTGTAGTCGAGAACTAGGGGCGGTCGCAAGAGTACTTTACTGGAAGCAAGAGAGGTTGCAGGATGGAGGATGCAGGGTGGTGTGAGGTGCGTAATAAGCGAGAGAGAGGCACGGCACGACGGTGTTGGTGTTCGTCCGGGTACGGTAGGCAAGGCACAGGCTGTATGTAGTGGTGGGGCGTGGAGTTGTCTGCAGGTCTGCAGGTCCGGTCGAGGTCGCCACGGGGCCGCCAACACACGGGAATGGAGGGCTGGCTGAACGGTAGGCCTGCAGGGTGCAGGGGACGGAGATCAACTGACGGAGGGGAAGGAGGAGCTGTGTGGGGTCCTGGTGAAAAAGGGGGACCCAGCAAATAGACGTTAGGAATTACTGTGATGGAATTACAAGTCGCTGGCTGGATGCGTGGCTCAGGAAACCATTCAAGCTTGCTTGCTGCTCTCTCACTGGGTGCCCAGTCCCGGGCGGTTAGGCTGGTCCTTTGCGACTGATTGGCCAGTCAGGTCTCTGGTGTTCCAAGTCGAATCCAGGTTGGTTGGTCTGGCTGTGTGTGACTGAGACACAGGAACAGACCAGTCAGTCAGTAGGATATGATGGAAATTATAGACCGAGTTATGACAGAACAACAGCAAAGTGCACCACTGCAGCAGAGCAGGATGGAATGACCGTGCTCGTTGAGCGTTGGCTGGCTGGCAAGAGAGGCAGTAGAGAAGGAGAGCTGGACGGGATGAGGCAGACGGGGAGCAAGGGTATAGAAAGGCATGTAGATTCCGGCGCTAGAATGAGTAGAAGAGCCTCATGTCTCGAGGAATGGGTGTTTTAGATGTGAGATGTGTTCCTGTTTCCAGTTGCATTCCCTGACCAGGGTCCAGGGGGTGTGGCCTACCCTACAACAGTCAGCTACTGACTGACTGACTGACTGACTGACTGTGCTTGCTGCCCTGCTGCCATGGACCTCAGCCGAATGCCAGGCCAGGCCTGTTAGTCAGTGTGTGTGAGAGGGAGGAAAGGGGGGTTAGCCGTCAACAACGTCCAAGGCTTATTAGGTGCCCACTGGGCCGTGGTGGTCCTGATCCTGAAACAACAGGATTGGCTCGAGCCTGGGTGCCGGCCCGCGTCCCAGGGCGGGCTGGTTTGAGATTCTCCCAGGTTGGAGGAGGTTGGACAGGGCAGAATGGCCCGGCCCAATTGCTGTTAGCGCTGCTGGCTGCAGGTGAGCCAAGTGCCGTATCCGTCCAGCCCGTCCCGCCGTTCTTATTGCCGGGAGCATAGCTCCGGCCCCAGGCGGTAGTTTGCTTCTGTTTAAGGACATGTTAATCTGTGGTAGGCGTCTCGTCTCTCCTTGATTTCCAGAATGAGATATGCCCCCCTCGGTGCGAGCACACTGCAACAGGCTGCAGCACCAGAGCACCTCCTTATCAAGGGCAGATCAGAACCGCCGGGACAATTCACCCTCGGCTCGGCCAAGGTTTTGGGCCAAGGTTTTGGGGGACAGGCACACCCACCCCACCCCACGTGCTGGTCAAAGGAAGCATGTCTGGATTCTGGCCCGGCCCTGAGCCTCGCCTACAACGACAAAGTGACAAAGTCGGTGGTCAAGGAAAACAACATTCTAGCCTTGGGTGCTTCTCCGCTTTTGGTTTCACCCTGCCCTCTTTGATCACCCACCTGCCGCAAAGGGGACGAGCCTCAAGGGCCGCCTGAGCCTCGACCCAGCCGGCCATGCTGCACCGCAGGCTGAGGCTCAGCCTTACGAGGCCACAGAGGCCGGCCTCGTTACCGCAACTGCAACTGCAAGTGTGACAGGCAGAGCCCGACAGCAGCAGGCCGATGGCATCTCCCCCCGCCCACTCGTCGTCCACTCGATCATCCAGCCAGCCAGCCAACCAGCCAACCAACCAACCAACCACAGATAGACTGTAGCAAAAGTGCCGACTGGCTCGGGCATTCTTTGAAGCCATTGTTTTGCCCCCGGAGGTCCAGCTCTCGAGGGCCCTGACTCCAGAAGCCTAGAATCTGAATCTCCATTCAATTGCCAATCTCCGTCCCCCCGGTGTCCGTGTCCGTGCTGCAACAACCTCGAGGGTAGGAGAGAAATATAGATATCCCTTTTTTTTTTCTTTTCTCCCAGAGATATTCTTCTCGACACCCAAGAAACTTGGACCCAGATCTGGCCCCGTGTGCCCCAAAACCATCCCATCGATCCCTCCATTCCTCGCCCTCCTCCCGAGCTATTATAGCTCCGTCAGCCGTTCCGCGCCGGGCCTTGTCTTTCGCAAGCTGCACTCCAGCGCTGCTTTCGTCGCTCCCGCCCAGGAAATCCCCCCAAACCAACCCCATCCCAGTTCGGCGCCCGAAATCCTACCAGAGGCGATCGGGACATTGAATGCTCTCTGTTCCGCCACGCCCTTCCGACCCGTAAGTCAGCAAACCATGTCAGGAAACATGCTCGGGGCAAAGCTGTAGCACAGACGCTGATCATCCTCTTTTGCCAAAGCAGTTCGGCCGTCATCCAGCTCTGATTTATTCGCCTCTCGCTTTGTCTTTCCATTCCCACGTGGCACACGCCTTAGAATCACCACACATACCCACGCACACCAACTGCGAGGAGACGGCGAGCGAGAAAGCGGCGACTCGTATTACCCAGCAGTCAACACAATCGCCGAGGGTGCTCGCAAAAGAGAGCCGCTTCCTCCCTATATTTCATCCTGCCTCTCTCTCTCTCTCCTTCTCGCCCAATTCCAATAAATCCAGTCAAGCACTCCTGGTCCTGATTCCTCTTGACGCAACAATCAACCACACCCCAGGCCAGTCTGCCTGATTCGTCCCGACGTGTTTGAGCAAGAGTCAGTGTCGTTCACGTCAAACAATCTTCCGCGCGCCTTGCGATCTGCTAGCAACCCCCGGTCGGGTCCCCTGCGTAGGTACTCCCTTCAATTATCATCCCATCTCAACACCACCACCCCGGCGGACTTTCTCCCCCCGCGCATGTTATCACCAATTTCCAGCCCTCGGGTGAAGTTCAATCCGGATGTTTCCATCATCGACGATTCACATGCCCGGGAGACTGCCCCGAGCCGAACACATCATGACAATTCACCCGTTAAAGCATCAGCTCCCCGGGCTTCCAGCTAATTATCTACCATAGATACAAGTACCAAAAACCCAACGAGCTCCCAAACCTCGTCAAGAGCTTACCTGGAGCCAACCCTCCCATTCCAAAACACCACTCAGAACCAACACATCTCCTCGCAATGGCCCGCGTCACCTCGCCCCGGCCCTCGAGCCGCCACAACGTCACAGACCAGCCCAGGAAACTGTTCATCCGCATCTCCGCCGACAAGATGCGCTGGTACAAGAACCAGGAGGCGCGGGAGCGGGAGGCTTCCCGGCTGTCGATGTCTTCCTCCCCGTCGGCCTCGTCAACCTCCTCTTCCCCGTCCACATCACCCCGGCGGGTACGCATCAGCCTGAAGCGCCGTGACTCTTCATGACAGCGCCCACTCTCTTTTACGGTCTATTCCGTACACGAAAAAAAAAACCTTTAATTCGGTCTTTTTTTGTTTTGACTATGTCTTTTTTTTGTCGTTCCCGATGCCACGGGTAAAGGCAAGCAAGCCTTGCGTGGAAAGGGGAACAAGGGTATCAATTGTTCCAAAATGTATTCCGGCGAAGGCGTTTCACGGTGGGGACAGCCCCCATAACAGGGGCGGGGGGGGGGCGATAGATTCTCCCCCAAAAGCCTGCCCGACCGATAGGCGGCGGCGGCTAGAGGAGTCTTACAGGCGTTTCTGAGGAATATCGGTTGGTCTTTGTCATTTTGAATGGGGACTTCAGAGGAGGGGAGAGGTGATAACCTCGTGGTTGGCCAATAGACCCTCCGGGCCCCCTCCGCGTGGGCCATAGACGGCTCGGTTTTTTGTAGGCGGTAATTACTGTGAAATATGAGACAGTGAACACATCACACTTATGGTTGATACATCCTCGTCAGCTAGTTACAGGCTCTGGCTGAGCTCCTTCGTTTTACTGTAAGGGTCCTTGCAAAAAAAGAAAAAGAAGAAGTAAAAAAACCTACCATCCGGGAAGCGTAACAAAAGGGCCTGCTCGGGATATTATTCCCGGCCGCTTGGGTTGCCCGCCAGCTGGCCGAGGAGAAGAAGACATGCGCGCAAGTCAGGCACAAAAAAGTCCCAAGGAGGGTTTCTAGACCGCCTTCGACTGACGGCAGCCTCCTAGACCCATCACATCCACTATCGCCGTAACACACTCACATCTCCGAAAATTAAGTCTTATCATACCAGAGCCCTTATGGTTTGCCTATGTTATTCAAATGTCAGAAGTTAATCCATAGACTATCTATCTAGAGGTACTTCTAGGAGGCTATCCCCTAGAACATCATGTTATTGAATATTATCTTCTCGGAGATTATCTTCTAGAAGGGTTAGAGAGTTGTCTGATAGGAGGCTGTCTGATGGTAAGTCTTGTAATAGTACATTATCTAATAAGAGGCTGTCCTCTAGGGTACTAGGAGACTATCCTATCGGAGGCTGTCCTAGGGGAGGCTACGAGGTTGCTCTATAGTAAGTTGTCCTAGAAGAGGCTAGGTGGGATAGATGTTGTAGCCACGTTGCGCGACGTAGCAAACAGTCGAGCAGAGCTTGTGGATATCAATCAAGACAGCGTTTACCACTGTGTGAAGGGACCGTACGCCTTCGGGACGTATACGGATTAAGAGCAAGGCCTCCCAATCAAGACAAACGTACCTAGGTAGCATAGAGAATTGACATGTTCCGGCAAAGTAGAGCAAGATATTAATTGTGTACCTATGTTAATTGGGTAAATACCAAGACGAAGGCACTCCAAGCCCATCTGTCCTACTAAACACTTTTCCACTAATCACCCTATCATACAATGTCCGTCTGTAAATATCATTAACTAAGGCTCGTTCGGGTTTAAAACCTGACCCAAGCCAGGTGATGGGTACACTGGTGAACAAGTGCCTTATTCAGCTTCTCGAATGGGTTCGTCTTCCTCAATCAGCCTCCCAAGTATGAGACTCTGGATGACAAGCTCATCGTTCAAGGTCCGGATCTTTTTTGGTGCTGGACTCCCGGCAGCGGTGGTACTCTTCCGCTTCCTCTTCCTGATGGCAGCAGGTGCCGTGGAGGTCGAAGACGTCTTGTCTGCAAAGAGAGCAGCTCCTCCATTCATCTTGTCATCGAGATAGACCCAATCGTAAGGGTGACCAGTGTCCTGACTCTCCTTGAGCTGCTTCCTGGCCTCGCCGACCGTATAGACTACAGACACAGATGCGCCCAGAACACGCGTGAGGAAGACGTACGCCTCCTTTTCGTTCTTGTCTTGTTTCCGCAGCAGAAAAAGAATCCGCGACCCAAGTAGCAACCGTGGTCGTGTTTCGATCACCTCGCTCAGCTTGGCCGACGCCGCGTCGTACACCAGCATGGTGCGCGACTTTACCGCGTCTCCAAGGAACACCGAATTGCCCGCGCAGAGGAGGTAGTCGGACCAGTCAACCAATTCCTGCTTCTCAGTACACCTTGTGATCCATCGTTTGTGGATACACGGGATGCCAAGGGCCAGCGCCTGCATGTATTTCTCCTTCCGTGAATGGCCGTCCGCAATAAGAGCAGTAAATCCGGTCTCTTTGGCAACAGCGGTGAGCTTCATCTCGTCGTCTGGCCGAGACGTCGAAGAACCCACTTTGGCGTTTTCAATTGCTCCGGCCTCGAAAAATTTGTCAAAACCACTGGACATAACCCTTCCGCCTCCTTGCTTGATCTCCTTTTCTATCTTCTCTTTGATGCCCATTCGCGAGTTGAAGTCACTGTCCTTCTCCCCTCGATGCTGGGCCTGGAAAGAGACGGCAAAGGTCATTCCTGTAAACAAGTTCGCTCCGCCTCCACGACTGGGATCTCGAGAAATTGGGGTCTCTCTAAGTGACCTTCGGCCGAGCCTGGATATCATCGCGCTCTGCCCGATAGTTGTTGACGCTGACGATGCTGGTGACCTTGCTAGCTCGTCTGTTGACACAGAGGCCCCACGGCCGAAAGATGTGGTGGATCGCCTGGCTGACGTGCGAAGGCTCCTTGCGGCGGCAGCAGCACCGAGTTTTGGCTTGACTGCCGCCACTCTGCCTCTACTTCGGCCGGCCTTAGCGGCAGTGGGGGATGATGTATGAGGTTCAGCAGTCATGCCGAGCGGCTGGTCTGGTCCAACATCTGGTGAACCCTCCGTCAGAGGGGTCGTCTTGCTGGAGACGGTTGGCGTCACAGTCAACGCACTCAGAGAAGAACCTGAGCTGCCGGGAACTGGCGAGCTCGTGTTGTGACTTTGGTTGCGTGAAGAACGAAGCTTTGCCCTAGTATTCAGGGCGGGAATGGTTGGGCGAGACCCGACAATAGGGCTCGTGTCCGCCACCTCGACCGAATTTTGATCCACAGACCTCCTTGAAGCCGAATTCCTGCGTGTCGCTCGAAATATGGCATCCGGGGCGTCCAACCCTACTCTAGCATGGCGCACAGCCGGCGGGCAGGCCTCTGAAGATGAACGGTCTCGGCCACCTGATGACCTCGGATCGACTGCAGGACGATCCTCCGACGATGAGCTCGTCGGGTGGCTACTGCGTAAGAGGGCAGTGAAAGATTCTTGTTTTGAACCGCGGGCGGATGACAATGGCTCCATTTCGCCGAAAGGCCTTGGTTGTAGCATAGCAGGGCTCGTTTCTGGGACAGGATCTGGCCCGGCCTCTCCTGTTGAATTGGCTCTGGGCGGTGATTCGGGCGTTGCTTTCAGTGGAGGTCTTCTGGGCGAGCCATCTGGATTATCAGCAGGAGATGCGATAGCGCTCTGAGCTGTGTTCGGCAAAGTTGCCAATACCACAGCGTCGTTGCTTGACATGTGGGCAGTATGTTCGGATGGGCGTTGCATGAGGCCCTGCGAATCATCAATTACTGCGTCCCCTCTGTCGGGGCCTCCCCCAGAGGGTATCGTCAGGCGGTTCTGTGAGTCCTCCACAGTGGTCTGGGAGTAGTCGCCGGCTCTCCCCTCACATTGATCGCGGTACTGCTGTGAGTCTGTTTTCTGGTCGTTGCCTCGCTTCGTGTTTGTCGAAGGCACCACAGCTTCATCCGGGGGAGATTGGCGCTCGTATCTAATAGATGCGAGTTTCTTGTCCACCTTGGATCTCTTGGAATGTGCCTGATAATGCCTGCTCACCACCTCATCCTCACTCGCATCGCCTTCCGACTCATTCTCAGGAGCAGGCTGGGGAGATGACTCGTATTGTTGCTGAGACCTGTACAATGGCTCGTATTCTTCTGCCAGGCCCCTCGGGAAGGTACGCGTTGGCTGCAAAGGAGTTGAGTCGACGGGGGCGCCTGTCAAATCAACCGCTTCATCACTGTGGTGCTGTGGCGAGGTATCATAAGGAATAGAAAGCTGAGGGCTTGAGGTGGCGCCTTGGAGCTGCTGCTGGCCTGTACCCAGGTTCTTCAACGGCGAAGAGATGAAGATGTTTGGGGAGATGGCGTTCTGCGGGTGGAAGATGTCAGGTGATGGGCGCGAGGAAGTAGGACTGGCCACCTTGTAGGCCGACGAGACTTGAGTTTGACCAAACATCTGCGAGGCGGGCAGCAAGTGCGCCCTGCTTCCGGCAAACGGGTTCTTATGCGTCGCTGGAGTCTCAGGGTTCCGTGGGAAACGATCAGGCGAGCTGCGAGGCGGCCTGTCTGTGCCAAGTGAGTACGGGGCGGAGAAATTGTCGTTGTACTCGTCAATGTTGCGGAAGTTGACAGCACCAGTGTCATCTTCCTGTAGGGTTCTGTCGCCATCACCAGATTGGCATGTTTGCTGCGAGTGCAGCTCGGGCCGCTCAAGGGGGTCAGTCGAGATCATATCGTCCCCGCGAGAGATGTACTGCTCGTAGCTGCGGCCATCATTCGACTGGGTTGGCGATTGAGAGGGATCCATGTTGGGCCGTTGTGGGTTTGGCTGCTTGGCTGGCGATGACGTCGGGTCGTTGGTGGGTGCAGTCAATTGTGCTGGGTAGACTGCCCTAGGCAGAAGCCCCCTCTGTGGAGTCAAGGGCACGACAGCGTCGTCGGGCCGCTGTTGAACATGCCGCAATTCCCCAGCAGCGTCAGATGTCGCTGGCTTGGAAGTGCGGGCTGGCGTTGTAGATGGAAAAGAGGCGCGGTTGGACGCGTCCGAATTGGTGGTCCCCGGGCTGGCCCCCGGTCGCTTTGCTGCACTGCTACCTTCAATGGCGCCGCGACCCTTGCCCTGGACCCCCTTGCAGGCGGGGTCCCTTTTGGCTCTACCCCGCGATTTTGCATTCACTTCCAATTCTTTTGATGTGTTCGGTTTCGGCGAGGTCTTCCCGACGAACTTCTGGTGGACTTTTGGTGGTCTCGGATGTTGCTGGGCCTCGGCCGGCACCTCTACTAGCAACTCGTCTGCTAAGGGCTGGGACGGAGAACTGCTGCAGACGCCGACGCCGAACTGGTCATGGTAGAACTGAAATACCTGTTGGGTGTCCTGGCTTTCAACCTCACCAGAAAGCGCAGCATCCTCAGCTGCTTTCTTGGGCGACGGCATCTTGGGCAATCATGGTTCATAGCGCTCGATCGTCACGGTCGGCCGGGCGGGGCAGGCGTGGTAGGTGGGCTGCAGGCCGGTGTCTGACTCCCGCTTCGAAGAACGACAGCACGGTCTCGTTGTCGTGCACTGGACAGATCAAGGTGTCTTTTTTCTTACGGGACGGTAAAAGGGAGGAAATGGGCATTTGGCCGTCGTTGAAAGCGGAAACCGCGCATGATCGCGCTTACTCGATGACCACCTTTAGCCTGGCGCGACTCTTGGCTCGCGCTGCCCAAGTCCGGAAACGCGAAGGCACGTGGTCGGGAGTACTGTAGTACGCAGTACGTCACTCTAGTACGTCCAAGACACCCCTAACCCTTTTGGAGCTGCTGAAATGTTCGAATTGTTCGATTGTGTTTCTGCGGGGAGGAGCTGGTTCGTCTCACGGGCGAGCAGGGAAAGAGCTTCGAGGGCAACCCTGCATCGTTCGGTATTTGGGGCCATGTTCGTGTTGGATGTTTCTCTGCATTGACGTGTCTGCCCAGCCATCCGTCCGTTCAATACCAATTCCTGCCCTCTCTCTCTTCCAATGTCCGAGGGCATCCCACCCTGTGATGACCTGGTTGGGACAACCTCCTATGGGACATTGTACTATGGGATAACCTACTTAGAGATAACCTCCTAAGTGATAACCTCCTAAGCGATGACTTCCTAAGTAACAACCTACTAGAGGACAGCCTCATATGGGACAACATCCTGAATGACTTTCTCTTGTGGGGAACTTCCTATACTACAAGCTCTTGCAGATGACCTCTTGTTTGTCCCGTGCGATGACTCACTACCTAGGTGCCTGGGTGGGGATAACGCTCTGCAGAAGAGGGGACTAAGCCACAAGGGCTCTGCCGTGATGTGTGTTGTTAATTTTCAAGGTGTGGCATGGTAATGTGATGCAAGGAATCGTTTATTAGTACTGCCCTTCAGTCTTGATGACATCTGGCGGTTGTCGGCCGTTGTGCCTTCCGTCCCACCCACCTGTACAGCCCAAGTGATAGCCTCCCCGTTTGGGAAGTCATAAGTGAGCATTTGTAGTCGTTCGCGACCCATATTGCTTGATGCACAGTCTAATGCAGCTACCGACCTAGGTACCTAGGTAGGTAGCGTAGCTTCTCTTCTTGTTGGCCTCATCAGCGGATGAGCTTTGTTTGATGGCCCTGGCGCCGTTGCCCTGACACTTGCAAAAGTGGATCCTCAGATCAGTGCAGGGGTCCTCGGTCCTGCTGGACACAAACATTTACATGGAGGGAAATGAGTCTGGCACCATCATGCGGCCTCTCGGAATCAGTGCACATAACAAATAAATCATCAGATAACAGGTGCGCCCGCCACCCGAGCTGTTGGGAACGGTCTCGTCCTCTTGCTCCTCTCTCCACCATCTCGATTTGTCTGCCACGTTCCAGGGCTGTCCGTTCTCTCGCCTTGTGCCTTTGTGCCCGTGTGCCCGTGTGCCCGTGTGCCTTGGTTGGCGCCTCGACCTCGCTCGACCTCGACCGCGATTCTGCACGTCAACTGGGCTCCCCCACCCCTTACCCACGTATTCTCCCCTTTACCGCATCGTCGTCTCCACCCCGCCAATCCACTGTCCTTCATTTCGAACTTTCGGCTGGTCAGGCCAACGCCAAAGCCAACAGACGGCCCGCTGTCAGCGCGGGCAACATTCTTTGGGTGGTCCGCCCGAACAGGACAGCCTCGACAGGCCCGCCGGAGATTGCCACGTTATTGGAATCCCGTTGAGCTCATATACCCGTCTGTCTGCCAGGGTCGCCGAGCCAAGCCAGAGCCCACGAGCCCGCGAGCCAACGAGCCCCCATGCTTCCATGCTCATTCCGAGCAGCGTCCAAAGATTACCTGAACCCACTGCCACCACTCGCAACCAGCGGGTGCCAGCCCGGTTGACTGACTTTACCGCTTCCACTCGCACTTACGTCGCAACACAGCCCGCGGTCCACTCTGCAGCCCGGGAGATTTCCCTGGCTCAAGCTGCCTAGCTCCGGGGCTCCAGGAACAGGGTCAAGCGAGGCCACACCACCCAATGATTGCAGCTTGGCTGGGGATTGACCTGGCCAACCCGGTGCCCCTGAGTCTGAGCCTGAGCCTGGAACAAATCTTCAATTCTTGCCCATGACCGCTCCTCTCTTTGCAATTTGCTTTCTTACGGCCGCCTCCCACGCTCTTTTGCACGATCAGCGCTTGAGCCGTATTGAGTACAAGGCGTTTGTCCATAGGCAACGCACCCATCGGCGCGCTCATCGCGCTCCGTCCAGTCATTTGGATAAGATTATCAGCACCAGGAGGCGTCGAGCCCGCCCCATCCCGCACGTGTCACCCTTCTCTTCAGTCCACAGTCATTCAGCCCAGTCGAACGGCCGCCCTCTTTGCCAGCTGCCTCTTAAGAGGTCTTTGACCACCGTCCGTCGCGTGTCACCCGCCAATATGGACGACATGACACCGCAGCGAGTCGTCCACTCCAGAACTCTGTCCGGCCACAAAAGACAGAGCTCGAGGGCTTCGGTACCAGAAACGATGCCGCCCCCGCCGCCGCCGCCAGCAGATGATGCCCTGTGGTCACCCGCTTCCTCATTTGGCGCGCGATCTACACGCTCGCTGTCCACGACGTCTCGGAACTCAAACAGACTCTCATTGACCTTGCCAATTGCGCCGCCATCAAACTGCCCGTCACGTCCAACGCCGATCAACACGAATCCGCCATCCTTCCCCCCAACCCCGAGGGACACTCCTGTTGTTCGGTCCCCAACAGACGCCAATGACTTCATTCATGCCATTGCTGCTCAAGAGAGACGTGTGTTGGAAATCCGCGAAGAGCTGAAAAATGCAGAGGCGGAATTGACACGACTCAAGAAGCAGTGGGGCGCATTCGACTCGGTTAGAAAACGCAACGCCATGGTCAACGGGGAACCGTTGCGGCCGACCCAATCCGTTCATAACTCCCCTGCTGCTGATGACGTCGAGGCCACGCGACGGAGTATCGAGCTGGACCGCAGGAGGACCATGATGATGAGCCAGCAGCTCAACAAGGAGGGCACGCCTAACTCGGGGAGACGACGCGTCATCCGCGGTGGACATACTCGGGCTCTGTCGCTGCTGTCCCCCACGAAGCCGCAGGAATTCCATCTTCTCGACCTGGACGACCCTCTAGACGCTCATAAGCCACCAGTCAAGGATTCCGAGCCCCACCTCCAACACCTTGGCCGCTCTTCACCGATCACGGTGGCTCAACTGAACAAGCGCTCCTCTTGGCAGCCTCGCTCGGCGAGCCCTAACTCCAACAATGGCGTGAAGCAGATGGCTGAGGACTTCAAGGCTGGCCTGTGGACTTTCGTAGATGATCTGCGCCAGGTCGCTGTTGGGGACGAGCCCATCAACGGTGGAGGGATCCAGCGCAGGGGTTCCAACAGAATGAGTGACTGTGACAAGGACGGTGACACGATCCGAGCATCCGTCACCTCTGCGCGGCCGCGCTTGAGCAGCACATTCAGCGACCTTGGTACCCCCACCCCGACGTCGAGATTCACAGACCCCTTGAAGGAATCGGACACGGCCAATCTGGGACGTCCTAGACGGACCAACTCCAAGCGGACGAAGCACTTCTCATGGACGCCCCTCAGCGTCGACTCCTTCGACGACAGCGACTGGTCGAACTGGGACAGCCCTGTGTCTTCATCCCCCCGATGGAGCGGTACCACCGTGAACGGCGATTTGATCACGCCAATCCCTGAAAAGGGCGACGAAAACGACCCGCCACTGTGAGACGCCCTCCACCCTCCAATCTCGCCCGCTCCCCCCTCGTCTGGTTTGCTTCCTGGTTGCTTACTCAAAGCGTCCAAGACTAATCACTGTCCCGCCCACAGCAAGAACGAGACCGCGGCATCGAGCGACTGCGAGCCTCCCCTCTCCCCTTCGCCATCAGCACTGAAGCTGGAGGAGTTGTCGCTGAATGTTCTCAACAAGCTGAGGAGCCTTGGGGAGCCTGCGACCCCGCTCAAGAACAAGGCATGTTAGAGTTGGGACTACTTGAATAAAGGGAGTGGCGCGGAGAATGAGATGAAGGCGGAAAGAAGGAATGGTTTGGGGTCTCACTCGGTCGACGATGGTGAGACATTCAAGAGGTCCATTGAGCTACCATTAAGACCTAACTATCACCCGGTGACGCCACTAAAGAAACCACCCAGTCTATGAGGCATTTTCAACTGTACAAATGCTGGAATGACCCAGAAGGCACACCTTCTCATGTCAAGGACATAGAATCCTTCGGAAAGCATGGACAACTGCGCATGGCCTTGGGCACGTATCTTGTACTACGCCAGGCGAGCAAGGGACATAGGGTAGAGCGCCGAAAGGAAAACCAGGTGTTCTGGGGCTGTACATACCAGAGCATCCCTCATCGCTGGCCCCAAAGCTCTGGATATATTGGGCCGAACGAACGTTGTTGCAGCTTAAAAGGGCAGCCCAGCAGGCGGCCAAAACCTGGAATGGGCGGGGAACGGTGTGTCAATATTGTATAATGATAATGACCCATCACGAAGGAAATGAGAAGAACAATAAATATATTAGCATAGTGTAAATCAATAAAGAATTGCTCCATGTATCATGTATGAATACTCTTTAGTCTGAGTGTCAGGTCAGGTTTGGCATGTTGTCAAGAATATCTACAACTGCTTTCCGTGCGTATAGCCGTTTGTCTGTTATCAGAGCAACTGTACAATGACTCCGGGGGTTGGATTTACGACACGGCCTGATATCATTTCAGACCAGCTCAGCCCAAGGTCAAGGAAAACAGGTGCAGACGAGACGCGAGCCAAGTGCTAAACGATGTATGCATTCGAATTGACTATATATGAGAAGCCGCCACCGCCGACGTGTACCTATGCTCGAACCAGGAACGGAACCATGCATGCAAAAACGACGACCCCATCTTGGCAACTTTCCCTTTCGACATCACTTGAGACATGTCTACGCTGCTTCTTCTCCCCTGCCATCTGCTCGTCATACAAGAACTGTACAAAGGCCAGTCACTATGCTTGAGGACCTTTTAGTCATCCATCACAGACGCGAACTTGTCGAGTAGGTCCTGCTGTATACCCTCGTACTGCAAAGACAGGAACATCAGTATTCGTCAAGCACGGTTGAGACACAAGTGGGCTGGATTTGAGACTGGGCTTACCTTCTTGCCGACAACATCCTCACCGTCAGTAGGCAACTCGAACTTCAGACTCCTCAGCTCTGCCTGCAAGTCCTGCGTGGCCTCCTTGACCTTGGCCCAGCTCTGGCCCTGGGCGATCGCCTTTTGGGCCTCGTCGTGGAAGCCGATCATGAGCTTCATCATCCACTCGGTCTTCCAAATAGGGCAGAACTGGTCGTAGTCCGAGTATCCGTTCTGCTGGAGGAAGTCCTCCTTAAGAAGCGTGGCGATATCCAGGGTAATCTTGTCCGGGTCGGAAAGCGCGGACTTGCCGACAAGCTGGACGACTTGGTCCAGTTCCTCGGAGTCAGACAGCAGCTGCTTGATGCGGTCACGCAGGCGAGGGAAGTCTGGGTAGTTCTTCTCATACCACTTGTCCAGGACATTGGTGTACTTGGAGTACGAGAGAGAAGTGTTGATGGACGGGAAGTGCTTCCGCTGGGCGAGCTTCTTGTCGAGACCCCAGAACACCTGTACAATACCGAGGGTCGAAGATGTCACGGGGTCGGAGAAGTCACCACCGGGCGGCGAGACGGCTCCCACGATGGAGACAGAGCCCAGACGCTCGGGTGATCCAAGGGACTGGACCTTACCGGCACGCTCGTAGAAGGAAGCCAGCTTGGCACTGAGGTAAGCGGGGAAACCTTGATCAGCGGGCATTTCTCCCAGACGACCGGAGATTTCACGAAGGGCCTCTGCCCAACGGGACGAGGAGTCGGCCATCATGGCGACGTTCATACCCTGGTCACGGAAGTACTCGGCTACCGTAATACCAGTGTAGATGGAAGCCTCACGAGCGGCGACAGGCATGTTGGATGTGTTTGCAATCAAGGTCGTACGCTTCATGATGGGCTCCTTGCGGCCTTCAACCTCGATGGACAGCTCGGGGAAATCCTTCAAGACTTCAGCCATTTCGTTGCCTCGCTCGCCCTAGGATTTGTTAGCCAGTCGCTACCGAGTCTGGCAATGCACTGGGCCCGTTCCAAAATTACAACAGATGAGTACCGTAGAAGTAGAGGAGTTGTACTCACACAACCAACATACACAATCACATCCGAGTTGGAGAACTTGGAAACGGATTGGGAAATGACAGTCTTGCCACATCCGAAAGCACCTGGGATAGCAACGGTACCACCCTGCACGGAGGGGAAGAGGGCGTCGAGCACACGCTGGCCGACGATGAAGGGCCCATCGGAGGACTTCTTCTCGGTGGTGGGACGAGGGACTCGGACGGGCCATGTCTGCATCATGCCGTACTCGGTCTTCTTGCCGTCGAACTCGACCTCAAGGATCTTCTCGTCGACGGTGTACTCGCCCTTCGAGGAGATCTTTGTGATAGTTCCGCGGCCGCGTGGGGGGAAGATGATCTTGTGCTTCGAAATGAACGAGTTCTCGTTGACGATACCCCAGATATCACCGCCTGCGATGTGGTCGCCGACCTTCATCTGGGGCTCGAATTCCCACTTCTTGGTGCGGTCGAGGGCGGGCACAGCGACTCCGCGGGGGATGTAGATGCTCTGGGCGGCGCCGGCGATCTTCTCGAGGGGTCTTTGGATACCATCATAAATGTTGTTGAGCAGACCGGGGCCCAGCTCGACGGAGAGGGGCTTTCCAGTCCGTAGGACGGGGTCGCCAACCGTCACACCGGCTGTTTGTTTCTCGTGTCAGTCATTTTGGGCGCAGCGATACAGGCAGTCGGATCGTGGGGGTCGAACCTGTCTCCTCGTAGACCTGAATGGTGGCCTGGTCGCCGTTGATTCGGATGACTTCTCCCACTAGCTGGTCGTGGCCGACTTTCACCTGTGATCTGTAAGTCTACTGCCTTGGGCGCCCAGCCACCGTCTCGTTGTGTCGTACCAACTCGTACATAGCAACTCCAATCATGTCCTCGGCGACCACGACGGGTCTGCATTATATATCGTGTTAGCAGTCGGGCTCGCAAGGACAAGTCGCGGTGACGCAGCTGGGTGTGTGGGTGTCGTTACGTACCCCGAGATGGAGTAAATCTTGCCTGTGGGATAGCATGTCAGCTTGAGACAGCACGACGCAAGACTGCAGGACAGCTTCGAGGGCTCTTACCAGAATATTCACCCTCCTTGGCGCCATCTTGTTGGGCTTTCTGGATGAGGAGGCAGGTCTGGTCAGCTTGGGCGGCGCGGTTGGCGGGTATCGCTGCACCTGAGCGAATTCCAGAGTGGCGGGCAGCTTGCTTACCGGAGGCATGGTGGGCGGCGTGACCAAGTGTTTGGGATTCTGCTTAGCTGGCGGTGTGGACTCTTGCAGTGCGATGGTAGGAACTCGGTGTATGGTGGCAGGTGTGGAGGGTGTGGCGGTTGAGGGTGAGGATGGCGTGGAGTGTGTGGAGTGCGGCGGCAGGATTGGCGTTGACGGAGTGTCTGGCAGAGGCAGCTGGGAAGCTATCTGGACCTCCCGGTCAAGGTCGAGCTCGGCTGGCAATTGCCCCAGTGGTGATGTCGTCGAGGCCGCGGGAGTGCTCCCACGCTTGTCACCGCTAACAGTGGCTGGTGTGGGGTCGGCCGCGTCTCTGTTAGAGCGCACAAGCAGCTCCACCAGCGACGGCCGGGCCTTCAACCTGGGCCGTAGGCCAAGCATCGACTTTGGTTGCTGTGAAACAGGCAGGCGTGCTGCTCGCCTTCTCCAAATTGACTTTCTCTGCTCTCTGGGGTGTTGTTGGATGCTGGACCTTGTCGGGGAGAAAGCCAAATGCGAAATGATGCTCTGCAGTGCGGTCGATAGAGGGGTTGAGCTGTGTTATTGCCTGTTATTGCCCTGGCATCCGTGTTATTTTGGGCTGGCCCCTTGCCCTCTAAGATGATCACCCTTGGCTCCTGGAGGATCAATCTCGGCGCTCACCCTGTACTGTACCAAAGCAGCACTGGCCCCAGACTCACTTCGAGGCAGCCTGGAGCAGAATGCCCCATCGAACGATCAATCACAGGTTGCAGAGTCGGACGCAAGTGCCAGTCTCCCTGAGACCACTTCTGCGTTCCCCCACGGTAACGGTTATTGAGTCCCTGCTTCAGACAATGCACGCAATGAACTCCCAAACACAAGGTCGGCAAATACTTAGACGTCAATCATGAGAACAAAGTAATCGCACTTGCGTCCTCTACTAAGAAATCGAAAGCTCGTTAGCCTTGTCAGAACAACCACGCCGGCCTCGGAATGCTTTCAGCAACGCTCTGTTGAGACTGACAAGACAACACGTACTTTTATATGACGAGGAGACTTTGCATTTACGATTCAATCCTAACCATGCCTAAGCTTACAGAGAGAGTGATCAAATCTATGCCAGGAGTCTTCGGATCTCGTTCCTTTTCATAATTCTCCGCTTCTCGTTTACCACTATGTTTACATGTGCAGCCAAGTCCCCTATTCTCCAGTCAGCTTGAAGCAAGTGACCGTTCCCACTAACACAAACATGGATGGGCAGTTTCAAGGATTCCAAGTGGCCGAATGGCACTGGCGCGGGTCTTACGAGCCCTCTCCCATGGACAAATCCTCCCCGGTCTTGGTCTATTAAGTGCTTGCGCTTCAATCTCTGTGCCGGAACTTCAGCCTTTTCCTCTGAGGCTCCTCTCGCTCCTGGGGGTCCTCAAGCGGTCGCCGTATCGCCTCCAAGCGTTCCAGTACTGCTTCCTGCCTGCCTACGTTCTCCTTGCGCTTCTCTGCTTCCTTTCTCCTAGCCTGATTCTGCTCCTCGTCCGTATCAAGTAGCGTAACGCCGGAGTAGTGGTTGATTGCTGCGTCCTGACTACTCATTATGTCGTCGTTATGGATCCAAATGGTCGTGAAGCCGAGATCGAGCTCGTTCTTCATAACAAACTCCGAGTCCACGGGAACTATCTTCTCTTCCTCTCCTACGATGTAGCACGAACCGCCCTCGAGGACCAGGCCAAGCTGCAATCTGTCGTAGCCTTTTCGGCGGCCCCAAATTCCCAGGACACAGGCGAGCTGCTCGTCGTGGAAATCCTTTCTGTTTCTATACCCTTTCTGCCGGTTGAAGGCTCGCATCTCAGGGCTCCTGAAGATCTCTTTGAAGACTGCCGGCGTCAATATGTCACCCGCCAACTGCTTGTCGGAACTGATCTCGAGAGCGTACATGCCGCAAAGGAAACCATCGCTGCTGGTTTTCTCTACCCGGAACGCTCCAACGCCAGGAATGTTATTAATGGTCGTTGAGCAGCGCTCCTCGGTGTTGCTTGAATCGGTCTCCTCGGTAGCACTCGAATCGATCTCCTTGGTGGTATTTGAATCAGTCTCCTCGCGACTGGTTGGACTACCCTCCTCGACGGTGCTCGAACCGGTCGCTCCACTGTTGCTTGAATTGGTCTCATCGCTGTTTGTCCCATCGCTCCGTCTGTAGCCATCGGAGATGACCCCAGTTTCAGCATCACGGTTGATCGTTGCCTGCTTGTCAGCACTGATCTTGGGAGCGGACATGCTATGGAAATCATCTGTTCTGTCGATTTCCTCTCTCTTGGCCCCTTCAATATCAGGGACTTCGTCGTTGGAGGCAAATGAATTGATCCGATCTTCTAACTCGCGCTCCAATAAGGCCTCTAGTGTAACTTGATCATGAGGATTGTCTTGGACGGAGCCAACGCGTGAGCAAGAGCCGCCGCCAAGGCAGTAGCACTCTAGTTGAAAGGAAGTTTCAGCTCCACCGTCGAATGCTTCCGGGAATCCGTCAGATCCGATTATGGGATCGAAATCGTTGTAATCGATGGTCATTTTTGGCAGCCTAGGTGGCGAGGGCTGGCGGACTAGTGGTCGTGGAATTCTGGGGTTTCTAGAAATAGCTGAATCCCGAATAAGGTAAAACAATCACAAGTCTGTTCTGATGTTTGTTATCGGTTGTGTTCTTGATGCGGGTTGTTTCGTGGAACAGAACTTGAAGAGGGAAATTAAATACTGCACAACTGAAATCGGAAGGGGGGAAGTGCGTCCTCAACATATGCTGAGTGAAGCTCAACCAGTAGCTTGAATCTTTATTCAGAGCAACTTTTTATGATGCCGGACTGTGACTTTGTGCGAAAGGGGAGGCTTAGTGGTATCCGTGTAAACCATTGTTGCTAGCCAGGAGGGACTATGCAATACTTGTGAAGTAACTCTTGAAATTGACCAATTCTCTATAGGACTTATTCACACCATAGTTAGATCGTCTACCAACCCATGCTTCCAAACTAACACTAAATCTAGAAATTGCTTGTACTGAACAATCCGTCAAATTCCAGCTTCACCTAGACCGCGCTAGACTAGAATATTCCCTCCGACTTCCTCTTCACGCCTGAAGCGCCTTAACCCGGACCAATATGAAGAGATTGTAGCTTCCGCACAATGACAGAACAAGCTGCGATGAGAACGCGGTCATGTAAACTAGGTAATGAGGGATAGAATACTACGTTAGCATGGCGCTAAGAACGTGGGCAGGGCACTGGTTTGGATTTAGAGAGACATGTGAATTGCCGTGATGGACACTATTAGTGCCGTGCTAACATATCTCATCTCCCACTATTGCACGCCAAACTCAAGGTAGACATCACAGTTAGCAATCTAATATGAGAGAAATCGACACTGAGCCCCTTGGATATGATCAGCTCCTAATTTGGATTCCCGAGCTCAAATGAACTACTGGAAGAAATCTTCCAATCCAGATACGCTGGAAATTGAGTTTACACTGCGCCTGATTGCCTGGTCTTGGTCAGAATTGACTTACTACTGGAAACCCACGACGAGGGCTATTCTATAGAACAGTTTGCACGTAGTGACACAACGTTGAAAGCATGAATGAGTCTTGGATCGCACGGCTGAGTTTGACCATCTCATGACAGATCCGACGTTTTCCGGCAAACGCGGGTTCAGTGACTTAAGAAGAAAGAAGGGACCCAATGGCGACGTGCTTACAATAATATAAAGCTCTGCTCGGAGACTTGAGATGTTGACATAGAGTTGAGGTTCTTACAAATTTTACATACCAAGCAAAAGAATCCGCATCGCGACTTTAACCCATCAAATCTCAGGCTGTTATCTGCGTCAAAACTTTCTGCTCACAGAATCATGTCACTGAACATGTCACCATCTTCAGCCTCCAAATCCACACGCTGTGGTTCTGGCTCTGGTTCTGATTCTCGCCCTGGAGACTCCAAGTCATCTTCAACGGGGCCAAGTGACGCAGGATCAGACCAGGGGGGCTCGTCCAAGTCCAATCACCAGATAATCAACGAGTCTTGGGGCAACCGACCAAATTTTCAAGCCTCTCATGGCTTGTCGATGGATAATGAGGGTATTGAAGAAGGCAACAAAATTCTGGACGCATTCCGAGAAGCCGACTCGAAGAAACACTAAAGGTATTGGGGGCAATTGGTGTGTCACTTTACAGGTGCCGCGGTTGTCGCGAGTAGGAAATCTGATGCAGAATTGTGGGTTTTCGTTGCGGAGACGAAAAAGAGTTCTTTGATTCAGGGATTTCTTTTGATGAAATCAGTCTAGTTTGGTGTAATGGCTGCGATGCTTATGTTCACGCACTGCCTGCGCAGGTCTTTGTAATGTCTAGCTGTCGTCGCTCAGAACGGACTTGAACCAGAGCCATAGATCACGAATCTCAGATGTCCCAACGTCATGGCCCAGGTCTTGGTATATGTGACCCTCGATGTTCTCCTCTTCCACGTACTGCTGCAGCCGTTTTTGCCCTTCCGCGAACAAACTGATGGAGACAAGCGCGTCACCCATCCCGTGACCAAAAAACCATTTTCGCGCGTGCTTTTCGGTGCCCTCTGATGCCTTACCAGCTTCGGACACGGCGTTGATGTGCGGCAAGTAGCCGCTCAGACCAAACACGCCAGCAACCTGGTCCTTCCACTCGCCCTTCAAACCCCAAACCATGGACGCCGCACACCCCTGACTAAACCCGCCGACGGCGATCTTGCCCGGTTCAACGCCCCGATCCACCTCGGCCTTGACGAGTTCATCAATGTAGGCCACTGTCTTCAGAAGACCCTCCTCGTCCTCTGGCACGTCGGCACCGGCAGCATCGTCCTCCCGGCCCGGCACGCGCGGCTTGAGCGCGGAGGGGAGGTCATGTGGCTTGTACCAGCACCGCTGCCCGACCTGTGGGTCGATGGGCGCTGTAGGCAAGACCCATCTGGTGTATCGCAACTTCTGGTATCGCTGGAACTGCTGAGCGAGCCCATATCCGGTCCCATGGCCGTCGTCGCCTAGTCCGTGGAGGAATATGACGGTCGACCTTTTCGAGGGTCCTGCGAGCTTGTCTAGGGGCTCAAGTATTGCTGGATCGCCTGGGACGTTTGGTGTCATTTTGGAAGGTGAATTTTGATGAGAGGCGTCGTGAATTGACACTCTGTGCCGAGTTGCTTGTGTACTGGAAGTCGGAGTTGACGGTTCTGCTTACCACATAGATTCTACTTGCCGGTGCCGAATGTGGGGATCGACGGTTGACATCATTGGCACACGAGCTGGTAATCTGAGCATGATGAGCTGGCAACCTAGTTGCATGCACAGGTTGGGAGACATTGTGAAAGGCGAGCATGAATGACACACCACTTTTCAAATGAATTTGACTGCGCCCCAAATTCGTCAACCCGCTTCTTCGTTGACTCTAGACGGACTGTACCCTAGGGTAACCAACATTGCTTCTTAGAACGATGACAAGACAGTGTCACTGTAGCCGGAAACTGAATTCGCTGCCCATATTGAATGAGAAGCTGAGAAATATCTGATGAAACGCCTCAGTAGTAACCTTGCAATGTGCGAAGCAACAATTTAGGACGCGGATTTCTAGCCGCCTGGACCTTGCTGAAAGTACCTAGGTATGTAGAGAACTACGAATTTTACTGACCGTTCTAAGAAGTTTAGATAGAGAAACCACTGGCAAGTCTGAGTCTATTTAATTCTAATACGTCTCACGAATTGTTGTTTACTAGACCTTCCAACAAATTAAGTGGCGTAAGTTTGCTCAGTCCTTATGCAAGCGGTAAAGCTTTCTGTCGCGTCTTGTACACAGCGAGTCAAGGAAAGCGAATTTCAAATTTCAGCAAATCAGTGTGTGTCGACTGTAGGTGGGTCACACAAACACATTAATTATTTGTGACTGGCAGTGCACTTAACTGTGGCGCTACAAAAGCTGCATCTAGTCCAAACAAGATGGCTTCGCTCAGATTCTTAGTGCCTATCCTAAGGCTTGACTTTTGGCTGACCTCAGTCGCCTTATTGGCAGGGCAGAGACTTAGTTCTTATTGGGTTAAAGCAAATGTTTGTTAGCGCGCGTTTTTTGAGAATGTTGTCGTTGAATAGTGGACGATCCCTATCTTAGTTGTGTATCAACTGAGGAGCACTTGAACCTGGCGCGGATAGTGCATCAATCAATGCTTTATGGCATCGCCATACTTCAGGATCTGGTTCCGCCATGATGCTTCTTGATATTTACGATTTGATACACGGCGTTTCTCTAAGCTTTAGTTTAGACTGTAGCAAAATGGACTAAGGGGACCAAGATGCTCAGCTCCGACCTATTCTGCGCCTAATCCGACTGTCATCCCCCCATGGGACCGGCAACTTGATCTTGGGCTTTACATTAAAGAGGATCTTCGGTTGCTCCCGAAACATTGATCACGTTTTCTGGACAGGGGCTTTGGCGAACCAACAGTGCCGTTCAACTCATCAGATATGCCGAAAAACAGTTGGCTCGATCGAGGTGTTGGGACCGGGGCCTCAATGGCTTTGACCAGGTGAGGCTCGGCCCGAAGAGGGATGTTCCGCAACATCACGGGCTCTGAGACAGCCCGACTACATGCGGTTTTGTAGGTCCGAAGTCACCATTAATCACAAGGGGAGAAGCTCGTATGAGAGGAACAAGAAGACGAACAAATTGGAAACGGATCAGCCTGCAAGTGTGCAGCATATGCAGCAGAATGGGTGAATTCTTGGCTTTCAACCCGGACCAGTGTTTCGTCAGCCCCCCCCCCGCCTTGCAGCCTCCCGCATCCAGGAGAGGGTCAGCTGAGCGCACCTAAACGTGGGCGGACTATTGGTAAGCCACAATGACGATTGCATGTGATACGGGACGGCGATGGTCTGGGTTGAAACCAGAATTAGATCAGAAACCTCCTTGTGCGAAGTCGAAAGTATAAAATGTAGATATATTTGGAACGGTCTGGTTGCACGACGCGTGCTCGCCTATCACTAGTATCTCTGGGGTGGTTGGTTTCTGGGGGGTTGGTTGGACAAGCCCCCATAACTGCAGCAGATCTTTTTTTTGACAGGTGGGGGGGGGAACTTGTCGGTGCAACTCGAGCAGCCGACGTCAACCTCGAGGTCGTCAGCAGGGCCCCGACGCTGCTGGACATGCTATTCGACAGACAGACTCAGGTGTTTCAGCATTTTCCGATTTTCGTCTGAACCACCACCACCACAACCCGCTTGCCTCGTTCCTTCAGCCCTGGGACGCGGCTTATTCCGTCTTGTGTTCCTGGCTCGTGCTACGAGAAGCACACGACAGACCCGAGCGGTTGGCCACGGAGAAATCGGCTGTCATCAAATGGGTGGTGTTCACCGAGATCGTGCCTGCCAACGGGCCCACACATTGCTTACCGGTCTTGCTCTCAGGCAGACACTCACCGTTCACAGACATGTCTGCCTGCAATCAGCCTTACCTGTCGCCCCGTCCTGAGGCTTCAATTGGATGTCACGAGCAGTCGCCAATCTACTTGGTCTCCAGTCATTTGGCACACACGCGCACACACACACACACACACACCTACCTCGGCTGTGCCAGTCGAAGGAATATGCATGGAACCTGCCATTGCAGCTCTGCCCTTGCCCTTGTCTTGGCCCCGTCTTGCACCACCCTAGCCCCAGCGACGGCGTCCTGACTGCCCGACTACCTGACTCTTTGGCCCTTTGTTGACCTTCCCTCCGACCACACCCTTCCGCGGCGTGCAACGGCCTGCAGACACGGCAGACGCACCCAGCCGTCATCTCTTCGACCACTCTCCGAACTCCCAATCCCCAGCCCAGCCCAGCCCAGCGTTCGCAGCTCCGCAGCAACCTCGAGGCGTGGCTTAACCTACCTCTAGGTACCTAATTAGCGGCCCCCGCTGACCGCTAGGGGTCCTACATACGAGTGCAACTCCTTCCCGTGGCTGGGCCCATTCCTCCTCCGGCCGGCTGACCACACTCGACCCTCTGGACCCTCTCCATGTCCACCACCACTTCAGCCCCATCCCGGCCCGAATGCACGGCGAACCAACTACCTAGGTAGGTAGGTGATTGAGCAATCGGAGAACAGATCTTGCCCTGGCAGCCTGGCAGAGATATCAACGGCCGCAATAGCCAGAAGCAGACGTGCATCGCCCATTATCAGAGCACACCTAGGCCACGCCGGGCACGTCGCATTCCGCCCAATGACACTTCTGTCTCACTTCCCCTGCAAGCCTCACGAATACCGATCCCTGCCACGATATTGGTCTTGTTATCCCCGCCGTCGCTCGCCCCGCACACAAGCCTCGCTGTCGCCCGTCGCCCGTTCGAGCATGTACGGCCGATCAGCGCATCAGTGACGACCTCAACGCTGAAAGCTCAATACAGCCTCCGGGATAGTCCCTCTGGCCCCATGCTGAGAACCTGGGCTGCATCCGGCTCGGGGGTCGACCATGGGGCCTGGCCAATCTCACATCATCACTAGGTAGGCTCGCACACCCCCACTACACCATGTTGAGCTGCTGCCTGTCATTGGTGAACTTGGCGCCGCTGCGCAACAGCCTCAGGACTCCGCTCAATCCTGACACGCATGACGCCCTCCCAGGCCAGAAAATATGGTCTCATCTTCTCTTCGCAGCTCTCGATGGCTTTCTTCAAGGTCCGAAGGATCGATAGAGATACCACCACACCGGCATCGTCCTGAAAATGTGTGCTGCCCACCTTCGTGCACCGCCCCAAGCCTCGGTAGGACCTGAGTCGCCTAAAAAAAAAAAAACAACGGCTCCGGGTTCTCCAACCACTACACTCTGGCAGCGATCGAGAACGGCTTCCTGCTTCGTGGCGCCCTTGACGTCGACCCAATGGCTCCTCCATTGGAGCTTCTTGCAGGATGGCCTCCCGACATGATCTTGGCTTCGGCTCTCGAGACGTTCTCACTCATCAATCTGAAGTCAACAGTGAACGCAGAGAACATGGCTATTGGGCATCATTCCTCACGCACGCAAACCCGCAGTGCTGGTTGCTGGTGTGGGGCAAAGGATCCGCCGAGTTCCACCAGCAGATTGCTCCCAGTACTCCAAGAAAAGATTTGGATATTTTGAACATGTTTGGCCGAGAGTATGTCTATTCTGGAGGCCGAATTTTTACATTTTCATCGCCTGCAGCTTCTGCGATCGATCATTGACTCGACTCTACACCCTCTTCCAATAGTGGCTCGAGGTGAACAACACAGCCAATGAGGAGCGGTGCTGGGGTAGGTCTTGTGGTGTTTCCAGTGATAATTTTACTTTCCTGCCTCGACGATCTGCAGCAAGGCATCAGCCTAAGCCGGGGCTAACGTCGAAAGCGGAAAGCTGTCAGCTGCGCCTGAGGCCAGCATTGGCTCAGCAAACGAGACGAGCCGTTTACCGTTGGACGAGATGCAGTCGACAGAGCCCCGGGTACGGAGGTACCGCGCTTGTGCAGGACCTCAACGCCCACCCTTTGATCAACGCCCCGGTCTTCAGCCGATCCATGCCCCCGTCACCTCTTCTTCGAAGGGGCCCTTCTCGTCAACGTGCATGCGGGTGGCTTTCCTAGATGATCTACCTCTCCCCTCCACTGCCCCGGCAGCCGTGTTTTCTCCGATCACTCCGCCAGGTACCTTCAGCCTCCCCACGCTATTCCATCTCGATGCTACCTTACGATTACACCCTGCAAGGATGGGTCGGAGTTCACATCTCGTCCCCCCATTCAACACCACTAGGCCGTTGAAGCTATATATCTCCTAGTCATGAAGCCACGGCTAGTCCTCCTTTCCTATTCACTCTCCTCATGATACCCATTCCGCTTTGTCCTATGCTCGCGTCACTAGGCACTCGTCCTAGCAAGCCATAATCCACCTCGTCTTTGTTTCCGTGCCGGTACACGGTACCGACAGCGCTTACACAGTTTTCAAGCGCATCTCATCTCGTCACGCCCACCTCACTATATAGATACAAACATCTAGGTCGTGAATTGACTTCCATAATATTGTTTCCATCAAAGATAAACAACAACAGTTCAGACCACCATGTCAGATACAGACGGAGAACTCAAGTTTCGTCCTCGAGCCGAGGGCAGGAGACAGGCACGAGACCTTTTTCAAGGCGGCCCTGTTCAGGAGCTGCCCAGTGGCCCGTATGTGAACGGCTTCAGCACCAATGGCACCAACAGTGTCGCCTCAACCCCTCGACACGCTTCAAGTGTCTCAGAACAGAGAGGGATCGACGGTCCCGAAGATTCAAAATCGACCACAGAACAATTCCCCCGCCTATCACCCAGGAGAGACACTTGGCCGCGCACCCCATCACCACACGGGAATGCCGATGCCTCGGAGCCAAGAATCAGCGGCCCCATCCCTTCCTTTGGCATTCACGAGGGCGAGGCCGGAGGACCAAGATCACGCGCGCATGCCAGTATCCCGACGTACACAGACGATACTGGCATAGAGCACGAGTATCCCCGCCTTTCTCGCCCTGTTGAGCTTTTGCGCAGGAGCTATGACTGCGTAGTCATAGGTTCCGGCTATGGCGGCGCCGTGGCAGCGTCCCGCATGGCGAGGGCGGGCGAGAGCGTCTGCGTCCTGGAACGGGGACGGGAGAAGTGGCCCGGGGAGTACCCAAGCAGCACGAGAAAGGCTGCGGAAGAGCTGCATTGGTCAGGGAACCTTGCGCCGCATAGTCTCGGCGACGGTATCCCTGTCGATGGAGGAGATCCCACGGGGATGTACCACTTGATATTCGGGAGAGGACAGAACGCGGTTGTTGGCAACGGTTAGTAATTCAAATCTGCAAGACTAGCAATTCTTCATCGATTTACTGACTCCAGTCCAGGTCTCGGCGGGACCAGCCTGATCAACGCCAACGTCTTCCTGAAAGCAAACCATGATGCCCTGAGGATGAAAGCATGGCCAGAAGAGATACGAAATAATCCTCAATGCCTTGACGAATGTAAGAACTCATTTCACATGATATACAAGGGAGCAAAAGCGACTGACTTCGTATCTTACAGACTATGAAAAGGCCAAAAAGGTCCTCGACCCTAAGAAGTACCCGTCTGACTGGCCCATGTTGCCGAAACTTGCCTTGCTCAAGAAGCAAGCCGAATACCTTGGCATGGCCGACAAGTTCTCCCGTGTGGAGCAGACGACCCGCTTCCGCAACGGGCCCAACAGCTGCGGAGTGGAGATGACACCGTCTGCCTTGACCGGTCAGGATCCCACTGGCGTCAACGATGGTTCCAAGACGACAACCCTGGTTACCTACCTCGCCGATGCCTGGAACTGGGGTGCAGAGATGTTCTGTGAATGTGAGGTCCGATACATCGAGAAGTGCTCTAAACGCGGTGGCTACAACGTATATTTTGCCTGGCATGGGCGCAACCGGGGTCACTTCAAGGCAAACCTCCATGGCGACCTGATGTGGGTTCACGCCAAGCACGCTGTCTTTCTGGGTGGCGGTGCGATTGGTACCACGGAGATCCTGCTGCGAAGCAAGCAGCTCGGCTTAAGCATGAGCCATCAGGTCGGCCAGAACATGAGTGGAAATGGGGACATTCTGGCCTTTGGGTAAGCCTGATCTATGACGCTTCCTTTTTCCTTTATTATCCCCTGCCGTCTTCCTGGAGAAGGCACGGTTTGACTGTTTGACTGACATATTTTTTGCCCCAGATACAACACGGATGAAACTGTCAATGGTGTGGGCAGGCCATCGCCATCGCCATACGCGCCGGTTGGACCCTGTATCACTGGTATCATTGACAACCGCGACGGCCATGACAATCCGCTGGACGGATACGTGATAGAAGAGGGAACCATCCCCGGTGCACTTGCCCCATTCATGCAGGCCATGCTGGACTTGATGCCTGGCAGTATCTCCAACGAAGAGACCTTGCTTGAGAAGGCTCACGCAAAGCTGGCTCGGTGGGGCAGTCGACTCCTCGGCCCTTACTTCAAGAAAGGGGCGATAGAGAGGACCCAAGTCTATCTCATCATGTCTCACGACAGCAATCAGGCCATGCTGACGCTCAAGGACGACAAGCCCGAGCTTGAGTTCCTCGGCGTCGGGCGGAGCGACCACGTCAAAAAGCTCAACAATATATTAGCCAAGGCCACTAAAGCCGTGGGTGGAACGCTTGTGCAGAATCCATTTTTCGCGCTGCTGGGGCAGCAACAAGTCACAGTGCACCCCATTGGCGGCGCAAGCATGGCTCGAGATGGCACGCCGATGACGGGAGTGACGAACCATCTTGGCGAGATCTTTGTGGGTAAGGACATGGACAGCAAGGAAGTCCACGAGGGCCTGATTGTCACAGACGCAGCCGTCATCCCCGCCGCACTCGGAGCAAACCCATTCGCGACTATCACGGCGCTTGCCGAACGCTCGGTCGAAGCGTACTGCGAGAAACGTGACTTAGATATTGATCGAAGGGGAAATGGCATCCTCAACCTCTTTGGCAAGCCAGCACACTCACCCAAAAGACGCCGCAGAAAGACAGTGGAAGAAATGGCCCTTGCACGCTCAGAGATCGAAAGTGTGAACGGCGCTGCCCACGTGATCAGCAAGGCAGATGCCATCAAAGCCAGTGGCTTTGGCTTCACAGAGGTCATGTCTGGCTTTATCCACCACGACGAGGACGGCATGAAAGAGGATAAGAGACCCAATTATGAACTCGCTTACCGAACCGCCAAAAGCTTGTGCGAGAGCGCCAGGTTCTTTTTGAGTGTCCAGGCCTTCAACACCAAGAGCATTGTCAAGGACCCAGCGCACCGTGGCATGCTCACTGGTACCTTCGTCTGTCCTACGATCCCCGGGTCTCCCTTTATGGTGTCGAGAGGCGAGTTCAATTTGTTCAAACTCGACCTCAAAGCACCAGGCACACGTAATCTGACATATGACTTCGACATGATGGGTATCAACGGCGAGCTACTTCATTTCCACGGGTACAAGGTTGTCGATTCTTCCGTTGCCCTTGCGCCTTGGCAGTTCTGGCGGTCGACAACGACACTGTACTGCACCGTCAGCAAGCGAGTTGGGATGGGTCCTATCTCTGACGACGAGCACGACGACGAGGCCTGGCGCAAGCTGCAAGTTGTGGCCAAGGGCATGATGCACATACAACCGGGTGATTTTGTATCGGAGCTTATGACTATGACGCCCACTGGCTCGTCGATCTTGCAGAAGATCTGGAGTGCGGCCAGCTTCATGACCTTCTTTACCCGCAGGTCCGCCTCTCTCTTCCTGGCTCCCTTGACAGCTCTTCAGTACCCGTCAACTACATACAGCGGCTTCAACAACAACACCGTTCCCAATGACTCCTTCGACATTTGGGACAGTCAGGGTCCAGACGCTGTCTGCACCAAGATGCACATGTGGAATGCGACTCATGTGCCCGAGGGCGGTGTGATGGATCTCTTCATGATCCCTGGCGCGAGCGTGGACCACCAGATCTTCTCCCTCCCGACAATCCCCTATAACGCAATCAACTATTTTACGCGAGCGGGATACCGCGTATTTGTGACTGTCCACAGGATCGGCCAGCTCATGGTCGCGGAGAGGGACTACACCACCTATGACGCGAGGCTGGACATCAAGGCGTGCCTCGAGTACATCCGCAAGATAAACCGTGAGGAGTACGCGAAAAAGAATAATCTCCGTTGGGACTCGGCAGAGGTCAAAAAGTGGCAGCCCCCTAAGATCTACACTATCGCGCACTGCATGGGCAGCGTCGCCTTCGCTTCTGGCCTGCTGGACGGCACCATCCCCTCATCGTGGATCCGCGGCGTGACGTGCTCTCAGGTATTCATGAATCCGATCTGGAACACTATGAACATGATCAAGGCGACGGCGGGACCGGTACCGCTAGACAGGCTATACCGCGCGGTGGCCGGGTCCTGGTTCAGCTGCTCGACCAGCCGTGATGACAGCCTGGTGCAGCGCGCGCTGAACCAGGTGCTGCGGTTCATGCCAGATGCCCGCCGCGAGATTTGCAACAGCGCCAGCTGCCACCGCATCAGCCTTACCTTCGGCCGGTGCTGGAACCACAAGAACCTTAACGAGGCGACGCACCGCCAGATCGACCGCTTCTTTGGCGGCGTCAATATGACCCTGCTGCACCTGCTTATGCGCATGGGCGCCGATGGCAACGTGATGGGGAACAAGCCGCTGTTCGAGCCGCTCACCACGCGTGAAAATATTGCCCGCCTGCGGGGTGTTCCCTTCTTGCTCTTTGTTGGGCGTGACAACGCTGTGCTTAGCCCGGAGTCTACGGAGAGGACGTATGAGATCCTCTGCGACACGTTCGGCACGAAGGCCGGCGGGCTCACCAACGGTGTCCAGGGAGAGGGCGGACCACACGACGGCGACGGCATTGAGTACCGCCGCCGCGTCGTCCCTGGGTATGGCCACCTCGACTGTTGGATGGGCCGCAACGCTTGGAAGGACGTATATCCGTTTGTCAGGGAGGAGGTTGACCGAGTATGCCGGGGTGAGAGTTATCGGTTTCATGAACCGCATGACAAGTTCAAGGAAATGGTCGCTACTGGCGAGCTGATTTACTAGGTGGATGGTGGCACCCCAGAGTCTCTTCCTCGGTTGTTTTCTCCCGTCAGCGTGATTTGGCGCTAATTTTCCCCCTGTTCTACCGGACAATGTTGCTGAGGTTTGCGCTTCACTATATAGGGTGGCATAGATTGGCGTGGCGATTTATAAGGGTTACTGCGAAAAAGGATGGGTGTTGGTAAAACATGGGCTGGATGTTGTTGCTGTGGAAGTGTCCGTTGCAAATTAGGAATGGGGTGCAGGCAATCCCAAAAGGAATTCTAAGGTTCTCAATCCGTATGTACGAGCTTCCCTATAAGACTTTGAACCATACACAAGTTGCTCGTCTGACAACAAGCTTACTTCAATGTTGCCTCAACTGCTCAGTGTGATCCTTGCGCGACCTGACTGCCTGCCCCAGCCAAAATGGATGTTTTCTAGGACGTTTCTTGGTGATAAAAGACGAAACTCTGATGTGGTGATATCAAAAGAAGAAGAAAAAGTGATTTAAAGAAGACGCTGGAACCATGCAGTCTATATCGATACGCCAAAGAAAATCGCTCATGATTGTGGACTGTTCCACCTCTGGTCCGGTGCCTCCTGGTTGAATATAATCCCGACCTCAGGACACCAGTCCACAATCTCTCCATACCGTTCTGCCTGCCATCTGTGCGGCTGGTGGTAGCCCAAGGGGTGCTCGAAGTACCACGTCTCGACCGAGAACTGGCCGGCGACCTCGGGCCGCGGGATCTTGGCGTCCAGGTCCGGCCGCTCGTCTATTCTCCACATGAACCAATGGTCCTCAAAGCGCATGTTATTAGGAAGCTCCTTGTATGGGCCAGAATAGAGATCTGCGGTGAAATTCACGGTGCGTGCGATCTCCGCAAAGATGCGAGGATTGCGCAGCGACAGCCCGCCGTTGAAGGAGCGCGCGTTGGGCCGCTTCGAGTCCACGTACGCTGGTAGCACGGGGGCCCCGACAAAATCCCACTCGAGGAAGTCGTCGACTCGCGCCTTCGAGTTGCTGCACAGGATAGAGTCCGCCTGGAACATCAAGATGCGGTTGACCTTTTCGAATGTCTCCCATAGCCAAGGGTCCGTCAGGAACACAGATACGGACGGGTGTGTTGGGAACGAGACGCCATCGGGCAGGAAGCGCACTTTGATCTTACCTTCGCTCAGGAACTGTCGAAGGATCAGGCTGTCTGGTATCTTCCAGCCCCTGCGCGTGAGAATCACGACCTCCCAGTGCGAGCCGAGCATGCCGCGGAAGTGCAGCAGTACCGATGCGAAGTTTGAGATGGCCATCGGGTCCTCCTCCATTAGTAAGGCGACATTTCCCGTGAAGGAGCCGGGGAAGTCAACATCTTCTTTATTACCGGAGACTACAGATGGTGCTGTAACTGCGTCTCCAGACTGTGGTGTTTGGCCGGCGACTGGCCTCTGTTCTGTGTATTGGAGGGCTGTTGTCCTCAATTGTTGCTATAGACACGTCAACAACATTGATCTGACAGGAAAGCCTTGGAAGAAGGTGGCCAGGAGCAGAAGGCTTACAATTGAAGCAGGGCCCAGAGTCCAGCACAGCAACAGCACTACAGCAAAAGCCACTGCGGTCGTTGTCCTCTTGTTCCACACCTGCCGGAATGCCGACGAGGAAGGCGATTTGCCCGCCATGCCGGTCGCCGTCTGTGCTTGTGGTGGTCAAGACTTTACTCGTGGACTGATAGATGACCGAGCGCTGCCCTCCAGATGAGGTAAGGGGTCACGGCCGATATGTTGTCTTCGAGGGCCGAAAGGTATTCGCTATGCACACAACTGCAAATGACAGAGTTGAGAAAAGGACCAAGTTTTGCGGTGGTCTTGGGACCCGAGACTTTGCGTCCTACGAGCATGGGGGATTCAGCCAGGAAGGTTAATTTACGGGGTCACCTAAGCTGCCGAGCTTCCAAGACCCAACGCTGTGATGCTTTTGTTTGAATCAAACTCACTATGCGTGCCAATAAAGTATGTTTGCGGCTAGGGGCTTTCTCGATTAAGCCGAATGTGGTGGGCGTCTCAAGCGTTCAAGGAACAAGGAGGCAAATTGCCGCAGTGGTTATCCCGGATCCTCCAGATCCTGCAACGTCTTGGTGCACCCATGCTATTTCGAGGATCCGTCAGTCTGGCATCTACCGGCCCATCCGATTGATGTCGCCTTATCCAGTGAATTGGCCGGGACGGGACGAGCATTGCTGAAACATGAGTCTTTGAGATACGGTGAAGTGTGCCAACCACAGCCCCTGCCAAGACCTCATTGAACTTTGTGCTGTCATGTCCACCACGAAGACAGCCACTGTGTGGCTGAATACTTCACTTTTCTGGCTTAGTTGGCTGTCGAGGCTGATTTCTGAGTCGCTGCACCACCGCAGGCCAATATTCCATCCGCTTTGCAATGGCAGGTTAGTGATCAGTCACTCGATGTGCGCAGCGGCCGCTGCTCAATTACAACACCAAGCAGCCCGAGACAGAATGCTACCTCTGAGTCAAAGAAGGACCACGTCAAGGCAAGAGAGATGAGGCCTCATTATGTATGACCTAGTTAATAGACAGATGGTATTGCCTTTGTTTCTTTGGGCATGAACCCGTATCCCAACGCCGTTTCGCCATGCAATATTTGAACAACTACATGCTTCCCTTAGTACCAGAGAGCTTTGTTCCAGAACGCAACCTTGGCGTTCTCCAGGTCGGAAGCCTGTGTATACAATCCAGACGTGTTGAAGACGAGGTCCTGGCCGCCCTCGCTGTACAGGGGCCACTCCAACTTGTCGTCGGGCCACTGCGTGTTGGGGTTGCCAGTGAGCACAAAGGACAACAGGTACTTCTGCATCTTGATGGCAGTCGTAGTATCCACCGAGGATCCGCCTCCGAAGCCGCCGCCAGCACCACCACCAGCAGAGGCAGAGGAGTTTGTAGTCGTGGTGGTAGAGTCCGAGGAGAGTGTCCAGGTGCTGTACCAGTAATAGCTCTGATCGGTGCCATGGGTAGCCTGGTCGATCTGGACCATGCCGTTCCATGTCTGGTTCGACATGGCGTGCGTGAAAGCCATGTTGTGTGCAGTGAGATCGAAGTGCTGCTTCATATCAGAGAAGCGCAGGCCAGGGCTCTCGTAGTCGTCTTCGGGGTACAAGGCGAGAGCTTCCTCCACCTGGGCATCGGTAATGGCGGGGAAGAAAATGCGCAGGTATGTCGACACATCCTCCGTTGTGTTGACGCCGGACCAAGCCTGGCCGTTGGCCTCGTGCTCCTCGTGGGTGATGACGGCAGGGCCGGTAAAGTTGAAGCGGTTCTGATAGAACTGGGCCTCGTAGGTGTCAGCAACGAAGTCGCCATCCACGCGAGGCTGCAGCTGGAAGGTATAGGTGTCGACAAGAGTGTCGGCTGCGTCCTGGAGCGTGGTGAAGTTGACGGACCGCAGGCACGTCAGGTCACCTCCGTCGCATCCAACGGCCGAGGACACGTTGAGGAAGAAGGCCTCAGCGTGTTCGTGGCCGGCCCCTGGCACGAATCCGGGAGACATGACGTATGCCTGGTTGAAGAGCTGCTCCGCGTGGCCGGCAAACCGGGTCATCTCAAAGAGTACTTGAGAACCACCAGCAGAGAAGCCCATAGCTGTGACATCGTCCGGGTTACCTCCAAATTGGTTGATGTACCTGTTAACCCATTGGAAAGCGTGTTGCACATCCCAAAGTCCTGTGTTGCTTGTTCCGTTTTGGTGTAGCAAGGTTGGTCCATTGGCCAGACCAGTAATGCCGAGCCTGTAGTTGTAGGAGACAAAGATGAAGTCACTACTCAGATCGAACTAATGGCGGTGATTAGCGCATACCACTGACTCTAGCTTGAATGCAAACTCACAAGGCCTTCCGGCGTGTTTTCTGCCTTGCTGCCGCCGGTGAAACCACCGCCATAGGTCCACACAAGCACGGGAAGAGACTTATTCGCGGTGTTTGAAGGCACATAGATGTCCATGTATAAACAGTCCTCGGTACTGGCGCAGTCGACATCGGAGTCCGCGAGTGTTCCATCATTGACTTCGGTCTCGACGGGAGGCCACTCCGGGGCGGCGAACCGGAGGTCACCAGTCGGCACGGCAGCGAACCGGATATTCTGATACTTGTACAACCCTGCAGTCGTATTGCTGGCAGCAGGGGCCAGAGTACAATAGTCGAGAGTCACAGTGGGTGCGGATTCCTGTCGGACCACTTTCGAGGGCGGCAGAATTCCGGCTGTGGCCGTCCCAGCGAGGAGGACAGGGAGGAGCGAACGCATGATGCAATTATGTTGCAAGGTAAAAGAACGTGTGTGAAACACTTAGCGAATGAGAAGTGTGCATGCGAGTGCAATTGATCTTCTAATGTCGTTCGAAGAGAAACAAATCCAGTGTATATATACGTCCTGCCGGTCGGACATCCGAGTGTGCTGGTTTTTGCTCCGAGCCGTGACGCGTCGTCACGACCGCAATAAAATGCGCCGCCCACCGAGCCACGATCTTTTAGATAAAAAGATCGTCCCTTCATGGTTCCGACGAGTGGAGTGACGCGCCGTTCATTATGGGGGTGTCTGTTTTATTCTTAAAAAGTGGGTATAAGCCAGCCCTGCCAGGCCGGTTAAATATTTCATGTCTGATTAGATGACTCGACCACTTTCAGCTTGCCATACCTGGATATCCCCCCGGTCATCTTGGAAGGGACTGATGAGCTGTTTGTGTAGTGTCTCTTCTCGTGAACGGTTTCAAAGAAATTATGCAGAGCCTACCCTATGACAAAGCAAGTGCTTGTCTCCAACTTGTCCTCAACTGGTGTCGTATATTCCGAATGCAGGCCGCGTTTCCGTCTTTATAAGTTAGTCTCGTTGCACAGTCCTGCTGCGATGGACTAACCACTATTTTCTTGCCATGCTTGAGCAAATTTTGGCAAGCGGTAGATCAGGTTTGCTTGGAGCAGGGCAGTGCAGCTCAGCACGTGGTTTGGTCCCGTGTGGGGGAGGATCAGTTTCCGATCTCAGCCCCTTTTCTCTCGGAAGAGGCTCGGCTCTCGGCTTCCCCAGTCGAATTCAAGGGGGACACTACGTAAATAACCCCATGGCTTGTTACTCTGGGAATTGTAGATACCTGGGCATCTTGATTGATTCATACGATGCATGATTTAGCTTGAAATTCTGTGGTTGTTGTTCAAACAAGACATTGCAGACAGACCATGATGCACTACTGTCACAGACGCCTCTCGCGAAATGTTGCGATATTGTGTAGTGCACGGCAGACCTCCATGAACGGGATGATTATCTCATACTCAGGACAGAGACTCCATAGAGAGTGATGTCATCCATTGGAAGTTGCCAGATCAAATGCAAACGTCCATCTATTCACGAGGTCCGAGCTGCAACTTCGGAATTGTGTTGAACCAAAAGCTCTAGACCGTACTATCATAATGGTAAACCGTTCTGAGCCGCACATCCTACTTGAGAACATCAATTTGGTTGTACTGTTTGCTTGGCAAGTCAGAAGTTTTCAAGAGATACTAACAGTTTCAGATTGGCACACCTGGACATGCATGTCGGGGCTTCTGGCCTTGTTGACAGCTCCTTGGACAATGCTCTCAGCTGATTTGCTATCTCTTAACATTGTTTCACAATTCTGAGAATATTCAGACCAGGTTCAGAGAGCTCATTTTTGGATGAATTGATGTGCTTGCGAACACGATAATGGCCAAGTTGTCCAGTATGCTGTCGAGCTCATCAATTTCAGGTATCCTGGGGGCACGGCACCTGCCCGTGCTGTGGTGAGTACTTGGGAGTGTCTCTATGACCTTCATTTACCCATTAGACCATCACCACTCTAAAACCAACTATTAATAGATTCAAAATTAATAGTAGCCTTATTCTAAGAGCTACTATTTAGCTTTTTAGCTACTTATTCCTACTAGATAGACTTATAGAGAAGAGGGTCATAGAGAGAAGAAAGGGTGTGAAGAGAAGAAAGGGTCGTGAAGAGAAGAAATGGTCATAGAGAGGCTAGATATACCTACCCCTATATAAAGAGAGGAGGAGTACTTCTACCCTTCCTTCCTTCCATCAACTTCAACAACCAGAATCAACACCAAATCTAGAGATTCAACTCACCAGGTTCAGAGTCAGAATTCACCCAGACAACCCAAAAGCTTAAAAACAAACCAGTCAAGAGAGGAAAGAAGGAATTCTCTCACAGTCAGTCAGCATTCCAAAGCAGGAGACCTACCCCTAAGGATTTAGGAGAGAATCTCTCAAATGGAAGAAGCGTCCCAGGTAAAAGAGGAACCTCTCAAGCAAGGCCATTTCTAGCCCCATAACCTCTTTTCCTCGACAACCACTTTTAACCTCTAAAATAACCTTAAAATTACCAAGAATTTATTCAGGCCTAATAATATGTACCATCTTGACCGTCAAATCGAGAGGAACACTATGGCGATAGTTTCGAAGGCAGAGAAGACATCTGAGAAGTAAGAGGTAGCCATAAGCCCTAGGGTTCCCATAATGACACTCTCTACCTAGGTAGTACGCACCAACGCACGGTATGGCATCGATAAGGGACGGCATTGCTGCACCCAGTTGGATTGCAAGCTCGACAAATCCAAAAATATTGGACATGAGGCCAATAAGGGCCAAAGCCTCTGCCATTATGGAAATTTTGGCTGGTCACTTTTATCATGTTGAGGCACTCGAGTAGCTCTTTGGTCTTTGGACGTCTGGTCAGGCTCTCTCTAGGTTAGGCGGGGTAGAGATTTCTCCTCTGTGTGACCGCTTGCTTGTTTTGATAAGCCAAGGCTTCCATGGGCTGCAGCTGTGTGCATATGTCACGTGTTTTTCAGGTTTGTTATGGTAACACAACCTGTCTTACGTTGGTGGCTTACCGAGCAATCCATCATTCCTTGGTCCTCACCTCGTCCACATGGAAGTATCGACAGACCAACCTGTTGAGTCAAATTATTGTCTTATCATTTTACTATTATGTGCAAAACATTTGCGGCATCTTCACACTTCAGTCCAGGCGCCTGTCTCGCAAGTCTTGAGGAAGCTCGAGGACCTGATTCTGCTTCAGCCAAGCTTGACGACATGCACACGAGATTGAGGTTATCCAAAGGGCAACATAGAATATAGGATCATATCAGGAGCTACAGTGCGTTTGGCATCTCATATTGGCCACATGCTCTCTGAAACCTCAATCGGGCTTTGATTGATTCCACGTTCCTGAAGTTCGAAGTCCTGAGATACAGCGATGGCTCACAATCCCGGCCGGGCGGCAAGTCTTGGAGGTCATGATACCTCGAACGTGGAGGAAACCATGGATACCCAACTGCTAGGAAGGAACCTGGACGACTCCGCACCACTCTTGCAACATGACAATGTCTGTATTCGAGTTCCGACCAGGGTTATTTGTGCAGTAAAGCAAGCGATTGTGGAGAATATTGGTAGTCTGGTGACGGCATTGGCGGTACTTGGTGGTTTGGCACTGACTGTTGTTGCTGTAACAAGCAAAGAGTTCAACCCGATGCTGGTGACGGCGGCCGCGATAATATTTATTCTCAGTGCCATAGTTTTCAGAGTTACTCGCACATGATCTGAGGATGCTTCGGCACAAAATTTTAACATTTTTACTACCCATCTTCTGGCGTAGCGAATCAGGCATAGCGAAAAGCGCAAAAACACATGCCGAGTAGTGCTTTGTACTGACAAGCTAACTACTCTAAGCTTACAAGAACGCCGCCAGCCATTGAAATGCGTTTCCACCAGTTTAACATCGATTAATTGATTTCAGAGGCTTAGTAACCGCTTGCCGGGATTGGAATACACGATACTACCCAATTCGTCGCTGACCCAGGCTCACGCTGCGGCAACCGCAGTATCCAAGACCCCTTCCCAGCGCGACCCCCAGAAGAAAAGCCCACTGAACCGCGCTCGAGTGGATTTTTCAATACCGTGCCGCGACCCTGCCATGTTAAGAGCGCGATAAACTCAACTTCAGACAATCTAAACTTGGGAATAGTGAGCTCAGAATCCTCGAGTTGCTTATCGACACTGGTTTTGGGCCACATTAGCTGGCGCACCTGGATGAACAAATACCTAGATGTGTAATCAAATGGAACAATAGAATATTTTTGAAAAAGGAACCCATAGTAGAAGACATATTTTCCTGACAAAGAGAAGTATACGTATGTATAACAAGTAATTATTAACTCTAGATATAAGGTGCAGAGTAGACAGTCTGAAGGATGAGAAGACGGTTAATAGACAATCATATGAGCTCAGAAACACCGCGTGGCCGAAGCCTTTATGCAGCCATATCTGTGAGCCCGATGCTCTAGCTTCGTGAATAAGCCGTTGGTGGGAATTAGAGATGCTATGAGCGATATCATGCTATTCAGATGATTGGAAGTGACGCAGTGATGTAATGAACGGTATCAATTTGCGTCAACGCTGTGGCTCGCGATTGTGCAGCTCTTTTGCGAATCAGTTGACAAGTACCTGCAAGCGTACCAGGCTGTGTGCCAGTTTAAATGTCGTAGGAATTCCAACAAAATAAGCTCATCGGCAGCAGTGACTCTTTATTTTGTTGGCAGGCGAGTGACATGTACAAAGACAAACCATCAACACAAGAATGAATCCCTCAAAATGGTTGCTCATACTACCTAGGTATGTATCAAATAGGGAGTGACATGAGAAGCCGTGTGAGCTCGACATCCCGAAACTGCTATATTCTCCCAAAAGCACCTTGGTATGCAACAGGTCGAACTGCTACCCAGTACCTAGGTATCGCGAATCGATCCCATCTCGGTAGTCAAGCAAACCAAAGAATAGACTCGTAGAAAGCGAAGAAATGGAAAGTCAAGCTAAGAAGAAATTAAAGGCATTACGATGAAGAGAAAATACAATGGCTATGTGTGCGATGAAGACTCCTCCGGCGTGGAGTCGTCCGCTTCATCGTCTGGGTACTGGTCGGGCGAAGAGCGGGATTGGACATCCGATTCTTCAGACTGTTCATGCTAACCTTTTGATGTAGCGATGGAAGGTACAGGAATAAGGGACGGAAGGGGAGGGGGATATGAGACCGTCGCTCACCACCCACTGGAGACAATACATGGCAGAGCGAATTCGGCACTACAGCTAGTAGAACATCTCCATAAGTGTTTCTTATCGCTAGGTAGCAGACAATCAAATCACATCGGCCCCAAAGAACCCAGGAGTAATACCGCTTCACGTAATTTAGCTTGCTATTGCCACTTCCAACGCCATGGCTCCGCTTCGAGGGCTTCTTCGGGTTTGGCTAGCGATGAGACTAGTATAGGACGGGTCCGGGTCTGCACTGCATAGAAGAACACAATTTATCGAGAGGTAAGCTTATTGCACCCGACAGAAGTCACTATACATAACCTCGTCGGTTCCATGTATCTCCAAATCTTGGGCAGACTGCTCGCTGGGGATCAAATTCGTTTCAAATGTTCGCAATGCGCCGAGCGTGTAAGTTCCTCCTGCTCACATGAACCACCAACATCGGCCTTGGAAGTTCGCGATAGCTTCGGGGGAAAGAAATAGGCTCCAGACTATGGGTAGATCCCGAACAGAGCTAGCTAACCTTTTCAAAATCGAGATACTCCGCGGGGGAAACTCTGGGGTAGCCGTTGGCCTGCGAGGAGAAAACAAACCGAATGTCCGAGAGAATCGCGCAGCAGACGACAACCCCCGATCGGTGACCGAGCCCGGCCCTAGCAGTTATCAGAGCATCCCAAATGCAAGCCCTGGAGGGAGGGAGTCCGATTAACAGAAACCAACAACAACAAAAATAATCCAACGCCGGGTTATGCACTCCCCTCTTTCCCGCAGGGTCCCTGACAGCCTCCGGTGCATCGATGATGACTGTACTCCGCCGGGGCGCCAAGGTCCGGGCATGGGGCGGGCGGACTTCTTCAGAGTGGGTACGGAGTGGTCACCCAATTGTCGGGTCGGTTGCATGTTACCTAGATTCGTTGGGGGAGGCGCCGATGGTTGTCGCGTGCGCGCACTAATGCCACCTGGCCTAGGTGGCTTGCATGACAGCCCGGGATGGAACTCACCAGACAGGAGTGCTAGGCTCAAAATGGGCAGCCATGTACACTATGCTTGTAGCGTGGAAGCACGCCCTGGAGAATACCGGCAGATCTGGTGTTGCCGTGGCTAGTGAAAGAGGTGTGCATGTGGGGTGTTACATCCCAACAACGGCTATTCTCGACCACGAAGCTTATGTGGTGATTAGATGTCCGTGATGGCATATTACACTCATCTGCCGCAGGAGGGTCATACGGTACTCGGAGTCCTGCTACGGACTCGGGTGCACTCTGTGGCAGTGAGCGGTCTGGCAGTCTGGACAGAGTGAGAAGTGTCATGGAGCCATCAGCGCTAGTCAAGATGTATCGTACCCTAGGGCACAGTGAGCTGGAAACCAGGGACGAGAGCATGAGCCAGCGAGTCGCGTTGAGCTAGGAAACGTTGAGACTGGCGCGAGCCCAAGGTTTCGCCACTGGAGACCTGGGAACCTGGGAACCTTGAAGACAGGATTCAGCTACTGTAGGTCGTGGGCTAGCTCGAACGGCCCGCGGTGTATGAGCCGGCGGCTACGCGGGAGGACGGGACTGGAGATCAGACGGGCCGTCTGGTCTGCCATGTTGTCCAGACGAAGCTGTTTGTGGGCTCAGGCTCACGAGGAAATCATCACAGCCTTCCGTGTCAGTCGAAACGGGCCTGTGTGGACACATGAGATTTTCTGAGGCAGTCAAGGCCACATGTAACGCCGCCCTCCGTAGTCAATGCGCGTCGATACCACCAAGCGAAGCTTTTCCAAGACCCGGCCGAAAGCTTGGCCTGGGAAATCCGATCGTGGACGAGCGCCTGGGTCTGTGGTCTGAGTGTTATCAGACTGATAGACCAACGGAGGCTGGATGGTTGGCGAAGGGTTTGAGACAGGTGGGAACAGGGGACACGGGGGAGCGCCATCCTACCCGCTGCGCACATCAGACGCAGGTGAATCGTGATAAGAGTGCTGGTTTCACGGCCTTCATGCTCCCATATTGCAGCACCCAGGCTTTTTTGCTTCTTGTCTGTGCTGCGGATGATACGAACCGGAGGGTGCGGTACGGAGAAGGGGGTGGCACAAAAAACAAAATGTGTCGTATTGTATGCTCCATCGTCCCGTCGTCGCCGCGCCTCATCACATCTCATCTTAGCAGAACCCTCACCGTGAGCCCGTGCCCGTGCCCTCACCCTTGCCCTTGCCCTTGCCCGGCTCCCGTCCCGTTCTCGGTGAGCACGACACTCGAGATTGCCGGTCATGAGAGCCCGCCCACAGTAGACTGCCGTGCGGTACTGTACTAATAGGTATGTACAAGCATGGACTAGCGAGGACCCTGAAACCGACCAAGCTGGACTTGGGCTGGCTGGGCGGCTCCACGGCCGGGCGCCCAATATTTGACGGGGGGATGGGGAAACAGGCATGACAGGGCGAGCCTTCCCGATCCAGAGACTGGGCTTCGGGAAGGCCTGCAGCTCCAGGCGCCTGGTCCTGGCTGGCCCATGTCGCCGTCGGGAGGACTCGGAAGGCACGTCAGCGGGCCCCCCTGCAAGTACCCTGGTACCCCGGCACCTCGTGCTTGCCAAGCCGATCAGAAAAAAAGTTCTGGAAGGGAGCTCGGACGGCAACATCTGAGGGGGACGAGTGTGACGGCAGAAACAGCAGACCAGAAGGTGATTGTCGTCGTGGCCAGTGCAGTGGGATGAGGCTCAAAATGGGCGGAGACGAGGCCAGATCTGGTCGACTCATTGCGGTTATTTGATCGCTGAATATTCCCCGTGTGCAATAACGAAATAATGCCGTGCATTACAGCAGGAGGCTGGCAACAGACGGGACATCTTCCCACCTCCCCCCAAGAAATCATGAGGTTGTGCCCAAATCTGATGTTGGCTGGAATTCTACAGTACTTGTGCTAAGGTTCGTCAGCACCCAGATCTTTTTCGTAAAGTGGGCTTCTCCTGCGGACTGGGACCGACCGGCAAACCAGGGGGGGGGGGCCCTTGCCCCATCCTGGCCATCCCTACATTCCACTGGTTGTATTAGATGTCGTCGACATTTCACTTGATATGAATTGAATGTGGGGGAACCATCCGCCTGGTGGAGAACGCCACGAGCCGCGTCAAAGGTCACAGTGACCCCAAATCCGTGTTTCCATCTCCCCCCCCCCTCTCTTCTCCTCTGCCTCGACACGGGAGAGTATGATGAGTGATGGATCATTACACGAGCCGCAATTGGCGGCGGTCTCCTGGCTTGGGCTGCCAGCTGCCAGGATAATTGTGTCTGCCGTTGGAGCAGACCACCTTGACTGCCTCGACTGGCAGAGCCAAGAGGCAAGTCCCGTCTCCTGCACTCCTTCTCCGTGCTCCTGGCCTCCCTGGCATTTCCACTGCGACCGGCTGCCTCTCCGTTCCCCCCCTCTCCCTCTCTTTCCCCTCGGTTGGCACACCTGGACAGATGGTAGGGCACACTCGGGAAATGAGAATAGATCGGGATTCCTCAGCAATCCTGCCCAGGTCGAGGCTGGTTGCTGCATCCTTTGCGACAGTTGAACGTGGCCGTCAGCACCAAAAGAAGGCATGCAGTCAAGAGTGGAGGAGTCCGGCCTGCGGGAAAGGAAAGGACTGGACAGCCCGCCCAGCCCGTCTGGGCCCCCCTGGCACCCGGGCCAGACTAGTGTGGTAGGCTACAGTACCTGAGTACCTGAGGAGAAGGAGATGGAGCGGCTCCCCGACATTGGCAAACCCTGACAGGGAGGCGGCGTGCGTCGGTGGGACCCCTGCCCCTGCCAGCTCTGCCCCCCCTGCCCCCCAGCCTTGGACCAGACCCAGGCCCCCACTCGTTTTCGTGCAGAACCGGGGAGACGAGGATTGGATCGACACAATGCTGAGTTGAGTTCACTTCAGTTGAGTTTTTGTCGGCCAGCGAACACGACCCAGTCCCAACGATTTGGCTCGACAGCTCTGGGCGCAGGCGGCCAAGCTGCCCCGAGAGTGCCCATGCCCGTGTGCCTCTGCATGCATGTCTCTTTTGATTTGTCGTGATGGTCCAGCCATGTTGACTTGACTGCCCAGACTGTGTGACTAACTCTGCCTGCATCCAATATTCGTGCCGACCATCGGCCATGGTGACTCGTCAGCTTACCATAAGAATTAAGGCCGGCCTGTAGAACGGGGAGAGAAAGATTGAAAGAAAAAAAAAACCCCAAAACCAAAGAGAGGAAGTTGTTATTCTTGAGGGATCTTGCCCCAAAAATATCCCACCTGTGTGCCACCTCCCGAATCCCCCAGACCAACCAGCCCGGCCAAGCCCAGCCCAGCCCAGAGCAGAGCAGAACGGGACAGAAGAACAACACAAACCGAGTACACACCCTCAACCCACCAACACGCATCCACAGATCCTTGACCCCAATCCGGGGCCCATCCCCCTGATCGAGACTGAGGGCCGGTTTTCTTCCCTGCGCCAACTCTTGGGCACCAAGTCAAACCCGCCCTCCAGGTAACGCACACGACTCGGCCGGGCTTGTCTGGCTTGTCTTTCTTGTCACCCCCGCCAAGTTTTTACGTACAGGCTGCCAATCCTGTGGGTTGCCACGCGGGGAAAAGAGGGAAAAAAGTCGTGAGTAATTGCGGAGGTCCTCGTCCTAGGCTCCGAGAGTCCAGAAGTCGGCGCGTGGAGAAGGTAGCTAGCTGACCCTTTTTTTTTTTTTTTTTTTTTCTTTTTGCATTCTTGCCAGAGGCTGTGTCTGTGTTCCGATATTTGCAATTATTTCCAAAAGGGAATAAGAGAGGTGCCTGCCACGCCTGCCTCGGTCGTAAAAGGCAAGGTGCAGCCGGACAGAGTCAAACAGACTTGCACTAACACTAATAACAGACAAGAACTTTTGGGGTCTGTCCTGCTGGAACGCACGGCACAAGTTGAAACCGCCTGACACCAGGGCTGCACGACTTGTTACAGACCCTGCTCGGGCGTTTCCTCATTCTTCCGACCCTGTCCTGCGAGAGGTCACTCTACCTTCGATGGCGTTGTCCATGGCCTTAAAAGGAGTATTTGTCTCCGCCCGGGGCCTGCAATTGTCCCCAGCAGTCCGTCGTCGCGTGGTCCCATCCTCAGCTAATCAAGCCCCATCCTGCTCGCGTGCTGCGTCTTCTGCGTCTTCTGCGCCTGCGTCTGCGTCTGCATCTGCGCCTCCGTCCGATTCTACCTCTGCTGCATCCAGTCGTGGCCGGCGCCTAGGTCGTATTCAGGCCCGATCTCCTCCTCTTCCTAATACCACTAATACCGACAACCTTGCCAACCCTGTTCGTCCAGACCCGTCGCCGCAGTTGGTCATATCAGCCTACCCTGCGTACCCGCTCTGTACCCGACTGCTCCATCAGCCCTCCTCGGAATCCTCGACCGGCTCGACCCCCAAATCGGCCACACCCTCATTCTCACCCTACTCACCGCTTACAAAAGTTGCCCTCAACTTCGCTTTTTCTACATTTTTCCTCCTCTCCTCCCTCACACATACTCTCCTCCGGGCGATCCCTATGCCAATGGCTTCGGTTCCCTACCCTTACTCCTCCTCCAGTTCAGATATATCAACTCCTCGCTCCGCCTCCCCGTCCTCGTCCACTGGCCGCACATCCCTTACTTCTATCTCCAAGCGCATGTCAGCATCCTCAAGAAGGATATCAATTTTCAACCCAATGTCTTCCGTCGATATCCAGGGCATCGAAGAGGCCATGAAGGCCCAGCAGCTTGACCAGCTGCGTGGCTACAGGCAGGACACGTATGGAGAGGTCCAACAGACCCGTCAGACCGAGTACATCTCAGAGTACCAGGCCACTGGCTACCAAGTCCTCCGGGAACCTCTCTGGAACAAGGGTCAGTTATTAGTCCCTCTCAATATTCATGGTCCTCCCCGCTAATATTAACACAACATCAGGTCTGGCCTTCTCACCAGAAGACCGTGCTAAGAAGAACCTCACTGGCCTCATCCCCCACCAGATTGAGGATCTTGAGAAGGGATGCCAGCGTGCCCTGCGCATGATCCGCTCCCGCCAGACCAATGTGGACAAGTACCTCTACCTGTCGTCGGTCAAAGAGCAAAATGCCGATCTCTTCTACCGTCTGCTCATGGACCACGGCAAGGAGATGATGCCCCTCGTGTACACGCCTACTATTGGTGATGTTTGCCTGCAGTACTCAACCCTCTACACCCGCCCAGAGGCCTTGTACATTTCGATTAAGCAGCGAAAGTCCATCAAGACCATCCTGAGGAATTGGCCCTATCCAAACCCTGAGATTTGCGTCGTCACTGATGGCTCGCGTATCCTGGGTCTCGGTGACCTTGGTTTCAACGGTATTGGAATTCCTATTGGCAAGCTCGCCCTTTACACCGCGGCCGCCGGTATCCACCCCAGCAAGACCCTGCCAATCGTGCTGGACTGCGGTACCAACAATGAGACCAACCTGAAGGATGAGCTCTACCTTGGCCTCCGCCAGAAGCGCCCCTCCGTTGCTGAGCAGCAGGCATTTGCCGACGAGTTCATGGCCGCCGCCAAGGAGGTCTACCCGGATATGGTTGTCCAGTTCGAGGATTTCGAGTCTGAGAAGGCTTTCAACTACCTCGACCGTTACCGCAACAACTACAAGTGCTTCAACGATGACATCCAGGGAACCGGTGCTGTCGTCCTGGCTGGGTAAGATACTCTTTCGCGTACAGGTTATAGTTTGCAAGCGGTAACTAACATGCATCTTCAGATATATCGGAGCTGCAAGCCTTTCCGGAGTCCCATTAGAAGAGCAACGTCTCGTCTTCATGGGTGCTGGATCTGCCGGTGTTGGTGTCGCTAAGCAGCTCGTCGAGTACTACACTCGCCGCGGTCTGTCAGAACAGGCAGCCAAGGACAAGTTCTGGCTTGTCGACACCAAGGGCCTTGTCACCAAGGACCGTGGCGACAGGCTGGCCGAGCACAAGAAGTACTTCGCTCGCACGGACAACAATGGCCACCAGTTCCGCACCCTCGAGGAGGTCATCGAGTACGTCAAGCCATCAGCCCTTGTTGGCCTGACAGCCACCTTCGGCGTCTTCACCGAGAGCGTCGTCCGTGCGCTCAAGGCGTCCGTCGACTCTGGTGGCCTCGGACGCAGGCCCATCCTGTTCCCTCTCTCCAACCCTCTCACCAAGGCCGAGTGCACATTCGAGCAGGCCATCAACTGGACCGAGGGCAGTGTCATCTTCGCCTCCGGCTCGCCATTCAACTCCTACACCGTCAAGACCGCGGAACATGCTGTCACATACCACCCCAACCAGGGCAACAACGTCTACGTCTTCCCCGGTATCGGTCTGGGTGCCATCCTCGCAAAGGCAACGAAGGTCACCGACACCATGATCTACGAGTCCGCCGCCGCTCTCGCTGGCTCCCTGAACGCAGACGAGATCCACAAGGGTCTCATCTACCCACGCATTGAGCGCGTCCGCGAGGCCAGCGTTATCGTGGCCCGTGAGGTGATGAAGGCTGCCAGGCGGGAGGGCGTCAGCGCCCTTCCCGAGGCACAGTGGAACGAGTGGGAGGAGTGGGGTGATGTGGCACTCACCAAGTACATCAAGAGCAAGATCTACGACCCAAGGGATTGAAGGCGGCCGACCCTTAGGAGACACACAATTCATTCTTGCTCTTGGTGGGAAGTGAAGCGCGAGGACCTGTCGGGTGCGACACCACCACCAATACAACAAAACAAACGTCGGCGTTTCACCTTCTGAACGCTTTGAATCCTCTGCCCCTCTCTCATCCCGAGGTTCAAGGCAACTCCCTTTTCTCTGGTTTCCTGTTCTGTTGCGTTGGCTCTTACAGCGGCCTCAGACAATAAAGATGATTCCCCCTTGGGAGGCGCCGGGCCGCCTCCCGCGTTTTTCTTGCATATTTTCACGAAAGAGTCACCTCCTTAGCTAGTATCCGCGTTGGGTATGGATAGAATTGGATTGGAACGGATCAGGGAGCTTATACTGCTTTCCTATTTTCTTTTATTTTTTTTATTCTTTCCGCCGACGAAAGACTGATAGATCAAAAACATGGTGTGGTACAGCGGACGGACATGTGGGGGCCCTCCACCTTTGGGTTCTCTTTTTCCATCGGGCTTCGATGGGAAAATGATGAGTGATGCTTCACACACACACATACACCTGGGAGTTACAATGGATTTTGGTTTTCTCGGGGTCACCCACAAACAACATGACAAGAGGTACATGGCTACCTTGTTTGCTTTTCCTTGCCTCGTGACATTGCGTTTGCTGTGACTTGGTTGTCATTTCGTTTCCATTTTACGAGGTTGGTGAATTGATTTACTGCCTGGATAACACTTGGAGTACACAGCCAGATCGAGACTAGATTGGAATCGCCTACATGGCCTCGAAGTCTGCCAGTGTGGGGTCACTTGAATCGGGACAAAGGGGACAACGAAAAAAAACTTTTGAGAGAAGCTCTTACCGATTGTTCGTGTGTCAACGTAGATTTGGTATAGGCTTAGTAAAATTCATAGAGATCCATACGACTCTCCGTAACTTGCTGCCACTTATGAGTGCTTGAACCCACTATTGATGAAACTATTACCCCAGAGCCGCGAGCGTCGTTCTATGACCACCATTGGCACTCACAGCCGCCCCATTCACCCACCGACCCTCCTCACTCGCCAGGAACCCGACTATATAGGCAATCTCATCAGGTTGGCCAAGACGCGGAGCGGCCGACGTCTCCGAAATGAGCTTTTTCGCAAACTCCTCCGGATATTCAGAAAGCACCGTCTGCAGCGCATCCGTGGCCGTGGGCCCCACAATGACGCTGTTGAATGTGATCCCCCGGTCGGACGCATACTGGTCAGCGAGCGACCTCGTGAAGCTGTCGAGCGCCGCCTTGCTGGCGCCGTACGTCATCATGGGGTCGGCGCTGGCACCCCGGCCCGCGATGCTGGAGATGTTGATGACCCTCCCGGACCCGGACTTGGGCGCCGCGTGCTCCATGAACGCTATGGTCGTCGCCACGGGGGCGTATACGTTGGCGAGCATGACGGAGCTGAAGTTGTCCGGCGCGATCTCCGGTGTGGCCTTGTAGTAATCCGGGTTGGCCAAGACGGCGTTGTTGACCAGGATGTGGATGGTGTCCACGCCGAGGTCCGCGAGGGACTGCTTGATGACGTCGGGCCAGACAGCAGGGTCCAGGGCGTCGGCCTTGATTGCGATGGCTTTCTGGACGCCCAGTGCACGACAGGCTTCGATAGTGTCGTCGGCCGCGGCTTTGTTCGATGCGTATGTGATCGCAATGTTTTCGAGGCCCTTGCGGGCCAGATGGATGGCGATTGCCTTGCCGATACCCCTGGATGCTCCGGTCACGACGGCGCTCTTCCCGCTCAGGGACCAAGGCTCAGAACTCATGCTAGATGTGGGCATGGTTTAGGTTTAATAGTAGTGGTGAGAGTAGCTGAGCTAATGCTGGGGTTGGAAAACAGCGATAAAGGGGTTGGCATGTGCGGATCGGGTTGTCGTCTGGATTGCAACACAGCGTCTATGTAAATATGAAATGATTCTTCTCGCCATGGCGGCGTAAGCATCCTATGGATGATGCATTATGAATACTTTTCCTACAAGTTAAATATCATTTGTTGATTTCAAGCTGACCCTTCAAATGTTCCCAAATCGGTTTTTGAGTTCGTCCGCGCTCACGATTACACACACACCCCTCCGGCGACTTGTTTCATTTGGTCCGTCGCGATGTAGGTCATAAGCACCTGCCTCCAGCATTTGTCATATGTCGCCGCGGTCAGCTTTGCCAAGATTGGGATTACGCCGCCCCCTACTGCAAGGTACCGGGCAGGCACGAAAGCGATTAAAGGCGCATCTATTGGTGCCACATTGTGATAATTCTCAAGAGTAGGTGGCCCAAATCAAGAAATATTTCGGCACCTGCTCCGTCAGATACCTAGGAGCCGCCAAAAGCCCGCGCTATGTATAGAGCGAGCGTGGTAGAAAAGTCTGCAGGAATGATCTTTTTTACTCCTCCAGAAAGAAGGAAAATATAACATGATTTTTAAATGATTTATTTGTCTGGTTTTGTTCCTGTTCCAGATACTTCCGAAGGTATACACGGCGCCTTCACATAGTGGTAAAGGCTCACATATAATGCTGATAACAGTGGTAAAAACACAATGTGTCTATATTGTATACTTATAACAGCTCTAGCGGAATGCCAGTGTAGTGCTCGGTAGAGGTATTACTAATGTGCGGGGCCGAAATGACTTGGAAGCTTGGAGACTGATTACTGCACTCTGGGTTGTTTTGATATTGATATAACTTGAGATTTGAACACTGACTTGGAAAGGTGACGCAAATATATAAGTGGGCCGTGCCCGATTCATTTTCTCCCAGAACTGCCTGTCACCTCTGGCAAGAGCCTCGAGAGGGCCGGGTGCTACGTTTTTATACGATGTTATCCTTGTACCGTAATGAATCTCTCTAGCCCTTTACCAATCCATTCTTCAGTTGCTTGTTCAAACTCTACAGCACCGAGAGTCCATCCCACCTTGGCTGCCTTTGTGCTTCGAGCTTTTTTAGGATCCTTGTAGTCGGTAAAGTATGTTGGGGTACAATATGGCAGGACGGCATACCACGCGCTGTATTTTTGTAGTTCTGTTGTGTACTGCCGCTCGGCGTCCATCTTAGGCTCGACCTCCAATCTGCTGGGGTCTCTCGATGTATCGACAGAAACTTTGACGATATTTGCAGCTAGCTTTGCAGCCATACTCAGCGGGTATGTCGTATTCGCTGAGCCAGGAGCACCCTTGGCCGAGTAGAAGAGCAAATTAGGAAAGCCATGGGTAGCCACGCCGAATAATGTCGCGGCATCGTTGGATACCCATTTTTCTGTCAGACTGCGACCGCCGCGACCCCTAATGGGAATTCCCAAGGTTGCCGACGGATCTCCGTCGACGCCAGTGCTTGACGCGAAGCCCGTGGCTAGGACCAGGACGTCAATTTCATAATCGCGAGCCGACTCTCCGTCTCCAACGAGGATCCCACGCTCAGTGTAGCCCGAAATACCTCGGCCATCTGTGTCAACCAGGGTAACATTGGGCCGGTTGAACGACTTCAGGTAGTCTTGGTGAAATGTTGGACGTTTGCACCAGCCGGGGTACCATGCTTTGAGCTTCTCGGCCACATGCGGGTCGTCCACTTCAGAGTCGACATGTTCCCGAAGGGCAGATGTTATGTCTGCGTCTAGCTCCATCATACGTTGCACGTGTTGCTGGATGGTGTTGACGGTGACGGTCCTCGCGCGAGGGCTGCCAATGAGCCCGGAGAATTGACGGCTGTTACTCCAGCCGTCCTTGAGTAGATCATCTTGGGTGGTCGCTTCCGGGTGGTCATTGAGGTACTTGTTCAGGTTTCTCATCCTCTCATACTGCCACCCAGGTCCCCCAGCGATCTTCTCCCATTTTTCAGGAGATGTGTGGACTTGTTCCCGTGGCCCGCAGTAAGACGGCGTACGCTGGAACACGTAGAGGTGTTTAGCCCACTTGGCTAATTGCGGAATGGCTTGGACTGCTGTAGCACCAGTGCCAATGATTCCCACTCTTTTGTCTTTAAGATTCACCATGTCTGGCTGTGATTGGCAACCTCCAGTATACGCGTAGTTCCACCGCGCGGTGTGGAACAATTCCTTGCTGTTGATGAATTTCTCAAGGCCCGGGACGTTTGGAATGCTGGGAGAGTAGAAGATTCCCCCGGCGGGCATAATGAACTGAGCACGAACAGTGAAATCGCCGTTGAGGTGCTGATATTTCGGCCCCAGATCACGACTAAGCGTGACCAGCCACCGCTTCTCGTTTTCGTCCCAATCGGCAGCATTTGCTTTTGTGCAAAACATTCCCTTAATGCCATACTTCTCTGCAATGATCTCGATATTTTTCCGGATGTCCTCGCCCTTGGAATAACGATGCTCGGGGACGAATCCTGTCTCTTCAAGAAGTGGAAGGTAGCAGTATCCCTCCACATCGCAGGTCAGGCCTGGGTATCGGTTCCAATACCATGTGCCCCCGAAGCCGCCAGCTTCGTCAATCACGACGATTTCCGAAGGTTGAAAGCCAGCCGCGATCAGGTGGTAAGCAAAGAGAACGCCACAGTGACCTGCGCCAAGAATCAAAAAGCGAATGTCAGAACCATCTTGTAATGGCGGAGGCTGCTTTGCAAGATCGTCAAGTGCAACCCAGGGATCTTGTTCCAGTTCTTCTAGGAGGGAGTTGCCCCTGAACTTGAGCCGTTCTCCCGGTCCGTCAGACAATGCCTTGAAGCGTTTGTTCCGCTCCATCTCGTACTTGTTCTTCATGCTCGTCAAGGAGGCCATCTTGAGGCAAATGTGGAAAGAGTATTTTAAGCGGTGGTATGTATAGCTTTATGAATAACAGCAAAGGACTTTCTGCACAGAAAGGAGCTGGATTGGTTTCAAAGTCTTGTGCGAGCTGTCCGGCACTCTTTATAGGAAGTCGAATTGCCCCCCTCAGCGGATCCCGATTGACAATTCGGATGACTCCAGGAACAGCTCTCTCCATACTACATCTCCAGTGAAGTGGAGGGCGCGGATAGTGGAGACTTTACCGAGCCCGGCAATCCCCTTTACAGCTTTCGGATTTTCAAAGTGCAGGACCTATCACACCAGACCAAACGCCGATGTAATCCACCCCACCACCATTTGAGACGTGGGTATCGATGGAGATATTTCAATTAGTACATTTACCTAGAACACGATCCCCTCAATCAATTGATTGCACGTCGAATTCACGGAGCGGCAAAGCTGTCTGGACATCATCAGCTGCCGCCACAATCTTCTCACTAACGATTCCATGCACTTGCTCCTGCACAACCGTCAACAATCGTGCAGAGGTGAAGCTTAATTGCTGCGGCACCCGTTGCTCCCATCTGTGGATTGCTCAACGTCACACTTAATTAGATACTGGGCCGGTTCACATAGTGTTCCGGAATATATAAAATCGCCGCTTCTATTCCCTCAGCGTTGATCATGATGACAACTTCTCCCAAGCCCAATGGCCTAATTGAGGATGAGCTGCCAGAGCAGTTCTCCGACCCCCGAACTTCACGTCGGCAAGCTCAAGCAACGGCAGTCTTTGCGTATGCCTCGTAGCACTTCAACCCTCATGCAATGCTCTCCGGTTTCATGCCATGCTATGCACGCCGTCAAGAGCACCTGGGCAAGCCATATTCTGGCACTCGTGGCTCGGACCACTTGGGCATCTCGGCCCGGGGCCAAATTCGGCGCCGACAGCTGCGCATGACTGGAACTACACAGGTCCCTCTCATTGGGCGTGGTAGGCATGCGGACTCCCAATTCCCCGCTAACACCGAGAAGCAAAAACGGTTCCCGTTCCGCACACGATTGAACAAGAACTCCAACACGCCTTCGGGTAGCAGAGACGCGTCAGATGCGGTTGCAGTCGAGTATGCCGAACTTCAGGCGCAAATCTTGCTACCAATGCAGGTCGTCAAAACTTGCGTGCGACCAAGGGCAGCCACGATGCTCCCGGTGTGAGCGTCGGGGGTTCCAATGTGGCTATTCCCCCTTGGCGTACAAGTCGCGCACCACCGTCATCGCCAACCACCGCGAAACATGCGAGGCGACGCCGGTGGTCACGCCCCAGCCCGTACCTGAAACAACAGCATCGAGCATTTTAGACCTTTCCCTGACAAGTATCATGAGCGCACACGAACCTAGCCACGAGGCATCCGACTTGTTGAGATGCACAGACAACGTCGAGGACATCGAGTGGTTTGTGGAAAGCTGCGATGCCAGTACCAACACGTTACGATCTTTTGATAAGCCGCATAATATGGCAGCAACATCTTCGGCAAGCACCGATGTTAATTCAGACATAGTTACCGACTTTATCACCGACATCAATACCCAAATGTCGACGAGGAATAACATCGAATACCCCATACTTGCAGATCACAGCTTGTTACTCTGTCCACGGCAGTCAAAGACACTTGATGCCGATTTACTCTCAAAGATAATGATTGGGACCATCTGCAAGTATCCAGAAATGCTTGTTGATGGGCTGCAGCTTCCCCCGTTTATTAGTCCTCCATGTTGTGGCGACGAGCCACGTTGTCACGAGTCCGGCTTTCACCAATGCCTCCCAAAATCCTTGACAGTATGCGCCACTATTATTCGAATGACGCAACCAAATGGTCCCAAGGATAAATCGGTCCTGTGGCGCACTATATATACGGAGCAGCAGAGACTGTTGCGCGAGGTGTGTGACGAATGGAGATTCCCAATATCATGGTTTGCCTGAGATCAACTGTTTCAATCTAACCACGCCAAAGCACGAGTCTTATGACACAGAGAACCTTGTGGCTGCCGTCCAAGCCGTCACACTGTACACAATCCTTCATGTGTCAGATGTCGGTTGTGTTCCAAAGCACTACCTCACGTCGCTCACCATGACTCTAGCTGTAGGCCCTCTTCTGCTGTATGCCATTGGACCCATGATGGAGGCTAACTTGCAACCTTGGATGGTCCAACTCGTAGACACTAGGCTATTCAATACAGCCTCTTAGTGATAGATCAAACGCTGGGCAACAAGATGCCACGCCTGCTCGGCGAGAGTGGATATGCAGTGAAAGCATGTCGAGGTAAGATGCCCTTTCCCTTCAGCACTTGATACCCTGATACGGAGCATCAGGAGACTAAATTCTGCAGAATAACATCATTACTTTATACCTTGAACGAGCTTCTTCACATGGCCGTCTCTCCATCTTCAGTCCTTGGTGGGAGCTCCGTGAAGAGAGTGAACATTCCAAGTACCCGCAGTCTTTGGATGGCCAAGTCAAGCATTGCTTGGCATAGGCAGTATTCAGCTCAGAGATTCAAGCGAAGATCCCAGGAGCCTCTTAAACTTGCCCAAATTCGGGAGTATACAACACAGATAAGTGAGGATTCCAGAACTGAGGATTGGAAAAGCGACTTGGATGCCTGGTGTTCAGATCATGATGATTTTGGGGCCCTGATATGGATGGCGACAAAATTGGATCCTGCTTGAGTGAACTTACCGGTTATATTGAATCTGTTGCCGTGTCCTAATGCCATGTTAATTGCAGTATACACTGCAAAGAATATGAATGACCCCGAGGTCAGCTATACAGTCAAAAAGTGAAAGGCTTGCTTCGATCAAACAGCGAACTCGGATACATATTTAACATCTTCTACTCCTGAAAAATTGGTCTCCGATTCACCCTGTGACTTGAACTGCGAGAATTGCAACCAAGAACCTTGCAAGTGCGCTGTGCACTCATCCCTGGTCTGCTCAAAGTCGTGCGGCTCCCAGCAGATTCCGTTAAGCACAAATTGAAGCATCGAAGACTGGGACCGGGACAAAGCCTGATCTAGAACAGTGCAAACTGGTGGCTGGGCCTGCTAACTCGAAGCACAGGTCTTCATTGGTAACAAACGTGAAATGGGCTAAGAAGTGAATTACAATGCCCGCTCATCCTTCTTCTACCCAACTATATCTGGGCCACAGATGCTAGTACATTCTGCTTCTCTCGCTGGTGAAGATGATTATCTAAATATCGCTACAAAGTTAACGGTTAACATTTGTGGGCCTGGAGGAGGTGCATCTCGTCAGCATGCGCCCCGAGCAGGATCTCTATTTGACATCACCCCCTTCTAGCTATCCATCGCCAATTGCAAATCATTGCTTGCACAAGTATAGTTTCGAATTAGCATCCTAAATTTAGATACGCACTCTTTGGCCGTCGCAGAACCACTGTTTTGAGTCCTTCGCAACTACGAACCATGTATCAGGCATCTTTCCATTTGCTGCCTCCCTCAAAAATACCAAGCATAGATACCTAGGTCTGTCGTATAACATGGACGAGATGCGGATCAAGAGAGCCCCAGGCCTGCTTCTCAGACCTTGGAGCAGTCTCCTCATCAACTCAAGAGTAAGTACTCGATAGAAATTGTCTATTCTTTTTTTTTTCAAAAGAACCGTTTGTGCCTGCAACTATAACACTCAATAGTACCAATACCCTTTAATTTGGTTTAATCAGCCAGTTGGATTATGTTTCTTCTCGTCATTGTACACTCTGAACGTGCCACAAAGTGAAAGCCATTTTCCACAACACTGGCATTCGATCGACTTCTGCTCAAGCAGGATAGTATCGATTTATTGTAGCAATGCTAAGCCTCTCGGGACGTCCAGGAGGCATGGAGCCCCCTTGTAAACATAAGGAATCTTCGTAGAATTAGTCATGCCTCATCAGTCCCCTCGAGTAGTCTAACAAGCGCAAACTTACCCGCACTCATCGGTTAGGGTGGCATGAGGCGCCAGTCGAAAGTTGTAGCGCATCAGTAATGTTGGCACAAGCTATATGCAGTAAGGTCAGGTTATCCAAGTAAAACCTTGTTCGCAGTTCTTACCTTTTCAATTTCCAGCCAGCTGATATCTATGAGGCGCGGTGCACATCAGTTGGCTGAACCTTGAATCCAAGGATATCATGAAGAGCACTTACTGCGACCGATGCATGTCCGCGACCCGCTGCCAAAAGTAAAAAAGTACCGCTCTGAGTAGTGGTCAGCATTTCTGTACAGTTCAAGAGGATGACATACTTACTCATTCCCTCACTTTCCTTGTCCAGCCATCTTTCAGGGCGGAATGACTCGGCATCAGAGCCCCATATGCTGGGTTCCCGATGAAGGGCCCAGGCGCTGGTTCCGACCTCTGTCTGTCAAGATTTTAGCACAAACGTACCGATTGAAGTCAACATAACCCTATTCTTACCCCCTCAGGAATATAGTGACCGTCAATAGTCATTCCACCTGTAGGTACAACGCGATCCAGGGTGAGGCCGACGGATGGGCGCAGGCGCGTTGCCTCGTAGATTACTGCCTGCAGGTATGCACAAGATTCGGCCTGACGTGCAGTAACAATGGGGCTGAGCTCGCCTCTGGCCCCCTTACTTTCCAGTTCGGACATCAAGCTGCGGAGTTTATCCGGATTGCGCAATAGATAATGGAAAACAGAGCTGAGCGCAAACGAGGTCGTGTCCGATCCGGCAGTGACGTTTGAAGTCATCATGAAGGCGATGTTCGTGTCGTTCATTTGAGGCTTGCCTCGCTGCACTGCAAGAAGTTTACCAAGGATATCACGGTCGTCGCCGCCGCGGTCTTTTCTCGCATTTATCTCCCGCCACGCGAATTGGTTGAAGTAGCCATTCCGATTATTAGCTGCGACCGCGAACCAGCCGCCAAAGATTGACTTCAGCTTCAGGTGTAATCGAAAAATCCAAAGAGCACGGGTTAGCCACGCGATGGATTTGAATGTAGCTTTCAGTTTAGCAAACATTCCGTCGTCATCACCAGCTGCGATATAGCCGTAGGGACGGGAGAAACTGATCGATCCAATTATGTCTGTCGACGGACTTAGTGAATGGCTCCGCACTTGCATGAGGCAATGTTGGGACGCACCGAATGCGAACAATTGGAACCATTGTGCGAGATCGATAGTCTGGCCCCTGAGCTCATCGAATTTATCAAGCAGATTTTGGACTGTCTCATCAACGCGTGGCTCAAGTTGGATCATAGACTCCAAGGAGTAGGCCCGCGCGACCAGCTTGCGTTGTTCACCGTGGACCTTTTCGTCCCTCTCACCAGCGAGATCGAAAGAGCGACCAGCTTTCAGAACACCCATAGACTCGGTCTTGATGAACTTATTGCCTGCCTCTTTAGTGTGTCAGCGATCTTATCAAGAGGCGTGCAGAGACAGCGCCCTCATACTATAAATCTCACGGAAAGCCGTGGGATCAGTGACGCTTCTGCGAACACGAAGTCAGCTTACAATTGCCGAATGTTTAAGGGGGGAAGAACTCACAGTGCATTCGGCGCTAGTCGAACTACTTTACCGTATTTCCTGTGGTAATCTAGAAGCTCAATATGGGATGCGATTCCAAGTACACTGTTCAGTCGGTGGATGCTTGCCAACTTGGCCCAGAATGGCCCGGGTACGTTTGACAGAGGCGAGAAGAACAGTTGATATAAAGCGTAGACGCCTGCACACAACACCGCAACAGCTACACAGGCAGCTATCGTGGGCGCGGACAAAGCGACGATGGTCGGAATCAGCATTTTGCGAGTTTGATATATGGGTTCGGATGGTCAGTGGATCTCAGGTGTTGCGACAGCTCCATGAATCAACCGCGAAGGCGGCCTGGAGACTATTTTATGCCTGAGTGAAGTTTGTACGTATTGTCTAGTTTTGAGGCTTCGGAGTTAGCAAGATCGCCCTGCATCTTGATGAACGGAAATCAAGCATCCGGCAATCCACCATCTCATCCATGTGTGCACAACTTTAGTGCAGTGACGGTGGGTGGTCCCTTGTGATCATTGATCAAACACAACGTCTCCCAAGTCATGCAGTATCAAGAGGATTCCATTGGCCAAGTTAGCCATCAAGTATTGTCCCTCAGACATTGTTTTGCAGAGTACATTGTAGAGAACAGTGAAAATGTTCTAGAATCAGCAAAGATCTGTAGACTGCCCAGCTAAATCGTATGGAAGAGTGACCTTCTCCGAAAATGACAAAACAGGATGTATCTGTAGGGATCATTGGCTGTACACGTCGACACTGACGAATTAGGTAAGGAATACGACTTTGCACAGTATGCAAGCATGAGATGTGACGCGAATCACCGATCGGGGCCGACGCCTTGGACGATCGACGCGAGACTCGAGACCGGCCCCAGCCCGCCTTGGCCTATCGGCAGTCAACGACTGTGCTCAGTGCCGAGCCCCAGAACGCGGAGTTACACGTGACACTTTCAACGGTCCTTTCCATCCTCGCGCCCAGAACGATCATTGACATGATGCTTGGCAATCCGGCCATGCAAGACATACAACTCCTTTGAACGTGTCTGGAATAAGGGGTCAACTTGCGCCCCTCTGGATTGGCTGTGCGCGGTTGGTGGTCCCCGAGGGTTTCCAACTCGTTGGAACGTCAGAGTCAATTGACCACAGCCGCAGGCTACAGATATCCTCTGATCTCGTTTTTGTTCCCTCGGCACAGCTATTAATTTTCACATTCCCGTTATTGGTATTGCATGTGCATTTCCGTAAACCCTGGATGTTTGATCATTTACCGCTGTATGAGTATGAAGGGGCCGCAAACGCCTCCGGATCATTGTATACGGATCAAGAGCGGAACCACTACTGTTCCTAAGTCTGAAAATGAGCTGCCCCGAGCGTCCAGGGTTCAGCTGATTTCAGCTTGCGAGCCTTCACGATGTGGCCTGACCGACTGCATTGCTCTGGCATCAGCGAAGAAATTATTCTCAATCCTGTGGGTGGAGAAAAGGCAGTGAGTGTGAACAACCTGCGCGCGCGTGTTCGGTGTCGTCAATCCTGGTCTAGGGTCCAACCCTTGAATCCGGGAGACATGCAAAATGTACAATCGGTGCCCCGCCCAGGAGAAACTCACCCCCATCAACTCAAGCCTCCCGAAGTCATTCAACATCTGACACACTCAGTGGCTCAGGCAACAGCCCTCATCTTTCCGAAATATGTCGTATGTTAGAGCCTCACTCACTCGGGGCTCTTGATTATGGGTGTACCGATCGATACAGCCCTGCGATGGGAGCGGGAGCATAAGTACCAAATTCCGAGCGGGGAGCGCTTCCCGAGAGCCCTGCTCGATTTTGTGACCTGCCACTTCGCCAAGCTCCGCACCAAAGACTGGGACACCAGGATGAAGGAATACTGGAACCCAAATGAGAACGACATACAAGATAACGAAGAATACGGCGCTTTCAGGTCCAAGTGGAGGGCAGGCTTACTTGACCTCCGGGGCATGAAAAAAGTCATGTTCCAAAATGATATCCAAGCCTCACTTGCAAGATCGGGGTTGGGGCGTTGGGAAAAGGCCGAACCTGAAGCCGAAGCTGAGAAATACCTTCGCGACACCGTCAAAAAATGCCAGCAATCACGTCACGACGAGTTTCATGGTTTCATGTACCTGCCCAGTGAGATCCGCGACATAATATACGGCTTCGCCCTTTTCAGGGCCAAGGTTGTCGTACCGAATAGCAGGCATGGCATGGGGACCCAGGCATATGAAGTCGTCGAAAACTACGAAAGTTTCGATGGATATTATTACAGGCGTTACGAAGAGGCCAAACGGCAACTTGACGCAATGAAGTACAGCCACCATATAATCCCTCTCGGCCTAATCCAAGGGGTGAGTCGAGCTATACACGACCAAGCTGCGCGGATCTACTTTGGCAGTAACCAGTTCATCTTCCCTGCCGGCCCCTTTGTACATCCTCGATATTGCAATTTGCGAACCGCCTTTGAAGCTCATGGCGGAGATGGGTTTCAACGTGACATCGACAATCGTACAAACAATGCCCCACTACTTCGTGACGTGAGTTACACCTTCGACATGCGAGACCACCCGATCGACGACCACGCGAACCTCTACATGAATTATGGCATCAAGTTATCCGTTGACAATGGCAGGCGTTCACGTGGCGAGGCGCTGCAAGCGCTCCATGATGCCAAGGCGCACGGACTGGAGGTCGATTGGGCCGAACGTATCGACAGCATCAAACTCATGACCTTGGACCGCCTGGTCCTGGACTTCAATGAATGCTACTGCCCCATCGGATGCTGTCGTAAGGTTCAGTGGGTGGTGGATCGCTTCCTACATGAGGGTCCGCCTCCCGGGACTGCTGACACAGAAGATAATGCATACTCCTCATATGACTGGTTCAATCGCCCACCACGGGTGGTTGAAGTTATGGGTTTCGTGGGTGATAAAGAGGAATTAAGGGCGATGGTGAAGTTGAGACGGCTAATCGGCTCAATGATATGCCTCGTCAAGCCTGATGAGGTCCTGAATGATACTGAACGCTCGATGCGGGAACTTCTTCTGAACGATTGAGAAGGACTGGTGATCATGACAGCACAGTGATGGAGGAACACAGAGAGGACTTTTATATCTATTTGTCGTGATGCTTCACATCACAATGTCACTTCGATGGCAGAATACGAATGACTTGACTTAGTCAGATTTGCTCGCTCGGCTCCTCCGTGACTCAACAATACTGGTCAATCTAGTCATAGTACGTCTGAGCTACTCCGGCGATAATCTCCTTTTCACGCTGGTTGACAACCCCAGTGCGGAACCGATGATCTTTGGCAATGCGCGCCCGGGCCCATTCTGCAACTCACATATAGACGATCAGCAAAGCATCCGCGAATCCTGTCAAGGAACCATCCTATCACCACATACCTTCAGCAGTCACCTTGCGCGCAAATTTCTCCTTTTCACTGCGTTGCCCGAGCCCTATACGCTTCAACAGCGGGCTTTCCACTGGCTCAAGTATAATGTTCGCCTCTGTCACTTGTCAATCACCTGCTTGGGACCGCAAGCCATGCGTTCTAGAACACTTCAAACACGATGGGTGCGGAATCCTTCGAGGAGGGAGATAGGACTTACCCGGTCGTGCAAAGTATATCAGGCTCAGCCGCGGCCGGTCAGCCTGGTCTTCAGGCGGGCGTATGACGCGGTGTACTGTGCTCTTGAGGTACCCGCCACTGAGAAACTCGAGTGCGTCGGCTATGTTTACAATGACCGCGTCTCGGGGCGACCTGACGTATTTCCATCGTCCCTCGGGCGTCTGAACTTGCAGACCTGCGACAGGTTGATGGAACAGGAAGGTAAGCGTGTTATAATCGGTGTGGCCTTTAGCCCAGATATTATCAGCTGCGGCATCTTCCTCTCTCGTGCGCGGGAAGTACCGCATATATCGAAGATACTCGAGCCCCTCGGCCTCATACCGATGCCGCCGCACGAAGTAATCCTCGTCCTCGAGCTCCAATACAGACGCAAACAGCCGTAGCAGCGGGAGAAGCAGTACATCGTGCACCCTGCGCGAGAAGTCCCGGATCTCGTCCCAGTGATCGATGATCGGCTGTGGGTGCGGCCGGGAGTGCTCGGGAGTGAACTTGGGGATGTTGTACCGCTCGTCGTTATCCCTTGCCGATAGCTTGCCTGTCGACTGCTGCTTATAGCCTCTAAAGTCACCGGTGGCCGTGTCGCACCGATATTTGAGTTTCTCCTCTAGGGGAAGGTCTAGCACTGCTTGGCATAGTGCGTACTGTCGCCGGACTTCCTCGTCTTTGAAGCCATGGCCTACCACGTAGAAAAAGCCTTGGTATAACTTTCGTCAGTCGGAGTCATTACGGGGAGGAATTAATTCGCTGCAGCGGACCATTCTTGTTGATGAAGCTGAGAACCTGCTCTGCCAATACCTGCTTCCCGCCTGGCTGGTCGAGCTTCGAAAGATCGAGAGCTTCTAAATCTGCATACTCCACTAAGAAATGGTTAGTGTTTTCGACCCAAAAAAGAGTTACATACACATACGATAACCACTGTTATCGGCAATGCGTGCTTTTTTTTTTAGACGCTGGGTCTTGAGCGTTTACGACTGTATGAAGGCGCTGCGTATGGCTACGGCTGTATACGGAATAGAAACGGAACCAGATACACATACGATGTTCCTCGGTCTCCTCTGGGTATTCGTAATCGGCGAGGTCGTGCGCTGTCCTTGCAGGGGACATGATGAGATCTGGGAGATTCAACTGCGCACTCACAATGCTTTTGATTTATTAGGACTGCAAATATAAACGTCAATCAGTTATTCCAACAAACAGCCAAAAGCTCGATAGAAGAGTGGCTCTCGTTATGCTACTGCAACCCCTCACATGGTGTCATGACCTCCACATAAGGCGAGCCGACATCGAACATGTAACGCACCAATCAACGAAGGCCAAATGTCGTGAGAGCTGCGAACCACCTAAGTCCATTTGACAAGCGACATGCTCTTATCGATGGTATCATGAGGATGCCCGTGGCGAGACGCAAAGTTCTATCATCTACCATGTATCTCCGGCAGGCCTCGGGTCGTTCAAATAGGTGGGAGCTTCTGCCCTCACGTAATGTAGCAAGGCACGGCGAAATCTTCGACATGTCTTCTTGTCCTACCTGACTATTGCAATTTTCCGCCTGTACCTCCCTCACCATGAAAGACTCAAATGACCCACTCGCCGGCGTGTCGGCGTTGGAGCTGCCTCCTGCAGCCTCTTCAAGCGATGGGTCGGCGAAGAAATCCCTGCGAAGGAGAATTCGGGCCGTCGTATGGGACACGTTCGAGAGGACTCATGAGGAACGCCATTTCATTGCAAAGATCGATTTCTTCATTCTCACTTGGGCGGGTTTTACTTATTTTAGCAAGAATTTGAACACAAACAATATCTGTCAGTAAATGAATTGGAAAAGTCTGCGAACTCTCAACGCTGACAGTTTCCCAGCCAATGCATATGTGTCAGGAATGAAAGAAGAATTAAACGTCGTTGGAAATGAATACCAAACGTGAGAGGTCAAACACCCAAACAAAAAGTTCGCGCTTGCTAAATATCTAGGACTTTGTAGCTTTACTACGATATGGACCATGTGAGCAAACAGCCGGGAGAAACTTTGAAAATGCCACATGCCAACTGACGAGAACAGAGGCTACGTTGTTTCACAAATACCGTCACAGATAATTTGCACCAGAGGTTGGAGCTCACTTGTTGCTGCTCGTGAGCTCGCGTCATTACTGACTGTATTTATAGTTCGACTTTCGATATGGTGCCCCAGCTGGGAATGTATGTTTTCTGAAAACTTTTAATCTCCTTGCTTCAGGTTCTCTATGTCTCGGGCCGCTCTCCGTGGAAATCTTTGACTCAATCTTTGCAGTATTCTGGGTCATAGTCACATTCGCAACTTCTGCCGTCAAGAACACTCATCAATTATACGCCTGTCGCTTCTTGGTGAGTTATTTGTTTTCTCCCCACAGGCTTAACACAGCTTACTAATGATCAATCGATAGGTCGGACTCGCAGAAGGCACTTTCTACCCAGCGGTTCATACTGTTCTTGGAGGCTGGTATACAAAAGAAGGCAAGGAAGAAGAACTTGCTATCTCATCCGAGGCCGCATCACTGATACGTCCGAGCAGAACTAGCCAAAAGAGCCTGTATATTTTTTGCAAGCGCGTTTGTTGGTTCCATGTTCAGTGGATATTTGGTTTGTACCCCGAGCTCTGCGCGCCTCCGGTAAATAGCTTCCAATAACACGCAGAGTAGCAAGCAGCCCTTTATACAGGAATGCATGGTGTTCACGGGCTCGCAGGCTGGAGATGGCTCTTCATATTTGATGGCGTGATCACATTGCCAATGGCTCTTTGGGGTAGCCTTCTCTCCCTGAACTTGTCGCAGTGAACGTATTACGATTGACATCTGTCCAGCTTTCTACGCACTACCAGACCTACCCAGTAACACTCGGGTGCATTGGCTGACCGCCAAGGAGAAAGCTCTCGCTCTTGATCGAATGAAGCGGGCGGGTAAACAACTTGAGGAGCCGTTCACGTGGCAAGGACTCAGGCGCATTCTGAGAAAGTGGCATTTCTGGGTCTACACAATCTATTATACGTGAGCGCAGGCCCGGAAAAAGGTTTTCGCGGGTAAATGTCTATCTGACAAGTATTCTAGGTTCTTCATTTGCAGCGAGAACATTGGAAGCTACATGAACTTGTGGCTCAAGTCCCTTAATCGGTATAGCATTTACATGGTCTCTTTCACGAAAATTTCCTCTAACATTACTGCAGATACACGGTACCGGAAATTAACACCTACCCTACTGTCATAAACGCAATCACAATTGTCACAACACTTTGTTACGGCTGGATCAGCGACTCACTGCAAGTTCGCGCACCACTTGTCTACTTTTCACTCACGGTCTGCTTCTTTTCCGCCCTGAATTTGGCGATCTGGGATGGCGTCCCGTTCGGACTCAAATGGGCGTCATTTTATCTCACCGGGTAGGTGCTTTTATCTGAGTGATTGAATGGTAACTGACTATCAAGCTTCCAGCTTCGCGCAAGGCTCGGGTCCTGTGTTTCTCGTAGGTCTACCTCCGCGTTGTCCAGTTGCGTGCACAAAGCTGATCTCCGAAAAGACCATGGTCAACGAGCACTGTGCTGGAGATAGTCTGGAAAGAAGGATCATTCTTGGCTCGACCAACTCGGTAGCGTGAGAGGACATCCCTTGCATTATTCTGTCCTTGGTACAGACAGCTTTTCAGCACATCGCTAATATTGCTTGCAGATACGCATTCAACGCATGGATCCCGTTGCTAACTTACAATACAACATACGCTCCGCGATTTCTGATCGGAAACTCAACGACTGTTGTATTCATAATATTCGCGGCGTTGACACTGTCGCTCGCCCTTTATCTGCAGAAGAGAGATGCAGCCACTATATCAGTCTATCGTAGGGACGAGCCAGACGAGGTTATCTGAGATATTCAGATAGGAGAGGCAATGGCATCGCTCAAAGTGGGTTCGGAATCGGGTCCTAGGTCACCGCGGTGTGGATTTAGTCAGTTGTGGTCGGAAAGGCCACAGCTCTTTTTCAAACGCGTCATGTACATAGCACAGGAACGAGTAGTTGGGTATGTTACCGAATGAGATCAGATATTCACTCCCACCAAAACGGAGGGTACACCTAAGCCCTAAAGGATAACCTCCTGTAGGATAACCTCCTATAAGATAACCTTTTACAAAATAACCTTTTATAGGATAACCTTTTATAATATAACTTCTTATAAGATAACCTCTTACAAGACATACTCTTACCCTCCTTTAAAATATCTTTTAATAAGATATTCTTTAATAAAATATTATTTTACTCTTTTATACTATTTTCTATCCCTCCTAGATATAAGGTTAAAAGACCTAAGACGGTCCTTAGGACTTTAATAGTAAAAAGGGCTTAAATAGTTATTAAAGAATTATTAATTTAAAGTTATAGTTACCTAAGGAATAGTATATAAGGAGTAGTAAAGCTGTAATCTAGTGTTATAGAATATATAGGTAGCTATTTAGGCTAATTAGCTAAGTAAAGTATAGGGACCTACTAGCTAGATCCTATATACACTTAGCTTATAGCCCTAACAAGACCTATAATAAATATCTATAATTAATTATAATAATTAAAGAGTAAATAAGCTTTATAAAACTATATATAATAGTTTAAAGTTTTAAATACTATTATTAATATTAAGATTATAATATAGAAAGAGAGTTTAGTAGGGATAGATTATAAGTAAGAGATAAGGACTATTCTAATATTAGTTAATTAAGGTATAGGTAGCCTAGGTACCCTAGTAAGAGGAGGAAGCTGTGGTAACTAATAGGACTAGGACTATAGTAGAAGGTATAGTCCTTAGGTTATTTCCATAGGCGGAGTAGCTCCTATAGCCCTAGGTTGTCATCCCTGGAGTACTTCCTATTGTTAAAGTCGTTCACGGAGACAAACCGAGCGTCCATAGTAGACGACGCAGGGTCCCTCAATACAAGGCGTGTCCCGAGTCTGCTTTTTGAGATTTACAAGAGTGTACAGCCCAACAAACCTCGTGAGAGGCAGAAGATGAGGGACGAGGTGTCGGAAATGAGCGAGGTGTGCATTTCACGGCCCGAGGTCACGGGTGACATGCTCAGAGAAGGGCCAGGCCGTGCTGAAGCTAATCATGCCTCAAGAGGTTCGTTTGCCAAAAGAAATATTGTACGAGATGATAAGCAGCAAACATGTATCTCAATTGTGGTCTGCACAAACTGATCTGTCTATGTTGGGACAGCAAGATGCTTGACCGGGAGTTTCGAGTCTTTTCCGCACACCGGTTAGTACCTAGGTATTGCAACGGCTGCTCGAGAATGGCGGTCTGGCTGTACGGAGCAAAACAAGGAAAAAATGATGATACCTATATGATGCAAGGGTGGCTTACCCTCGGGCGCTTGCAATATCAAGCAAGCAGTTTCCCCAATACTTTGCATGATCCTTGGCGACACGAAACTGCCAGACCATAGTGCGAGTGTCCTCAGACTAGTTCCAAGAATATCGGTAGATCCAGAAGCTGGTTTCCTTCAATACTACAACATCACGACAGCACCCCGAACCAAAGAGTTTGAGTCTGATTCCCCACACGAAACTGGACAGGTGTATTGCTACGATTCGCATGCTTCCTTCGACTCTTCCCCCTGCTCAATACGGACACTGGGCCTATCAACAGTGATAGCGCGTTTCAGAATGCAGCGATGGGGCGCAGCGTGGTAGCGCCGCATCTTAAGCCGCCCAATTTACGCGCGTTCCATTCAGGAGACTTTGGGGCCATCAACCACATCAAACTTTGGCCAACAACTTCAGCCTCGAAGAAGGTTGATAGAAGAATGTCTGATAGGTGCACTTAAGTGCTGTCAGCCGACTCACCTGGGCAGACAAACTGGGTGGCTGAAATTTTTGATCTGGCCGCAGAAACGGTGTTCGTCAAACACTTGCCCGGTCTCAAATTCTGCAGGATCGTCATCCCTCCGGAAGATACCATCTCGCACAAACTCATATGCTACACCGCACTGGTCCGATAAGATTTAAGCAAAAATTGTTGGCTGCAGCTGTTGGCTGCAGCTTCCAGGTTCTTCAAACGTCAATAATCAGCCTGATCAACTTCTGAATGGAGTGTGTGAAGGAAGGGGCCGAGATGAATGAAGAGGACGACAAAGAGGATGGGAGAGAGCAAGTAAGAATGCTGTGGCACGAGCGACGAGCTCATAATGTAAAAGGCCCAGAGCACTCGGTGTGTGGGTATCGCAATCACAGAGGATTTGACGGCTCGAAAGCTCAGTTGAATTCATCAAACGATTACATGGAAAATCTAGAAACCCCCAAGTCACCACTTTCAAGCTTTCCTTTTCCCCTTGCGTGTGGCTGATATCTCACCTCTATACCTGTTCCTTGTGATCACATTACCACCCTCAATTCTGTTCAGACTTCTTGAGAACTTGATCGTTCATGATGAGTACATATGTAATGTCATCTCTGCCTCATCTTCCTGAGCGGCTGAAGAGCCACTTTGCACAGACATCACTTTCCACGAGACGATTGGGCAGCTCTACAATACCCATGCCAAGATTTTGCTGGATACATTCGACAAACTTCGGGAACTCCGAGTGGGCGAGATCGTCCATTACCACAGATTATTGTGGTAGGCGATCAGTCTTCTGGAAAAAGTTCTGTTCTTGAGGCGATTTCGAGCATCAAGTTTCCAGTTCACGGAGCTTTGTGCACACGATTTGCCACAGAACTCATTCTGCGAACAGAGCCCCAATTTAAATTACTGCCAGTATCCAAAAGGCCTCCCACCCGACGGGATCGAAGCGCTTCGATGGCAAGCAAGGAGGGTCTTTGGGGTACAACAGAACCAGCTTCGACAAAGATGAGCTACCCGATATAATTAGTGAAGCTCAAGAGCGCATGGGAATCGGACAGGGGTCCATCGCGTTCTCTAAGGACATCCTCCGCGTGGTTCTCACTGGACCCAACGTGCCCCAATTTACTCTTGTAGATCTCCCCGGCATTTTTTCACTCGGATACTTCCGAGCAAACATTCCAAGGAAAGAAGATTGTTGACGACCTGATCAACCATTACATGCAAGAGAGGAACAGTATCATATTGGTGGTCGTTGCAGCGAATAACTAATTGGCGAATCAGTCAGTAATGAGTTTAGCCAAGCTCCACGATCCGCAGAGCGACCGCACCGTCGGTATGATCACGAAGCCGGATTTAGTCGACGGCTATGCCAACGAGAAGAAGTACCTCGACCTCTGCCGAGGTCTCGAGCCGGCTTACAAGTTGACACTAGAATGGCATGTCTTGCGTAACAGCTCGGAACAAGAACGGAACAATGAGTCTCATGACAGAGACCGCGAAGAGCAACGCTTCTTCCAGCGAGGAGCCTGGAGAACGGAGGGATTGAGAGCCTCCGGAACAAGCTCAGCAAAGTTCTTCTTGACCATATCAAGGGGAGTGACGGGCATGTGCATTAACCTTTTATGCTCCACGTCTTTCTTCGAAGTTGTTGCTGACCCGAAGAAGTGCCTTCGACATTCACGGGTGAAGCCGCTACGGAGCGACGAAGGTGGCCATATCCAGGTGAGGCTCCTGCCCTCCTTCGCCCTCAGAATTCATGAATGCCTTGACTAACAACCATCCAGTCCCGCCCACGCAACATGCGAGCACCACTAATCATACAGCGTCCCGGTACCAGGTGCCAACCCCCTTCTCGCAGGCATCCTTCGAAGGCTTACCAGTAGCTGTCAACTCGTTTTTGAATGTGCCGGCTGTCATGACACCACCAGCGGCCCCGGAGTCCCGAGCGAAGGGAGGGGACCTGGCCCAGGCTCGGTCAAAAAAGACAGGATTAGCAACAACTCAGCTAGGGGAAACACTTTGGATCCAGGGTCTCATTCATCCAGATCTTTCAATCACAGGGAACGCAAGACTCAGCGTGAAAGGTCTGGCAGTAGCAGCAGCGAGCTATAGGCTGATTTACCACTGGTTCAGGTGGTTCATTGGAGCAGCGGCGCGGACAGAGTTTCAGACCATTTTCTTATCATACTGTTCTATGCCTTTAGTTGATCGGACTTTCTTTACTGTACCATAGGCATTGAAATTTTTCGAATGTATTTGTATATCAACTGCCTGAGATCTTCAATCCATCCGCACCTACCAATTGAATTTCTCCGATAATACGTAATGACTTTCCGAATTACATAGAAGTCTCTTGACGATATCTTGAGTGAAATTATCTTATTTCATTTTAATGGTCCTACCATAATTACATCAGAGACCTATGTGTACTAAGTGTATTATTACGTAGTAAAATAAGCATACTATACACTACCGTGTTCTTTCGCTTTCAGTATGAAGGAGCATGGACAGTTGGTCTGAAATAGCCACCTTGAATCTCGCTTGTCATCTTGATTGCTTTTTTACACTGGTGATGAACTCCTTAAGATACTCCTGTAGTGTTTGATCTGGCCTTCCATCATAGCACTTCGGCGCCAAAAGGTATTCAATTACTAAGTTATAAAAACATACATCCTTCCTTACAGAACGAAAATGATAGCCGAGAAAAAGCCAAACGCAACGCCAAGAGTCGAAAAGATCCTTGGCGCAAAGGCGGCGGAGACTTGTGGGTAGCCTGGTCCGCCCGCTCCGGGGCCTGGAGGTTGTGGGGGTTTGTCTGGGTTGGAAGTTGGAGGCCCGGATGGCTTGTCGGGGCCGGCACCTATGGTAAAAAGAGAAGATATTAATTGTGCTGTTCCATCATCGTGAATGACAGATGCTAAGCTTGGCTTACCTGGACCTTTCTCAGGTACACTAAGAGGAGCAACGTACGCATCACCCCCAGCACCAGCAGGAGCGACACCTCCTTGAGCTCCTTTTGGTCCTTGGCCAGGGGCAGCCCCAGCGCCGCCTTGGGGCCCGCTCGAGCCAGGAACGGCACCAGGCCCAGAACTCGGAGCAGGAATAGCCCCAGGAACACCACCCTGTCCAGGGCCGGAGCCAGGAGCAGGGCCAGCACCAATTCCCGGAGAAGGAATGCCACCAGCACCAGCATTGGACCAGCCTTGAGCTCCGCCCCAACTCTCGGGGAGACCTTGACCACCCCAGTATGCGCCACCCTCAGGCTTCGGAGGGGCCGGGATCCATCCCTTACCGTCCTGTGCGGGAGTAAATCCAGGCCCGCCCTTGTCAGGGGACACGACCCAGCCCGGCATCCCTCCAGGGGCCGGAGCGGGACCGCTCTGTCCACCGACAAAGGGGCAACCGTCGGCCGGGTAGATGAGCTTGGTTGTGATGGGCTTGGGCCCGCACGAGTGGCAGGTATGGACGCCCTGTGCGAAGCCCATGGGGACCTCTGGGCGCTGTGTCACGGACGGGGGTGCGGGCATCCCGGTGTAGAGCTCCTTGACGACGTAGACCTGGGTGGTGATGCCCTCGGGGCAAAAGGTGGCGAAACTGGTGGTGTAGACGTTGGCGTGGACGCAAGTGGCACAGCCGCACTCCTGACATGAGGGCATCGGCACGGCCACGGTTATGGGACCGCCCTTCCGGCCGCCATGACTGTGTAGTGACTCGCGGTTAGGGGCTTTGATGCTGTCTCGACGCGCTGGTGAAGCGGGCCCTCGCCGTGATAGCTTACCTGACAAGTGGATTTGGGCAGGCAGCACCGCAGGGGGTAGGTTTTGGCGCGCCAGTGTTTGGTACACACTCAGTGATGGTGGCGGAGGTAAGTTGGGGGTAGCAGATATCTTGGGCGCTGATGACGGCTGCGAGGCTTGCAAGAGCCAGTCTGGCACTCAGCCAGCCCTTTGTATTAGTGCTCATTGTATGGAAGTGGCTGTGTGTAGTTCCTGATGTAACAGCTGGGGGGGCAGAAACATCATACAACAAAAGGGCCGAGGAAGAGAGCGTATAAGCTATAGGGGGAAAACGAATGGACCGGGCAAGTCTCCCGAACAACCTGGGGCCGTGGCAGAGGCAAACCGACGAGTAGAAACGTGAGCAGTTGCTGCTCTGCTGCTGTGGTCTCCAGGTTATATAAGGCGGGCGACACCTGGAAATCCTGTACCTGCGGCGTGTTGTTTATACCAACCGCCTTTCCATCTGGCACGCCTGTTTATTTTTCCCGAGACGCGTTGCATGGGGGCAGGAATTTTGCATGTGAGTCTGGACTGTAAATAATGCAGGTGACTAGGGGCCAACCGTCGTGATCTCAACACAATCGTGTGCCACGCTAGAATAGTAGCGTTTGGCATGCAACGGCGATCGATGTCTGATCAGCAAGGCGTTACAACGGTTATGTGGCTTCTCAGCCGAGACATTTATCGCCCTAACGCCTTGGAAGACCTCAACATGATGAGTATGTTTTTTTCTTCTTGAATACAAGCATGCTGACGCCCAGGAAAGAGTGACACTAGAGAGATTTCGTGTACCACCACAACATCCAACGGTACATGATGGAGGCACGCGACTGGAATTGAATCCCAGAGGCAGGTAGAATCTAGCGTGCAATGCATGGCACTAACTGCGGCTGTGTTTTTTTGGAATGCTCATTACTATACATATATATGGTCTCGTCGACCTCGTTGCATGCCGTAATGAACGCGAGGCGCTCAGTATCTCGAGCAGTCGTCACTCTTTTTTGACCTAGCTACTAGTTGTTTAGCATCGAGCTTTTCTTATTCTCACAATCTTTACTGTACTACCCATCGTCAATCGTTATTGTGCTGCCCATCGCCCTGGTTGAGCGGCCTGATCATGGCAGGAAAAAGGAAACCCATGGGTCATGGGGTGCCTGGTCGGTGGCTCGGATTCGTCGGGCTGCTGGCGCTTCTACTTCCGGTGGCATCGGGACAATACGGTCTCGAGGAGCCTGCTTCTTTCTGTTACACCTATGTCACAACGTGGCTGTCTCTGCCGGGGTCATCAGGCCCAACAGCATACCCAGGCCCCCCGAGTCCTCCGAATCCGTATCCAACGGGGGCTGTCGGTCAGCCAGGACCCCCAGGACCCCCTGGGCCGCCCGGTCCTCCCGGTCCTCCCGGTCCTCCCGGCCCGCCAGGACTTCCGGGCCCGACGCCAACGAACACGGGAGCTAGTCCGTTCCCCACGGCAGCCGAGTTCACCGTGTACGCGGGCCAGCGTTTCACCTACAGCCTGGTCAACGTGTTGACCACGCCCATCGAGAGCGTGCTTGCCATCATCGTGGACCCGGCAGTGAACTGGGTGCTGCTGGACCCGGTGAACAAGGCCCTCGAGGGTTTCGTCCCGGCCGACTACCCAACCAACATCCAGTTGAGAACGATCGTGACTGCTCGGCTGGCCAGCCGAGCCGGTCTGATCAAGCGACAGGCCGCTGATGCCGGCCTCGTACAGTTCGTCGTGCTCATCGACATCCGCGCGCCGCCCGGGAGCAGCATCAGTCTCCCTCCCGGAAGCAGCGCCAGCGTCCCGCCCGGCATCGGCTCGCTGACGTCGACGTCGACATCGACACTGAGTCCAGCGGCATCACCGAGTACCAGCGGGGCACCCGACGTCGTGGGGAATGAGATTGTCTACTCAGGCCTGCCGTTCCGCGTCGCCCTGACAAAGTACTTGGCTAACCCAACCGACGTGCTCCTCAATTTCACAGCCCAGCCGCCGTACCCATGGATCAGCATCGGCCCGGACGGGTCGATAGTCGGCACTGTCCCAGAGGACCAGCCGCTGAGCTTCGCGGTAGTCACACTCACGCTGAGTGCGCCGGGCGGTGACATCTACACGGTAACAATCACCCTTGGCGTCGTCCCGGAGGGCCCGGATGGCCCGAGCAGCGTGCCTACAATCAGCCCGCCGTCGTCGGTCGTGGCGAGCACTGCTCCGAGCCCCACGGGCAGTGGTGGCCCGTTGGTCTTCCCTGCCGTCACCGTCTTCCGAGGCCAGCCTTTCAGCTTCCCGGCGCCACGGCGAGGGGACAGTCACAGGCCCATCGACATCAGCACAAACCCTCTGTCGCCGTGGATCACGCTCAACCCAACCGCCGGGACGATCGAGGGCGTTGTTCCCAGCAACCAGACGCTGGGCGTCATCCAGCTCACCATCACCGACCTCGACACCAGTGCGCCGCAGAATGGGGCGACGTATCTGGTCCTTGTGCCAGTCGTGGTGGCGGACGCAGGGCCGTCGGCCACCTCGGCGGCTGGCGTCTCCCCGTCACCCTCAGCCTCGTCGTCGCCCTCCCTGCCGCCGCTTCTCATGTTCAGCCGGCGCCAGATATTGGACTTCCCCCTCGTGGGCTTCCTCAACCCCGGCGACCAGCCCCAGAACATCTCCACCGTTCCAGGCGCGCCCTGGCTGACGTTCGACCCAATCACCAAGCGGTTGCGAGCAACAGTCCCAGACTCGCAACCTCTGGGTCTGATAGCGCTCACCGTCAGCGGCGTGACTGCGGGCGGAACCCCGTTCACCAAGATCATCAACCTGGATGTCATGCCTGCCCTTGCCCCGATCACGTTCACGCCGGGCCAGTCGTTGAATGCCCCGGTTCTGAACTACCTGCAGAATGGCAGCGATCTTCCCCAGTCGATATCGACCCAGCCAGACGCTCCGTGGCTGACTCTGGACCCGGCCACCAAGTCACTGCGCGGCACCGTCCCCAGCACACAGGCCCCCGGTGATCTGACACTCATACTCAGTGGGACCACTTCTCTTGGAGGGCCTTTTGTGAGCCTCATCCAAGCCACGGTTCTGACCGCCTCCAGCAGCAGCAGCGGCGGCGGCGGCACGCCTGCTCAGTCGACGACAGTGCCAGTCGGCCCAACTGGGGCTTCCAGTGTCCCAGGGGCTACACCGACAGGCCCAGCCCCTCCCTCTCGCCCGACACCAACTGTCTACCCGGGCCAGCCTTATTTTGTCCCACTATGGCCCTTCCTCCGCAGCTTTGGCGACAACGTCTCCGCCGTCACGACGGACCCTCAGTCCCCTTGGATCGGTCTCACGGATGACAAGTCAGCCGTTGTCGCAGCCCTTTCCGGTGTCGTGCCTGCGAACCAGCCCCCGGGCCCCATCGCCGTCACAGTGAGCGCCTTGAACCCTGCTGGTGCCCCGTACACGACTGCATTTACCGTCATAGTCGCCCCCGCGTCCAGTCCGTCTGCAACCTTGGTGCCCTCCCCGACGCCGACTGGGACGACCTTCCAGACCCCCACAGTCACCCCTGGCGTCCCTTTTACCATCCCCCTGGGACCTTTCCTGCCACTTCCTGGTGTCTCCGACCTGGTCATCTCAACCACGCCTCCTTCAGACTGGATGAAGCTAGACCCTCCTTCCGGGGCCTCCCCCAGCATCAGCGGTGTCGTCCCTATCGATCAGCTGCCCGGCCTGATTTCAGTCACTCTCACTGGCAAGCTGCCAGGTGGGGCCCCATTTACAGTCCCGTTTGTCGTGGCTGTCGCCCCTAAACCCGGTTCGACAACAACACCAACCCTTCCGTCGGGGACTAGCCTTCCAACCCCAGAAATCACACCTGGACAGCCATTCAACATCCCTGTCAGGCCATCCTTGCTGGGACTCGCAGGCAGTATCATCTCTCTTGAGTCAACTCAACCCGTGGCCGACTTTATCAAGCTCGTCCAGGGTCCAGATGGTCCCAGCCTGCAGGGTCTTGTACCCCTTGACACGCCGCCGGGGCTTATTGTCGCAACACTCAAAGGGTTGAACACCAATGGGCTGAGTATCACGATCCCATTCCCTCTCAGGGTTGTGCCAAGGCCTCCTTCGTCTTCCACATCACCCGGCTTACCCAGCGTGGTTCCAACCGGCACGAGCTTACCAACGCCGACCATAACTGCTGGTCTTGTATTCGTGATCGACACCACCGCCTACTTGCGAGACCCCAAGGACGTCGTGGGCCCCCCAACGACGGACCCTGTCTACCCCTGGATCGTGCTGGACCCGTCGCGTCCGGGCAGGAATATAATCGCCGGGACGGCGCCAATCGATGCGATTCCCGGCATCACGACTGTCACTCTGAGCGTGCGGGGCTTCAATGGAGACACATACACGGTCAAATTCCCTGTTGTGATCGTGCGCAACCCCGGAGGAAGCAGCAGCCCAAGTAATGCTGCGACCTCAGTATCTGCTTCACAACCCAGCGGAGCGTCTGCATCACAACCCACGGGGGCATCGGGAGCAAGCCAGACCACCCAGCCCAGTCAGAGCGCCATGCCAATAGCCAGCATCACCCCAGGTGTTCCCTTCCAAATCCCCGTGGCACGTTACCTGAGGGCGCTGACCGACAAAATCAACTCGATAACATCGCGGCCACCTTACCCGTGGATCAATCTCGACCCCACCCAGGCCGGCTTCCTGGCCGGCCTTGCGCCTTTGAACACGCCTCCTGGTCCTTTTGAGGTCGTGATCAATGCGGTCGATAGCAACGGCGTCCCATACTCGCTCACTATGCAAATCATGGTCTTGGCGATTAATGGGAGCAGCAGCACCACCATCGGGAGCCCGAGCTCGGCCTCAAACCCATCTGGCACTGCCGTCCCGGGACCAACTATCACTGCAGGAACTCCTTTCGACATCCCCTTGGCGCCCTACTTGCGCCAGCCTGGGGATCTACCGGACATATCGTCTTGGCAGCCTCCTTTCCCATGGTTTCAGCTTGGCCGAGACTCGACAGACCCGACCAAGCCAGCTTTCGTGGGAACGGCTCCTATCAGCCAGCCTGCTGCCACCTTCAACGTTGCGTTCACCGTTCTTGGAGGAGCAGTCCCTCCGTATACGGTGACTATCGCTGTCACCGTTGTTCCTAGCGCTGTCTCAACCAGTAGCCCGACGCCTGTCCTCCCAACCTCGCCCTCGAGCCCAAGCGCGACCACCCTCCCGACGTTCACCATTGTACCTGGGGTTCCTTTTGACTTCTCTGCTGTGCCATATCTGCGCGATCCCACCGATGTTCTCCAGACAGTAACGACAGCACCGTTAAACTTTCTCAATGTCGTGTCGCCCCATGACATTACCGGCACGGCACCACTGGGCACAGTGCCTGGGCTTTATAACGTCGTATTCACTGTTCTTGGGCGTGGCGGCTCGTATCCTGTCACTATACCTTTCCTGATCACTCCCGCCACAAGTCCGACTTCAACGGGGGCAGGACCTACCGGCACCAGCCTCCCGACCCCAACAATCACCCCTGGGGTACCTTTTGATATTTCATATACGCCGTTCTTGCGTGGTCTAAGTGACGTTGTCCAGCGAATCTCATCAACGTCACCACCAGTAAACTGGATGAGTCTTGGGTCAGCGGGAGATCTGGTCGGCACAGCACCCGTGGGAACTACCCCCGGACCATACCAAGTCGTGCTGGATGTCCTTGCTGGCGGTGTTCCCTACAGCATCACCTTGCCTGTGGTTGTGATTCCAGGAACGCCGTCCTCCGCATCGTCAACACCATTGTTAGCGCCTACAACTACATCGGCACAATCAGGACCTAGCAACACAGTGCTGCCAACGCCAACAATCACACCTGGTGTTCTTTTCAATATTCCACTGCCGCAGTTCTTAAGAGGTCTTGGAGACCAGGCCATATCGGCGACGCTCAACCCTCCAGAACCATTCGTAAGGCTCGATACTTCACTTCAGGTCTTAACTGGCACTGCGCCCCTCGGTACCCCACAAGGAACATTCAGTGTGACCCTTACTGCAGCGCCGGGGGGTTCAGGGCTGAGTGGGTATAGCGTGACATTCACGGTGGTCATTGCCCCGGTGAGCACGACGACGTCGTCGAGCCCTGCAAGTCCCACGGCCAGTGTACCCGTCGCAACAGTCACAGCTGGATTCCCCTTCAACATCGACCCCAGCCCATACATGAAAAATCTTGGTGACAAGCTTGCTGGCCCGATTGTATCGAATCCCAACTTCCAGTGGGTTGGTCTAGACCAGGCTCTTCGCAATATTGCCGGTGTTGTCCCGTCGACTCAGTCACCGGGCCCCTTTACCATCACGGTGACCGCCACGGGCCCCAATGGCGGCGCCTCGTACACCGTGACTATACCATGTGTTATCGTGTCGGCCCCTACGGCTTCCACTGCGTCTGTCACCGCACCAAGTATATCTACTGGAGCCACACCGTCTACGGGAGCCACACCGTCTACGGGAGCCACATCGTCTACGGGAGCCACACCGTCTACGGGACCCACGTCTGCCAGCACGCCTTCGGGTGCATCCACCGGCGCGTCTACTAGCACTCCAGTGAGCCAATCTACCGGCGCGTCTACCAGCACTCCAGTGAGCCAATCTACCGGCGCGTCTACTAGCACTCCAGTGAGCCAATCTACCGGCGCGTCTACTAGCACTCCAGTGAGCCAATCTACTGGTGCGTCTACAGGAGCTTCCACTGGGACATCTTCTGGGGCGTCAACTGGCACATCTGCCAGTTCGCCTTCGAGCCAATCGACCGGCGCATCCACAGGACCTTCCACTGGCACATCTACGGGACAGTCGACTGGGACATCTGGTAGCGTGTCATCCGCTAGCACACAGACCAGCGGCACAGGCAGCTCTGGAAGCTCGTCTGCTCAATCCACTCCATCTACTGGGACGTCCGCCAGTACGCCTAGTGGTGTGTCCACCGGCACATCTACGAGCGCGTCCACGGGAGCTACTACGTCCCTCAGCCAGTCTACTAGTGGATCGACTAGCTCATCCGTTAGTACTCCCACGAGCGTATCTACTGGGACACCTACAAGCGGATCAGGCACAACATCCAGTCATACGCCGTCGACTGGATCAGGCACAACATCCAGCCACACCTCGTCGACCGGATCAGGCACAACATCCAGCCACACCTCGTCGACCGGATCAGGCACAACATCCAGCCACACCTCGTCAACTGGATCAGGCACAACATCCAGCCACACATCGTCGACTGGGTCAGGCACAACATCCAGTAATACTCCGTCGACTGGGTCAGGCACAACATCCAGTAATACTCCGTCGACTGGATCAGGAACAACATCCAGCCACACCTCGTCAACTGGATCAGGCACAACATCCAGTAATACTCAGTCAACTGGATCAGGAACATCTGCCGGCACATCTTCGGGGGCCACTACGTCCGGTGGTACTTCTGTTAGTACGTCATCTGGCGCGTCGTCTGGCACGCCCACGAGCCAGTCTACTGGCCCAACATCTGGAGCAACGACACCTACAAGTGGATCAGGCACATCTGTCAGTACGTCTGCGGGGACGCCTTCTGGACCGAGTACGTCTACAAGTGGATCAGGTACACCTACTGGAACATCAATTAGTTCTTCCGGAGCGACCTCGTCTGGAGCGACGTCTTCTGGAGCACCTTCGTCCGGAGGCAGCTCATCCGGAGCAACGTCTTCAGGAGCGACGTCTTCAGGAACCAGTCCATCTGCAGCGACGTCTTCTGGAGCGCCTTCGTCCTCAGCGACGTCTTCTGGAACTACATCTTCAGGCTGGTCATCTACAGGAACCACGAGCTCCTCCTCCTCCGCGAGCGCAAGCAGCATTCCCGAACAAGATGTCCCACAAGGTATACCCTGGAGCATTTCTCTTCTGCCGTTCCTTCGCAATGCAGCCGACAAAGTTGTGGGTCTGACGTACCCTAATCTTCCACCCTCTTCATACTTAAGTCTAGGCGGCGTCCTCGGCGCGGACTTACAAGGTTCCATTTCAATTCCTATCGGGCTTTTCACCGTGACATTGGATGTGCAGACGACCTTAGGCGCGACTTATAAACTATGGGTGCCGATCCTTGTTCTGCCGCAATTCAGCTCGACGTCGACGGGATCAGCAACGTCTTTCTTGACATCGACTGCTTCAACGGGCCCGGCTTCGTCATCAACCCCATCAACCTCGTCCAGTACTTCCGCCAGCTCAACTGTATCGACAACGCCATCGACGACTCCGTCCACGACACCTTCAACAACTCCATCAACAACATCAACCAGCAGCTCATCCAGCTCCAGTGTTTCAAGCTCCAGCAGCTCCAGCAGCAGCTCGAGTACAGCCGCCACAACATCCAGCTCTAGCAGCTCCAGCAGCAGCTCGAGTACAGCTGCCACGACATCCAGCTCTAGCAGCAGCTCAAGCACAGCTACCACGACGTCCAGCTCTAGCAGCAGCTCAAGCACAGCTACCACGACGTCCAGCTCTAGCAGCAGCTCAAGCACAGCGGCCACAACATCTAGTTCCAGCAGCTCCAGTAGCAGCTCAAGCACAGCAGCCACGACATCTAGTTCCAGCAGCTCCAGTAGCAGCTCAAGCACAGCCGCCACAACATCCAGTTCCAGCAGCTCTAGTAGCAGCTCAAGCACAGCCACCACAACATCCAGTTCCAGCAGCTCGAGCAGTTCAAGTTCAACAGTATCGAGCACCAGTAGCAGCAGCAGCAGCAGCAGTACACATTCGAGCACCAGTAGCAGCAGCAGCAGCAGCAGTACACATTCGAGCACCAGTAGTACCAGCAGTAGCAGCTCCAGCCATTCGACTACTAGCAGTAGCAGTTCAAGCTCCAGTACGCATTCGAGTACCAGCAGCAGCAGCTCCAGTTCAACGTCTTCGGCCCCGCTGGCGACCGGGACCGCACTACGTGTCGGCAGCTCTATCGCATTCCAGGACACCACGGCTACCTTGACCACGTCGTATCTCTCTCACGCAGGTACTGGGCAGATGACTCTCACAGAGGTATTGTCTTCAAGTACTACACTGCTCAAGCAGCAGTCAAGTTGGACAGTGCGGCCAGGGCTGGCTCTTAACAATGCCACCTGCTTCTCGTTTGAGAGCCATGACACGCCTGGTTCTTATATTCGCCAGACCAGCTTTGCACTATATGTCAATCCACTCCCTACCACCAATGCTGCACAATTCAACCTAGATGCCACCTTCTGTACGCAACCTGGGAATAACGGACAAGGCATCTCACTCCGCTCCTTGGAATTTCCTACACGCTTTATCCGCCACTATGGCCTCCTTGGCTGGATTGCGAGTAACGGGGGAACTAGTAACACATATGATGCTACAGCGCTGTGGACTGATGATACGAGCTTCCTAGTTGACCCTGCTTGGGCATAAGTGTTGGTATGGTTGTGAAGCAATATTTTACTAGCGCTATACATACTATATACGTGATATAAATTTAATCTACTTGGGTATTTCTGTTGCATTCTTGGTTCACGATAACCTCAATGCGATCCGTGTAAGATAACTTACAGTCATTTCTTCGGATTCCGATCAAGGGGGCAGGCCGGATTATATCTGGCACGCTCCACCTTTGCCCTAATTCTCTCTTCAAGCTACCTCATATTCGTATGGGCAAGGCTTACGCTGTGGGTATCGTCTTAAATGCCATGGTTAAAGCCTAGAGGACCCATGATCGCTAGGACGAGATCCGGGACTTCTCGCGGGGGGTGCATGATGAGATGTTTCTCTAGGCCTATTTTCCTACTATTTAGTAGAGATCAGATATTCGCGCCCGCAAAAACAGAGGGTACACCCACCCTAGGGAATTCGGAGATTAAAGTACTCGGTTTAGTACTTAGTGTAGACTATAGGGGGTGTGCTAGTTTCATAGATTAGCTTACTTAACCTTTTACCCACACGCTATATATATACACCTTCCTCTCTTAAATAACTAAGTTATTAATATAGTACTTTATACCTATTTATATTATATTTTACTTATATTAAACTATAAGTAGTTATCTTATATTTTTATTATAAAAAATAGTATAAACTTAGACTTTATATATTAGGTTAGTTCCTTTATTAAGCTAAAATCTATAATAAAAGAAGATAGTAAAAGAAGATATAGTAAAAGAAGATATAGTAAAAGAAGATATAGTAAAAGAAGATATAGTAAAAGAAGATATAATAAAAGAAGATATAATAAAAGAAGATATAATAAAAGAAGATATAATAAAAGAAGATATAGTAACTATATAATTATACTTTATAACTTATCTATAGCTAAAAGTTATTATTTTATACTAGTAGTTATTATAAACTATAAGTAACCTAGTTTAATATTATTAAATATTATATATAAGCTATGACGGTACGGGCTTATAACTGCTGAATAACTAATTAGGTCGAATTAGTTATTATAGTCTTTTAGCCTAGTAGTGCCCGTTAAAGACTAAAGTCGGCCCTACGTAATAGTTAGGGACTAACCTATCTTATAAGTACTATTACTATATAACTTAGGGCTTTATAAATATAAGTTAGCTAAAATAAGTAATAATATAAAAAGCTACTATTACTAGTGACGGTATAGTACTACTATACTAGTTCTTATATACTACTAGGAATAACCTATCCTTCGGATTAGTTATTAAGGTCTTTTAGCCGGGTAGTAAAGCGTGCGGCTAGTAGTTACACACTACTATTATATTACCCTAATTAAGGTTCTAGCTCTACTTAAATTTATACTTATCTAGCTAAACTAAGTAATATAACCTTCTTATATAAGACTACTTAAAAGTAATTTTTTAGCTAAAGCTGAGATATGTGACGGTACGGGCTTATAACTACTAGATTTCTAAGGTAAGGTAAACTTAGAAATTATAGTTTTTTAGCTTAGTGGCACGCCGAAGACTAAAGATGGTCCCTACGCAATAGTTAAAGGTCTAACTATCTTAATTTCTAAGTTAAAGGGTATAAGTTTAAGCCCCTATATTCGAAAATCTTATAGGTTAGTAGGGACTAAGTATTATAGAGTAAAAACTATCTATTAAAAAGTAATTTAATTAAGCTACTAGAAGCTTATCTTATTAGATTTTTAAGCCTCCTATAAACCGCTTATTAATTTAGTATAGTACTATTTAAACTTATATAACTAACCCTTAACTACCTTATATTTACACCTTATATTTATATTTAAGAAGGCTTTAGGGGGAAAATAATAGTATAGGCTTATAACTACTAGATTTCTAAGGTAAAGTAACTTAGAAATTATAATTTAAAATAACCTATCCTTAAAACTTTTATAATAAACTCTTTAACCTTTTAAAAAAAGTATTAAAAGAAGTTTATAAGCTAATAAAGAGAGATTAAAATAAACTTATACTCTTTTATATTTATACTCTTATTATAAATAATAAAAACCTTTTAAAGTTAATTATAAAGGAGAATTTTAAGGTATACTTATAAGGGAAGTACTAGGATATATATAAAGAGGTTAAAATGTTTATATATAGGCTCTAGGCTAGGGAAGAAATAAGTAACTAAGTAGATAGATAGATAGTTAAAAGGATGAATATAGTGTGGCCGAAGCTATCAGGGATTTAAAAATAGCAAAACCTCTTACCCAAGGTAATTTAAATGTATTGGTTTGATTCGGTGATCATCCTGAGGTGCCTATTGACGGAATTTATGTGTACTGCTATACTCGGAAAGGATACAATATGAGGTCTTATGCGATACCCATCGGGGCGATTTCTCGAGGCAAGGCCGCTTCGCAAATTATAGCAGGATGGGCACAATATCTAAATGCTTCTATCTAGAAAGAAAAGTCTGGGCATAATATAGTCTATTCTAGTCCACTCTCAATCACAATCGAACCAGCGAAGCCGCGAGGAAAGCACATGCGAACAAACCAGCTACCGCCGCAAAGGGAATTCCAGTCCATTCGGTCCCAAGGCTGAGACCCCACCTGAACGTCATCGCAAGCAGTGGGCCTGCAACGAGGCCCCCGATCGATTGAGTTATTGCAAGCGCGGAGTAAAGAAGTCCTGCCTCATCCTGATGACAGAATGTAGTAACCAGACTGCGTGCCGCAGGCGGGAACCCGGAGCCGAGGGCGAAGACAGCAATACCTATCGCTGCAAGCGCCACCGCTGGCGCCACCGAGATGACAAGAGACCCCAGGGTAAAGAGGCCCAGCGATAAGCGACTGATGAGGAGATCTTTGCCAGGGGCAGTCATCCCTCGCTTTGTCAGGAGCCTGTTGAGAGCGGGGAGGGCAACCAGGAGCAGGACGAGGTTGAGGGCGGCTCGTACTGTGATCAAAAGGCTTGCCTATTCGTGGCAATGAAGTCAGAAGAGAAGAGGCTTTTCATTGAGAAACGGTTGCAACGGCCTCACCTTTTCGTAAGTCCAACTGAATCTTTGACGTATGAACTGCAACAAAAAGCTCGTAGACTGGCGGCCCAGAGCCGAGACAAAGAATGCCAACAAAACAGCAACCACGTTGCGCTTCTTGAGAGGTCGGAAGCGTGGGGCCGACCGAGATCTAGTGGGCAGGGAGGAAGTCGCTTCTGGAGGAGGTGACTGTTCTCCATTATGATTCACGCGTGTGGCATCTTGTGAAGCCTCCGTCTCGGGCGCCGGTTTAGGCAGAGTCTCTGGAAGAAAGAGCAGAGGTACCGTTCCCGTGAGCAGTGACATGCCGCTATACATAAAATATGGTATCCAAGGGTCCCTCGCCATGAGCACGGCGCTCAAGGGTGTAGCCGCCAGTTCCGCAATGAGGCCGCAGGCGGTTAGGAGGAAGAAAAGGCTAGCTCTCTGCTCCGGCAGGGCGACATCAGCCACGACAAGATAGACCATGGACCCAGCAACAGCATCACCCCCGCCCAACAACAGGCCCACTGATGACAGCCAGATGAAACGCGGGTTGATGAGGTCCGGGTACCAAAGAACGGTCTTGGACATGACATCCTGCAAGAGCGCCCCGAGTATCGCCAGCAGTAGCACGGGCCGTCGTCCGTAGCGGTCTGCCAGGATGCCGAACGGGATGGCGACGATAAGGCCCGGCAAACGATTGAATGTGTTGAGCATCTGTGCCACGGTCGCGAGCTCCGACTGGACGGGCCCAATGTTGCAGTCGGGCTCGGCTGGAGCGGCCGGGGTGCCACCGGTGTAGTAGCGGCTGCAGATGATGCCCTCGAGAATCTTGGTCTGGGGCGCCTCCAGGAAGAAGGCGGCCATGTCCACCAGGATCACCATAATGAAAGTCGTGGTGATAACACGGCGTCTGAAGGCCGTGTCAGCGTCACCGCTGCCGGGCTTGGGACCCAGCAGGGGCGTCGCTTCGGTGTCTGCGCTCGTCATGTCCGTTCTGCCCGTGTTCGCGTGTCACGGACGAAGCACAAAAGATGTCGTCGTGTGACTTGTCCAGAGACGATGGCTACTTCCATTTTATTTTGTTTCGAGGACCTGGCATCCCTTGGTCACATAAATTGTGCAAGGGACAATGGCAATCCAAGCCTAATACGGGAGGTGGGCAGAGTTGCTGGCATAAGGGAATGGCGCCAAAAGTCCCCGAGAGTAAGCACTTGAGCCATCATTGAAATCCTCCCGGCCCCACATTTCTGCCGTCTGCGCGAACCCATTCTGTCAACATAATTGTGTCTATCAAGGCAGCTGTGTTAAAATTTCATGTGCAGGTCTTCAACCGGCCAATACAGCAGCAGCCTCTGGAAGGCAGTTCTTGGACAGATTCAAATAGATATTTCAGCTGATGGGATCAATATCCTAGCTGACTTGAAGAGAAATGAAACAATTAGCCATTCATTAAGTGTGATCATTCATTAGGTGTATAATACCTCTGTGAGAGTGGTCTGCGCAGTACCTGCGTGAGAAAGATGCCGCGTGGTTAAGGTAGGCGTAGTGTCAATTCCCATTCCACGGACACATTCTATTGTCGCTCGGAAGTACCGCCACACAACAAGCTTTTGGTTCAGCAAGTCCCTCGCCATCTGGCCCAATTGCCATTCAGTCCGTTTTCTTTCAAGCCTACATTTTCGGCTGTCTTGCGTTCAGTTAGAAAAGCCACAGACCTTGTCGATCCCATACCCTCTCCTAAAGTCTAAAACCATCCTGTTAGCCTTGGTCCATCGAGCTCGTACGTGCTCATTCCTGACATCAAGAGGTCTAAAAAGTTCAGGGCACCTGAGAAGCCTGAACAGTCCACATAGGGGGGGGGGGGGAACACTTGGTTTTTGCCATACGGACCTGCGGTTCACCTGGTACGATAGCTCACATACTGCCCCCCTTCTTCCCACACCAACCAAAGCCACCAGAAGCTTGAGTTTTCCTAGGAGTCAAGCTTAGGCTTCTTTTTGCCCCATAGCCATGCGGTTCACCTAGTACGAGAGCTCACACACTGCCCCTTCCCACATCAACAGGAAACGTCAGAGGCCTAAATTTTCTTAGGAGTCAAGCTCGAGCTCCCTGGCAGTGAGGCTTAGGCTGCCCTGAAGGTAAACACCTTCTCTTTGGAAGCGGCCCCCCCCCCCATCAGCTGACAGCTCTGAAGCCAACCGACAGCTTCGACACCAGCAGGCAGCTTCGAAGCCAATTGACAGCTTCAACACCAGCGGGCAGCCTTCACATCCACAGCCTTCACGACAGCCAGACAGTCCTAGACGGCCACCAGAGAGCAAACCATCTCCTTCCCAGCAGACGCTTTTCCACAAGCAAGCCCTCCTTGCCAGAAAAGTCCCCAACACAACAAACCGCATATCAGCCAGTCAATCTGATCGCTAGCCTGTCTGTACCTCCCCCCTTTCTGTTTGCTGCTGCCTTCTAGTCCTGACAGACTTCGACCATAGGAAACTCACGCGCCAAAGTCCTACAAACGGCCAACAGTCCCCTCCCTAACCTATTCCTGCCTGAACAGAACAGACGCCAGGATGTCAGACCGCGAGATGGATGCCAGGATGTCAGACGACGACATGTCAGTCGAGATTGTCGACGTGATCGACCTGACAACTGGTGATGACGATCAAGACCTGGGTCCTCACAACAGTAAGCCATAAGCCCAAAGTGGTGTCTATTTCTACTGACATTCTTTCGCGATTCCAGGTGCCCCACAACCTGTTGGCGACAACAGTCGCCCTGTTGGCAGCGACGATCGCTCGCGCGCCCCCCAGCCAACGGTCCTAGGTGGTGTCAGGCCTGGGCTAGCTAGGATCCTTTCTAGTATACCTACCTATAGTCCATCGGTCACACAGGTATCCAGCAGCCGCCAGGGCGAGCAGTCACACACCCAAGTTGCCACGACTACATAGCAGGCGAAGCAAGGAGCGGGAGAAGGTATATACAAAGCCCAAGCAAAACCTCCTCCCCAGCAAAGCCATCTCCAAGCAAGACTACCTCCCCAGCAAGGCCATCCCCAAGCAAGACTATCTCCCAGGCAAGATCACCTTAAAGCAAAACCACCTCTAAGCAAGACAGCAGGCTCCTTCTCTTAAGTATTTAATCCCTCTAAACAAGTAATATAATAGATATTAATATATTCTAGATAATAATAGTAATAGTAATACCTAAGTTAGTTAACTTAAAAAATTATATTCTAGCTCTAGTACTAGCTATAGAGGTTCTATTAATATTAAATATATATAATTATCCTTATTATATTATAGCTAGAAGCTTATAATATACTAAATAATAAAGATAATAACTATACTACCCTATTATAATATAATAACCTAATAACCTAGCTTATCTACTTTAAATAACTTACTAATATTATAGTTATTTTTTTTAATTAATTTTATTTAACTATCTTAAATCTATAGCCTAGTCTAACCTTTACTAAACCTTTCCTTAAAGTTTTTATATACCTTTTTCTCTACTAATAATAAATTTATACCTCTCTATAGCTTTACTCTAAGAGATATAGATTTTAATAGTATTAAAGTTTATATTATATTCTCTTTATTTATTAATAAATATACTAAACTTTTTTTAATATAGATATAATATTTATAACTTTAAATTTAAAAGTTTCTTCTATATAAAAATATACTTAGTTATTAATTATTATTCTATAGCTATTTATAAGCTATTAGTTATATAGTTTTTTAACGTAGTAGTATGCTAAAGACTAAAGATAGTCTTTATATAGTAGTTTAAAGTTTAACCGTTTTAAGATAACTAATAAATAAGGTAATTATAACCTATTATCTAGATTTATACGACTATATAAAGGTGCTGTGTATAGCTACGGCTGTATATGGAATAGAAACGGAACTAGAACTAGTAGTTAAATCCCTGATCGGTCTCACGTGGTCGGTCTCGGTGGGCCGTGAAGCAACCGACATTTTCAGCTGCTTCACCTCGGCTCAAGCCGATCGATCACCAGCATCGCTTGACTCACCGCATTTCTTCAAAATTAACGAGTGTCAGGCTTGGCTGTGCTAGGTGTTTGAGAACTTTCCCATGAGTTCAGATAATCAAATGTATAGCATTCACCCTGCAATCTTCACTGTAGATATGGACAGCATTAACCAATAGTCCATGGCACAACGTATCAAAACATCCACCGAATTGACTTTTTTGACTGGTTTCCTTTCTACTCCGTATCCGGCCGAAGTCATGCACCGCGCATTCACACAGTGGTAAACGCTCAAGACTCAGCGTTTTTGAAGTATACAATGGGACTTCTTTGGGCTACGTATATCATGATCAGCTGTCTGTATCATTGAAGAATAGTAATACTGTTCAAAAATGCTATCTCTACGTACGAACAGCTCTTCCTCTTGAAACTGATCCATGTATCGTACGACACCCTTCGATGAGGTCTTTGGTCCAAGTAAGGGCAGGAGTGGCAAGACCAGTCGGTCAGGACGCGTTCAGGACCACCATTATGCCCGCATTGGCTTCACAAATGATGTATGATTTGCATCTCCTTGTCAGCTAGATGCGTTGTCATCACGTAGCCCGGGAAAATATATGGTTATTTGTAAGGTAATTCCAGGCCCTGCCTTGAATTAACCCTTGGTGTAAAGCTTCACGACGTCAAGAAATATTCACAAATCATAAAATGACGTGGAATCGGAACCTAGAATCATTGATAGCGAAATGATCCAAGAACTTATGCGTGAAATCGTGGAGTGTGATGACGACAAACTCGAACTCGAGCGTCGACACCTCCACGAGGATACGTATCGGATTTCTGGATCGAGGTGGTCGGTCGACTCGTTCGGTAGCGATATGCTTTTTTCCAAGTGTCGATTGCACACTGTCATGAGCCGTCTCGCACTGGGCGAGACTGCGCCGAGGGTTGCCTAAGAGGCAGGAAACAATGGCAAAGCCTTCTCGGCGGGTTTCGAACCGCATCATCTAATGGGCCAAAGCATTTCTACTTCCCAACAGCTCCGTCTAGACATCCTCCGAGGACGATAAGAGAGCAGGGGATGGTGCCTTGGCCACGCTGCGAGCCGAAGTGCTGACTGTCGACTATGATGTTGTGCCATACTGGGAACCAGTCAAAATAGCAATATAGTAATTTTTTGGCGGTCAGACTCGAGCAAAGCATTTTGCCCCTGGGCTTCATATGTACCCTCCCCCGAGAGCCACAAGCACGCAGGCTTTGGTCCGGTGTCACCCTGGAGAAACAAGTAGGCGCCGACCGCTGTCGATTTTATGAGATGATAGGAATGCCTTCCCTCGGGCCTCGGGAGTTAATTTTGAGCTCTCTGTAAGATCTCGCTTGTTTGTATCGAATAAGGCTGCTTCAATGCTGTTGCTGCTGCCAGCGGCTTCTTCGGGATGTTGCTGCGTCGGGACGTTTCTGCCCTTGTTCAGCGCATGCATGTACTGGTGGGTGCAGACGGAGTAAGTCGATGCAGATGAGGCAGACACAAGGCATACACGAAGCTTGGGACGCTTTCCCGGGAGCATGAAAGAGAAACGCAGCTCTCACAACCGGCCCCGCCGTCCCTCAGTGCCCTCCTTCTCTGCCGGCGGGCGCGCGGCGGCAGATTGGATAGCCTCACATCAGAACCCAAAGCGGACGATTCTTTACATGCCATTTATGGAAGCCTATGCCGTGTTCGGCATGTGTCATCTGACGGCAACGGCACCCAGATGTAAAACAACAAGAAGCTAAGCAGCCTCTAATACGTTCTGATGTCGAGCGTGCGAAAGGGGCAAAGGGAGGCTCGGGAGGAGGCAGCTGTCGTATCGCAACGTTCAGATGAGACGGCAAGGCCATGCCTGCAGCCGTCAAAAAGTAACCTTTGCACAGAGGGAGCTCGCCAGCCCGCGTGGAGCCTCTGTTTCAATGGTGGTTTCTGGCCCGTGTGTAGAGATTCCGAGTCAGAGAACCCCGCGAAACAATCGAGCGTACGGGTTCTACCTGCTCAGATGCTGTGGGCCGTCGTCATGCTTCACGGCAAGGCATCCGAGAAAAGAACTGGGTCCGTCATTCTGCGTCTTTGTTGGTCAAGGTTTGAGGCACAACGTGAATCCTGGGCACATCATTCCACATTTAGCAATTCTGTGTAAGGCCAGCCGGGTCCGCCGATTTAAGCGCCCGTGAAGTATGGACTGACGGCCAGTACCTTTACTGCCAGGGGTACTCCTTCTACAATGTACACCTCCGCAGGGGAAATAAACGTTGTTTTCTTAAGTTACAACCATTTGACCCACATTAAATGGTAGGTCACCTTCCTAGTATTTTCAATGGAAAGTAACATACAAACTCTTTGGGAATAGCTTCGTCTACTTAAGTTTCAGCGTGTCCAACCAGAGTTAGCTGTGTACCTCAATTTTGTGGGTCTTCTGGGTCACTACTTAAGGAATCAACGTTTATTACCCCTGCGGAGGTGTATAGGTGGTACAGGCCTTGGTGGTCATCCTGTTGGTGTGACAGGGGCCATGCCAATGTTTTATACTCTGTAGTGATATCTAGATTCTGCAGGGTTTCTAGGGTGCTTGGCTATAGACCAAGGCACCCCAGCAAACTTCCGAAACAGAGTTTGACGGTCCGCGCCCTCGATCAAGCTAGTCCTGCATTTGACCTGGGCCATTTATCCCCAGCCTGTTTTACAGTTTAGGGGTAATATACTCATCAACGCAAGTCATCACTATCACAAAAGTTTCTATGTAAATCCAAGCCCAGCCTAGGTTGGTTGATCAGATGGTCCCTATGACATAGTCAAGCACGGGGATTTGAGAGGTGATTGGTCGACCTGGTCATGAATATGCCGTGCATCAAGAGTCTCCACCCGAACGCGAATAAGTCAGATCGGTGCGGCCAACATGCTGCAGGGTCCGTTTCCTGTCAATAGTACTCGCAACAAGAACCAAGTAGGCTTGGTGCAGACATGCTTTCACGCCGGCACTACCGAGGAGGAATAATAAGATAGCGGGAGGCGAATCTGAGTAAGGATTTAAAGCCCGAATAGTCTGACTTCTAGTGTTGTTCAATGTTATCCACAACAGGAATCGCAAAAGATTGTCTTGCCAGTAGCAACTGCAGCGCCGCTTCAACAGGCTTGGCTTCAGGTCCAGACCGGGTTGTGGCATATCGCTTGACTTGACGGATTGGGACGTGGCCGTACCACCAAAGCGTGGCGCATCGGCTTCCGGAAAGGGACATTGGGGTGGCTCCGGCGTTTGAGATCTGCGCGAGGGACGCCATGGCGCATTGACATGGCACGCAGTCGCAAGTAATCTACCGCAACTCAAGACACATCAGATGGTTCAGTCGATTCATCGACTGGCAACCATTGAAACCTTGATGCATCGAAGCCACCTGTACCGAAACCACAGGAGGCGGGGTGAGTTCAGATGGAATCAGCTGTGTGTGGTGTATACTGCCAGGACTACACGCCCAACACACCTTTCTCTGCCCTCTGTATGGACTGCACTGCCTCCAGCCTCGGCTGACATTTGATCCCCTCTGAACTTCTGAAACTAAACGTCAGAGGCTCGACACATTGGGTCAATGGGATGGCAACCCAAGCGAGCTGGTCGATTATCCTTCAAAACCCTGCACCGCTCCAACCTTGAAATGCTGATTTTGAACTCAGTTCAGTTCATCTACTGATCACTCAACCAACCACGCGGTTAACGCTCCTTGAAACTACGACTCCTGGGGAGCTGGTTTATTTTTTTTATTTCTTCTTTTCTTTTCTCCTATTCCTCGATCGTGCGAGACACGAATTAACCTTCAACGGCCGAGTATAGTCATGTCGAAACACAGCAGGATGCGCGACTCGATGGAGGAGGTCTTGGTGGATAGGGCTAACGGTGCCGAGGCCCAGGTGGTGGGATCTACGCAACTATTCAAGGATGGAAAGCTCCAGTGCATTCCGATGCCTACGCCCGATCCGAAGGACCCTCTTAATCTGCCAGAATGGAGGAAATGGGCCGCCATCATAACCCTTTCTCTGTTTGGTGCGCTGGCTCTCTCGGCAGAGACCATCGTCGGCGCCCTGGTCCCCATCTTCGTCCTCGAGTATGCCGGCATCGACCCCAAGATCCTCGGAAAGATCGACCTCAGCACACTGAACCTCAGCTCGGTGGGTGGTAAGCCGGCGGACCCTATCCAGCTGCTGAACAGCCTAGGAGGGCCACCAATCTCCAAGGTCGACCTCATCTCAACGCTGCCGATCCTAGTCAACGGTATTGCATCATACATTCTGGTGCCCTTGTCCATTGGAGTTGGAAGGCGACCTGTTATCTTGTTCTCCGGAGTTATGGCATGGGCAGGAGGTCTGTGGGCAGGCTTCAGCACAAGTCTGAACAGCCATATCGCCGCAAGAGTGTTCCAGGGATTCGGGGCCGGCGCAGTTGAGGCTCTGATTCCTCTTATCCTGCAGGATATGTTGTTCATCAACCAGCGTAACAAGGCTTTCTCACTCATCAGTGCCGGGCAGGGTCTCTTCGTTGTCAGCATCGGTCTGACCAGCCCGCTTATTATCATCAACCTCAGCTGGAGGTGGCTTTACTACATCACCGCTGGAGCTGGTATCATCGTGTGGATCGCAATGATCTTCTTTGTTCCTGAGACTCGATGGGAGCGTTCTCAAGATGAACTTGGTATGTGAACCATTCTGTGCCTGCGCCTGTAACAGATCTAACACAGAGACACAGCTGGAAGAGCGGTCTTTCCCCTTCGCCCCGGCGAGACACGTCCCCGTCTCGACCACGCCCGGTACGGATACCGTACCAACAAAAACGATTTCGGCCTCTTCTCCGTTCCGTTCAAGTGGGATCTCTGCAGGCGCTCCGTCGTCGAGACAGTGAAGGCCACCTTCTTCCCAAATGTCCTCTGGGTCATCGCCCTCAACTCCATCTTCATCGGCGCGCTCTCTGCCACGACACAGAACGCTGCTGCAATCATCCTCAGCCTGAAGCTCAAATTCACCCAGCTGGGCCTCGTCGTTTTGCCTGTTGTTGCCGCCACACCATTCGTATGGTTCTTCGGTGGTTACCTGGCCGACAAGATCAGCAACAAGTACGCCAAGAAGAACGGCGGAAAACGAGAGCCCGAGGCGCATTTGATCAGTCTCATATTCCCTCTACTGGCAGGTGTTGCGGGGCCGATCTTGTTCGGCTTTGCTGGCCAGAATACCGCGTCAAGGCCACTGGTTCCGCTACTTGTGGGATTCTTCCTAATCGGTTTCGGTGGTCTGACCATGAACTCACTTGTGAGCGTGTATTTGGTTGAATGTTATCCGAACTTTGCTGGGTACGTTGCCACTTATCCATCTCATGTGAGACAAATCGGCTAACAATGATTGCAGACCTGTCCTCGTGACCATGTCCTCTTTCCGTCTCATTGCCGGATTCTTGATCAGCTTCAAGTCTGCCGACTGGATCCTCGATATTGGCTTCATCAAGACCTTCAGCATCTACAGCGGAATTATGATGCTGTTTACCCTCATGCTTCCACTCGTCTTCTACTACGGCAAGCCGATGCGGTTATGGAGCGCCGGAAAGCTGGGCGAGTCTTCTGAGGAAGATGACTCGAAGAGTATGAAGAGTATCGAAATGGACTGGGGTGTACAGGGTCGCAAGAACTAAGCGCAAACAATTAGCACTGATGCAGCGGGAAGCAAACTTGTACAGAAGCGACCACAAGCGGCCGGTCCCAGAGACTGTAGTTTGATGAATGGGCTTCTGGAGAATCGTGTAATTGAGCGTTGGGGCTGCATTCACAACAAATATTTGGATGGTGTACACGATTTGCAGGTTAGAGTTGGACATCCATTACCCCAGGGATCAGGTTTCAAATAGTTTTAGAGGTTAATTGTAACAACCTTGTGATATCCATAACACACTGATGGGTCAGTGCGAGGACCTTAATTTGCACATCTCTTTCTTGATAGGGTATCTACCTCATTGACCAGTATGAGAGAGGGTAAGTAACAGAAATTCAAATAGCTCTGAGAACCAAATGCTCCTCGGTAAAGACCAGACCTCTCGCCCTGAGCTTGGCAATTTGCACCACAAAAGCAACACTTTACCATGCCGCGCTAAGCCGATAATTATGACCGGCACCTTGTTAGCCTCGCAATAGACAACTACACACGCCTAGCCCTAGATAAAATCACCAAAGGATCGTCGCAGGGCCTTGAGGGCCCTGCGCAGTTCAGCTAACCGTGGTGCCTTCAGCGTGATCCCTGTCTGCCCAGTTGTGAGGCTTACAGCAGGTACGGAGTACCTAGGCAAGATCCCGTAAGCGATGCAACACCAGCCCTTGCGAGGATTGAAGGATCCATCCCCGTCGGGCTTCGGCCACACTGTATTTTCTTGTCAACTGTCTGTCTGTCTGCTATCTGCTTAGCTGTTAGACTCTTCTCTAGTAGCCTAGAGCCTATATGTGAACTCTCTGAGTTCTTGGTACTTCTGCTTGTGTTGATCTCCTATAGGCTTCTTAAATTTCCCCCTTCCTTTATTTCCTAAGTATTTTATAATTCTTTTAAGGAGATTCTTATCTTTAATAATAAAGGTATAGATATAGAATAGTATAAAGTTATTATATTCTTTTTTTTTTAGTATTTCTTTATATATTCTCTCCTTTATTTTCTATAAGGTATTCTAAATATCCTTATAGATTACTTTTATATAGTTATCTTTAAAGTAGTCTATTTTAGCTTTTATTCTTAGTTAGTAGCTGTATACTTAGATAGGTGTTCTAGTGTAAGAGTATATAGGCTTACCTAGTAAGGGTCTTCTTTCTTTAAGCTGTGTTTTAGAGGTTTTTAGGATTATATATATGTGTATATGTGTTGGTAGTGGAGGATTATGTTTTTAGCTGGAATTTTCTTTATAGGACTGCTTATATAGGGACTATTCTAAGACTATTCCTAGTCTTACTATATAACTAATTTACTATCTCGTTATAGTAGGCTAGCTACTAAGCTATATGTTGATGAGTAAATCTAGTCTATAGTGCTGTTAGGAGTGATGCTTCCTAGCCTTGTCTGTGCGGTACGAGGCTAAGGCTATGTGCCTGTAGAGACTTCTGTACTGTTATCGATATTGTGTTTTTTTTTTTTTTAACGCTAGGTCTTTGAGCGTTTACCACTGTGTGAAGGGACTGTACGCCTTCGGGATGTATACGGATTAAGAGCAAAGCCTCCCATCCCCGTCGAGCCCTCCACGCTGGTCTCGTGCTTCTGTACACAACCACTCATCGTCTTCTAAGGTTATCAGCGCCCACTACGGCGATTAATTCGAATGTCATGACAACGAGACACTATTTTCGTCCTCAAATCATAAGCCCGGTTGCCCAATCACCCAAGGGCTTGAACCTTCTGTGGCAGTTTGCTTTGGCAAAAGGCATTGACCGCCAAGGACGCAACACCCGTCTCGTGGTGGCCATAACTCAACATGGCTGCGGCAACAGATGAGGCAGGCCCAATTAGCCGGGCAGCCCCGATCCAGGGCACTTCTAACCCCGATACCTCGAGCCAAAATGCATCAGGGTGGAATTCCCGGCCAATTCGCTACGCGACTGAGGGAGATTGGGGGGTACACAGGATGGAGATAACGCGCTTGTACATGGAGGAGGAACTGCCACTCAAGCAAGTGATGCATACGATGGAGGAGAAGCACAGCTTCCATGCTACGTACGATTCTAATATCCTCCCCGAGTATACTGTGTGACCCTCCAGCACTGAATTCGTAGGTCAGGGCCAAGATGTATAAAACAAGGCTCAAATCATGGGGCTGTCGGAAGAACATCTCACTTAGGGACGGCCTCCACAGCGATGTCGTCCAACGGACGCTTCATGAAGACCAAGATGGCAGTATTCAACTTCCGAACGGACAAGTGGTAGACAGGAAACGGCTGGCCACACACATACGGCGCCGATTTCAAGGCAGGGGGGCCGTCGTCGCAAGCCGTGTTACAACACACGCGACACAACTTCGAGCGATGCGGCCGCCCAATACCTTCTACATCTCTGAGACAGTCCTCTTCAGCGTCCGTGCATACATCCTGGGCGAGTACCAAGGCGGGATTACCACAGCAGAAGAGCTCGACGCACTCCGACGAGGCAACACGGGCTCAGCAAAGTGGTCGCGGTTCACATACGCCGTAAAGGCCGCCCTGAACGAGGACAAGTTCAACCAGGCCCTGGTGCTCATGAGACAGGCACCGGGGGAGCTTAAGGTTCTTCTGGAGGAGCGCCCAGTCAACTTGATCAGCCAATTGTTCATGTTCCTGGCACATCTTACGCGACGGCCATTCTCGGACGGATCACAGAGGAGACAGTTTCTGGTTGTGGTCAAGTCTCTGGTTAACTACGGAGAGTCGCTCCTCGCCAACCACGCCGCTGAAGAGACCTTCCAACTACCACAAAGTCACCCCCTGCGGCAGCTCCTCCGGGCGCTGGCGCTGCCCCACCTGGGACGCCACGACCTGGGGCAGCTTGCGGCGCAGGCATGGAAACTCAGCCTGTCGACGTGGGACGGCATCGTGACTGTCCCGGAGAGCACCAGCGCCATCGGCGAGTGGATGAACTTCAGCGCGGTCGGCGGGCTCAGTGGGCTCCCGCCCAACTTTGGCACCACCATCGAGCAGACGCTGAGGAACCTCGAGGCCAGGTACGGGGAGCGTGACGCGCGGTGCATCAAGGCCTTGTGGATGCACGCAGAGTACCTGAGCACAGTTGCAGATGACCGCGGCCGGGACAGGCTGCTCGACGGGAAGATTCGCGAGATATTTCAGGAGTTGTTGCGGCGCGGGGCTGAGGGCGCTCCGAGGCTGGTCGCGTACAGGTACTTGGCCGATGCTCACCGGGTGCGCGGTGAGCGTGGCCCTGCTGAGGAAAGCCTGCGGGCCTCTATCGATGTGATGCGTGGAGCTTTTGGCGACGCGGAGCCTATGGTGCTTTCCTACGTGTCTGACCTTGAAACCTGGCTGACGGAGTGGGGAGAGGCCGAGAAGGCGACACAGGTTGGTCGGTGGAGGGAGCAGCTTCAGAACGCCGTCAACAAGAAAGGCTGAACGACTCCCTCATACCCAATGGTGTCCTGGATTGGTGAGCAGATCAAGTTTATTCGCGCATCACCAGTTCTTGAGAATAGAACATTGGAGCAATCATGTTTTGAGAACAATGAAAACAGTGAGGCTTGCCCTGCAGACTTCCTCAGAATATATTGGCTCGTGCCAAAGGAAGCTTGTCCAACATCCCCTTTGGAACTTGGCCGGACAACCTCGTTTCCTTCGAGTTGGTCGAATCTCAATCACACTACTGCGGTCTCCAAACAGAGTGTTTATCTGGCATTTCTTCCAGAAAAGTGTACATGTCTATCCTGTACAACATTCTTAGATGCTGCCAGCTTCCTAACGCGCCCATGCTATAACCTCGACTGATCGAACAAAAGGCTAATCGCTTCAAACAAAGCCACCAAGGGGTTTTTTTTGTCTCTCTCACCGATGGGTATCATGTGTCCGCCTTGCACAGCCGACTTCCGAGGCCAGCACAGAACCACTTGCCGCACCCAAACGCCCTTAGCCAAGCCCTCCCAACGTGCATCACTTCTCCCCGCGACTCTCCTTCCCTTTCTGTACCAATTCCCCGACAGCCCCTGCCAGCTTTTCCTTCGCGGCCTCATCCAGCGCCGCGTACCATGCCCTCAGGTCAACGAGGTAGCTCTTCTCCTTGTCGCTCAGCTCGACCGGCGGGCCGCGTACCTGAGGCGCTGCATCCTCGCCATCGGCATTGAACACAGCCCAGCTGGACTCGTCTTCCGTCCTCAGCCCGAAGCCCCTTCCAGGCAGCGATGTCACCGTGAAGCGGCGCAGAAGGATAGAGTCCCCTGGCTTCACAACAGGCAGATAGTCTTTGTGAGCGCGGAAAAGCGATACTTCGCTTGCGCCCTGGGGGGCGGTGGACGGGTCGGATATGGTGAATGAAGAGACGTATTGCCGTGCTTTGGTGCGCTGCGGCGTAGTATTGCTGCTGGTGACGACAGCCGCGACGTCAAGGGTATTCATATTGTAGGACTTGAGATCCTTGAGCGGGGCGCACTCTGGCATTTCGGACCCAAGACGCTTGATCAGGTCATTTTTTGCCTTGTTTGCCGACGTGGCTGAGACCTTCCTCCGCGACGGAGACCTGAGGCCAGCGCGGGCGAACATGTCTTCCTGTTCATGAGTCGGGCTCGCAGCCTGCTGGAAACTCATGGTCTGGCTACGCGTTGTGCGCGGACTGGGCGACTGGTCTGGCGGCATGCGTGAACCTCGCTTCGAAGCACGGGACGACTTTGCGATCTGCATGCTAGATTCTTCACGAAGTGCGCGAATCCGAGAGCTGCGCTTTGACTTGCGCACCGAGGGGGACTCGGCATCCTCTGCTTCCCTCGACTCAGAAGCCTGTGAGTTAGCTGTGACGAAGCTTGCACGGTCGTCAAAGTGTGCCGCGCTGGGTGACTCCTCCACCTGAAGTAACTCAGAGGCGTCATGAAAATCTTCCTCGTCACTGAGAGCGGTAGCAACTTCTTTTCCCCCAAGGTCGATCGTTCTCGACTCGCCTGCTTCCTCTGGGTCGGTCGGTTGTAGCGGGGACGACACTGCGACAATCTCGTTCCCCAGTGGTTCTGATATGGCCTCCGACATGGCCAGATCTTCGTCCTGATCCAGGGGGGTCCCGTCATGTGATGCCGCTCGTCCATTCTTAACACTTTCGGAATCACTTTCGAGCTCTCCAGTGCCAGACACTGCTTGGGTCGCCGTTTCAGCAACCTTGTCGTCTGTGGTCCTCATCTCCGTATCCCCTCCATCCACATCAGGTTGCATAAGCACAGTCTCATTGTCTTGTGTCTGGAAGACCGCTCCCTTCTCGTCTGTGACTTGCGTTTCAACGTGGCTCGAGACAGTCGTCATGGAAATGTCCATAGACCTGGTCATGGGACCTTCCCGATGCTGAGATTCAGGTGGGGATGGAGGTGCTTCCTCAGGTTCATCTGAGAAGCCTTCGAAGCTTTTAGATTCTGACATCTCGTTTCGGACATTGGGCGTCGCCTCCAGCCCTGTTGTATCTGCACCATCCCGCTCCTGATTCGAGACTTCGGGCTCCTGCTCCGACTGCTGTTCTGCCCTCTCCTCGTGCACTTCTTGTCCAGAGGCGTCTTCCCCAAACTCAGAGGTCCGTTCGTCATCTGCGCCGTCGGATTGCCCATCATCCATCAAGGTATCCTCTGCCGCTGCTGAATCGAGTTGCTGCCGGTGTGGCGGAGATGAAAGGTCAAGCGAAGTGTGCGGCTCAAGCACTTGTGATTGGAAAGACTCGGCTAAGTCCCCAGTCTGTGTCTGGAACGATGCGTTTAAATCGGCCGAGCGAATATGCGAATTCTCTGAGATCGATCTGCGGCCAGGTGATGATGAGGTGATGTTAGACGCAGCTGAGTCCATGACTTGCGTCTCAAAAGATGCAGCTACATCTCTCGATTGCGCACGGAAAGTCGCAGCCAGTTGAATTGGCTCCGGTTGAAGATGTGCAACCCTTACGTCTGCCTCGTGTTGGTCCTCACTCAACTCATCCTCCTCCTTATTGAGCACAAGCCCGACCGCTCTCTGATCTGGTGTTTGTTCGACTATGGAATCCACTTTGGAAACAGCCTCCTTGATATTGGAGCCCTCACCGAGGCGGCTTTCTTTGCGCGACTGACCGGTGCTCGAACTGGCCCCTTCCGCCTGCGTTGCGCTGGCGATCGAGCGATAAGGTACCTCGAGTTCGCTGGTTCGTTCCACGTCATCACTCGCCTCGGCATGGGTTGGCTTATCCACATCCATGTCGCCTTCGTCTTCACTTCCTTCATCGTTCTCAGGTTCACTGCTTCTTTCCTCATCAACAAGCGAGTTCTCATCTTCACCCTCTAACTCATTATCCTCTCCCTCCGCAGATCCGTGTGATTCCGGCTCAGACTCAGCAGCTATCTGTCGGCGATGAAGGCTGGGAGCTAGTGACCCTGCCGCCGGATGTCCCCTGGAAGAGGTTTCGGGCTCGGACTTAGCGATCCCGTCCAGTTGTTGACGTCCAAGCTGGCTCTTCGGTGGCGGAGGTGCTGGTTCTTCGTCGTCGTCCGAGTCCGAGAGCAGGTCGATGATGATGGGCTCTTTCGGTGCCTGAGGGAGCGGAGCCCTTTGCAGTATGGGTTGTTGATAGGCGGTCTGGTTTACGGGTTCCTCTTCCTCATAATCTTCCTCCTCGTCATAGTCCTCTTCGTCCTCATCGAATTCTTCGTCCTCTTCTAACAAATCCTCGTCGGGCAGCGGCCCTCGCCTTTCGCCGTCAACATCCTCCTCGTCGTCGGAAATACGATCGTAGTTCCTCATGTCGTAGTCGTCGCCTTTCTCGTCCTCGTCGTAGTCTGCCCGCTCATCGCTGTCCATCGAGTCTTCATCATCGTCCGCCGAAGATTCTCGGCCATGCGGGAGGGCTTCCCGTGGAACACCCTGCTCGAAGACCGGTCGGGATAGAATTCCTTGCTCCCTCATCTCATCCTGATTCCTGGTTCCATCCTCTACCCCGGGCGGGATCATGCCAGGAGGCGTTCCCACTGGCGCGCTGCTGTCGGACAGTAGGTCCTCGGGGTTGTGAACATGGCTAAGGGCGTGCCATGGACCCGACGATTGAGGCGCCGCAGCCCATAGTGGCGCGCCACTGTTGCCAATTTGAGGCTCAGACACATGGGTATGAGTTTCGTGCATGGCCTGGTTGGATTGAGAATGCTGTGTAGCATGTTCGCTGGATCGATGCGAAGGTGGTGACGCGGAAGTCGGCGATTGCTGCGGGTCAGGGTATGCCTCTGGTTGATAGTGAGCCTCGTGATGACCGAATGGCATACCACCAAATGCAGGTTGCGGTTGCTCGCCGAATCCAAACCTCACCGACTCCGCCGAGGGCCCTCCCAAAGTGCCGAATCCAGCAGCTACGTTCGACGGTTGACCGAACACCGCACCAAAACTCGACGGTTGACCAAAGACGTTTTGACCAAATCCCGACTGCCCGAATAAAGACTGAGAATTGGTAGGCTGGCCAAAGTGAGGCTGATTAGGCACCGCATGCCCCCCAAAACGGTGCGGTGACTCTGTCCCCTGATGACTTTGCGTAGGGTGCGGCATGCTCTGAGGTATTCCAAAACCTGCTTGAAAGTTTGCATTGGACTCAGAGAATCCGAAAGCGCTAGGTGGTGGCTCGAAGAGGCTGGCTATCGGCCGCTCAGCAGTAGGAGGTGGCCGTTGTTGGCCAGGGTCCACAGCCTGAAGGCTCGACGTCGAAGCTTGGACACCCGTGTCTGTGGTGGCGCCCGTGTATTGCGCTGGCAACCTGCCACTCAAGGGAGGCGACGAAGGTGATGCCCCGCCGGGAGCCCTGGTCGGCGTATTTTCTACACTCTTTGGCGGCGGTGGAAGTTCTAGCTCGACAGTCTGACAAGCGCCGTCTGCCGTCTGGGCCTTTGATGGTGCGTCCGCCATGACAACATCACCATCGGTTGCCGAAGGAGGCGAGGGAGAATCTTCTGGTACCTCGGGCTCAGGACTGCTGCTTTCCTCTCGGTACCTCCACCTGCCGTTCTGCACAGAATACCTAGGCCGTTTGCGACCCTTGCCCCTCCTCCCGCCATCCGCCTCCAACTCCTCGTCGAGGTCAAATTCAAATAAAGGAGCATAAGAAGCTCTGGACCTCTTCATGAATATGGGTGAGGCGTACTCATTGGCTGCAGGTCTGGCGCTATTCTGCGTAACGGGTTCATCGTCGAAGAGGGTAGTGTCGATCTCGGCGAAGGGGATGGGCTCGAAGGCCTCTTCGGGCTCGTTAGAGACGGGCTGGTCTATGTTGATGAACTTTGTTTCTTGAGATTCGCCAAGCGTGACCTGCGATGTACTGTGAGAAGAAGAACTCGTGACCGGATCCGAATCGTCCCACCTTGAGCGTAAGCTTTCCCACGAACTTCAATTGCCAGTCCGAACGGGAGCCTGGTGGTCGGGCAGGTTCCTCGTCCCTAGCCCACTCCACGCCGTCCAGATCCAAGGTGAGCTCATCGCCGCTCCCAAGCTCCAGAGCCCCAACAGCCTCGGCGCTGGGGCCGCTGAGCTGTACGCGCACCTGACCTTTGTCGCGTCGCAATCGGAAGTCTGGCTCGGCGACGAGGAAGGCGAAGCTCTTACTGACAGAGCTGAACGGCCAAGTGATCGTGACTTCGCCGTGTAATTTTCGGGTCGCCTGGTCGGAGAGTTCTGGGCCCAGCTGTGCGATTGGCGTCGCTGTCTTGGTCGCGAGCAACTGCTCGACGTCTCCATCTGCAGCTGCCATCGTGACGGACGCGACGTCGTACTGCAATGGAGAGGATCGACGGCTAGATCATCGCTCATGAGGGTGGGGGAGGGCGAGGTGCATCGGCCGTCTGACGGGTGTCGGATTTTTAAACGAATTGTCGCGCCGGTTCCGTCATTGGGGTTCGAAAACAGAAGCTTAGAGATCGATGTCTCGGTTCGCGACCAGGAACAGAGCTAGGGGGCTTGTCGGTGCTTGTCAGGCAGGAGCTGGGGTACTTTGGTACCTAGTCGTTGGGAAAAGTACCAACCTACCTAACCATGTACCTACCTAGGTAGGTACTTAGGGCCCTGGTGCCCAGTCACATGGGAACGCGCCTGAAATCGGCCTAAAGGAGAAGGCGGTAGGTGTGGGGTCCGGCAGGCGCTGCCGAAGAGAACTGGATCCACCCCTCCGGCCCGGCTGAGTCGCGACAGGCCGATACGGCGAGCACGTCAACCCAATCCTCACGCCACCCACTCCGACGTCGTCGCATAGAACAGTTACTAAAATCACTCGCTTCGCCTTTTGACTTTTTCACAAGCTATCTTTCAGCTGATTCACATAGACCTCGTGACGCCCTCCTCTTGTTTTCTCGACTGTCTGAATTCTGAACTTTTGTATCACGAAACAAGGTCTGGCTGTCTCCCGACCAGTGACGGGCATTTCTTCTTACCTACGCGTCCATTCTTCACGCTTGTCCGGCTGTGTTCCGTGCACAGCGACAAGCCCCTCACCCTACCTGGCAACACAACCCGGCTTCTTGAGCTCTATCCACTGCCCGACACAGCCGTATTCCGCCATGGGTTCTGTTGACTCCGGGTCTTTCGACATCAAGAACATAGCCATCGTTGGCGCTGGACCGTGTGGTCTCTCGGCGGCAAAGTACCTCGTCGCGCAGCAGGCTTTCGACTCAGTAGTCGTCTTCGAACAGAACCCTGAAGTGGGAGGCGTATGGTATTATAGTCGAGAGCCTACACCAAGCCAACATGTCCCTCAAGTGAGCCCTTTCTGCCCTCCGGACGCCCCGGTCAAGAGACCAGATACCAATGCGCCGGTATTCGCCTCGCCGATGTATGAGCTCCTCAATACGAACATCCCTTGGACCATCAGTATGGAAATTCCCACTACCTTCTTTGCTTTCCTGACGTGCCTAGAGGTGTTGATTAGATGGCTGGATGTGACGGGATCATTTGCCTCTCAAACAGAGACCGTGCCCGAAGACAGTTGCTCCAGAATGTACTGACACCCACGTGAAGTGAAGTATGGAGATCAAGACTTCCCCCATGACGGACTGATCTTCCCATCCCGCCAAGTCGTGCAGGAGTACCTGGTGCAATATTCTGAAGATGTCCGTCACCTCATCCGCTTTTCAACCCGGGTCAAGAATATTTCGCTCCGACGGGAAGGGAGTCATGACCGATGGGACGTCGAGATCGAAGACCTCCTAGACGGCCAGAAATCGAAGGCCACCTTTGATGCTGTGGTGGTAGCCAACGGACACTACGCGACGCCGTTCATTCCAGACGTCAAGAACATTGCAGAATTCAACGCCGCTCATCCGGGAGTGATCTCTCACGCCAAGACTTACCGTGTGCCCGAAGATTACGCGGGGAAGAAGGTGTTGGTCGTGGGTAACGCGTCGTCCGGCCTTGACATCGCCTCCCAAATCAGCCGGCACAGCAAGAGCCCCCTCCTGCTATCTGTGCATGAGTCCACCCCAGATGAGAACTTGGAGCATGTCCGCGCTGAGGAGGTGCCTGCGATAGATGAGTTCCTCGTAAAGGAAAAAGGTGTCAAGTTCACCGATGGTAGGGTAGAGAAGGACTTGGACGCCATTGTATACTGTACGGGATATCTCTTCAGCTTCCCCTTCTTGGAGAGCCTGATACCCGGGTTGGTGTCGAACGGAGCAAGGGTATACGGTCTGTACAAACACCTTTTCAACATCGACCACCCCACTTTGGTCTTCCCCGGCCTACCGATCAGGGTCGTCCCCTTCCCTGTTTCTGAAGCACACGCTGCTGTGTTCGCGAGAGTCTGGTCGAACACTTTGGCATTGCCCTCCGTGAAGGAAATGTCGCAGTGGGAGGAGGAGGAAGCCAAGAGGCACGGCAAATCTTTCCACGTCTTCCCCAAGCTTGGCGATGCCGACCTCCTTGATGAGTTCCACGATTGGGTCAAAAAGTCGAGCAGCAGCAAGGGCAAAGTACCCCCGGTCTGGAACGCCGAGCAGAAGTGGGAACGTGGAATCTACGTCGAAGCTAAGCTCGCGTTTGAGAAGACTGGGCGGAAGGCGAGGTCTTTGAAGGAACTCGGCTTCCCGTACGTCCCTGAAAGCGACGTTAACAAGCAGGACATCGTATAGACAGCTCGATATGTAGTATCGATCAGATCCTCATGTACGTCATAATCATAGAAGAGAACCCTATCACATACTGTCTCAGCCAAAGCCAGACTGTTTTCTTATTGGCATCTCGGATGTCACGAACGTCTTCCTGACCGGGGCGGCTGTAGCCAAAGCTGCCTGCATTCACTCTCAGAAGCATGCTTTTGAACTCGATTCAAATGCAGATCTATTTCTCTGCCCTATTAGTGTTGAATCAGTGATTGCAAGTCTGGGAGGTGATGCGCATGCATAGGATGAAGCCACTGATGCTTTGATTCGCAGAGCAAACGACCTGTGAAGTACTCAATGGTTAGCACCTGTAATTCTCTTAGCGGGCCATGAGCTTCAAGTGGAGTGGTGTGTGGCCGCGGTACACACACACAATGTGAGAACTGATCCTCTGAAAGAAGCGGTTACATGGGAAAGTGATTGTGGGTTGAATAAACATGGAGATCTACCTTTCCACATTTGGAAGATTCTTTTAATTTACTCATACTTTTTTTTTTAAAAAGAAATGTAGTGGCGTCACGATATTTACATATGTGATTACTTTGAGTACTTAGGTATACTTTTTAACAGACGGAACCCTACAGCTGAAAACTAAACCCGCCGATAAGCGTATTCACATCTTGCTACTGACTCTATTTTCGCAATCATAGAGTATACCGCTATAAGTTCTGCTTTGAAATCTTTCTCACTGCTCTCATATATTGTAATACTCGACGCCACCAAACATGACGAGGTTTTTGCGCGCACGTTGCGAGCTCTCCTCATCGCCCCATTGTGACAGCATGTGTTCAAGCCGGCACATGCGAAGAATCACCAAGTGCACATCCTCCGTCCGTTGAGTTTTAGCCACTGCTTCCTTGAAGAGTTCATCCAGGTACATCCTCAGACAGTCCTTCAGTGTAAGAATAAAGGGATGAATTCTCTCAACTATCAACCTACAGAAGGAGGGAGGAAGAGGTCTTATTTATCTACGCATTCGACCACCTCGATATTCCCACCAGATACCCATAGAAACCAAGAGAATAGAGATAACTTATACAAAGGCCTATTAAGGTATTAGCCTATAGATAGAGGAGGAACTATTAGAAATAGTATATTTTTATAGCCCTCTAGAAGCTAGTTATTATATATAAAGTATTAAATAGCTTCTTAGTATAAAAATAGGGGATTTTAGGCTTTAAAAATAAGTTATTTATATAGGAAAAAACCTTATTTAAAAGGAAAACCTATTATTTATATAGATATAGAGTATTATTACTAAGAAAACCTTCCTAAAAGAGTAAAAACTTAGTATTTATAAGGTTTATTAGGTATAGACTATTATTATTAGTTAGCTATATATAGGCCTAGCCTATTAGTAGAATAAAAAACTAAAAAATTTAGTTATTTTATAACTTAAACTTAAAGCCTTAAATATATAAGTATAGTTATTTATATATTTAAATTCTACTATATAGTAATTATATATTATTATATTTTATTTTATAATTAGGTATATATTTTGGTATTTTTATAATAATTTATATATTATAGATACTATACTATATATACTATAAATTTATATTATATATAGAATTTAACCCCTTTATAGGGTGAATTATATAAATTATATATAGGTACCTACTAGTATATAGTATATATTATATATAGGGTATATATTACTAGGACTATATAAGTAGTCCTTTAATTTTAGTACCTATTATACCTAATTATAGCCTTTTAGTATATATTTATATATAACTTTTATATATTATTAAATTTAGAAAAAATTCTACTTTTTAATAGTATTATTTAATAGTCGAAAACCTTTTATTTTATAGAGTAATTTATAGTATTTAAGGAGAAAACGATCTATTATAGAGAGTAAAACTAAATATTAGGTAAACTTAGTTATTCTTAGAAAAACTTCTCTCTTTATTAAGGTGTTTAAGGTAGATATTCTTATATATTTTATTATTTTTATTATATTCCTAGTATTTAGTACCCTTTATTTATTTAGGAATATTTTTATTTAATTATTTTTATATAAATTATACCTTTCTTTAGTTAACTTAAATTCTTATTATATAATAAGCTTTATTAACTAGTCTACTAGGTTATCTTTAGTATTAATTCTAGTTATTTTTACTAGATTTTCTTTTACTATATATTTATTAAAATAATATATAATATCTATATACTTTATATACTTATAAAATATCTGATTTTTTATTAATTCTAAGGTAGTATTATTATCCTTATATATTTTAGGTATAGGAATATTATAGCCTATTTTTAGGTTATTATTAAAATATTTTAATAAATTATAGAGGTAAATTCCCTCTTTAATAGCTTTTTTTAAAGCTATATATTTAGCCTTATAAGTACTTAATGTAGGTGTTTTTTGTTATTATAAGGACTAACTAATAGGGTTAAATATACTTTTATTTCCTATAGATAAGGAAAATATATAGCTAGAAGTAGATCTTCTATTATTTATATTATTACCTTAGCTAGAGTTATAATACCCTATTAAATATAAGGTATTATTTCCTAAATAGTTAAATTTTTTATATATATTAGGGAATTTTAATAGATATCCCTATAGTTTATTTAACTCTTTAAAGTATTTAGGACTAGGATTAAATATATATCTAGCTAATTTAGATACTAAATAGTATATATCTAACCTAGTTTTTAAACTAGTATATAATAGTAACCCTATTTATTATTAAAAAGACTCTATTTCCTCTTTAAAGGTTTAATTTTTATTCCTTTCTAATACTCTTTTAAGGGTATAAGGTATTAATTCTAGCTTAATTTTTATATTATTTACTATATTATTATATAAGATTTTAAATTTCTCTAATATTTTTATAGTATATCTATTTTAATTTATAGTAATAGACTTCTTATCTTTATTTATTTTATATTATTTCCTAAGAAACTATCTAATTCTCCTTAATAATTAAGTTTATATCTTTTATTATTAAATCTATTATATATTTTATTTTATTAATATCTACTTCTAGACTATTATATTATTTATATAGTAAATAAATATTATTTATAAATTTTTATTTATAAATATACCCTTATTATAAGGGTAAATTTTAAATCTAACTTTATTTAGTATATTAGTTAGATATTTATACTATAATAATAGTGCTTGTTTAAGACTATATATAGCCTTTTTAATAAGGCTACTTTATTTTATATTCCTAATTATTATATACTAAATTAGGTAGTTTTATATATATTTTATAGTTTATATTAGAGTATAAAAAAGTATTTTTAATATTATAGCTTAGTATATACTACTTATTATTTATTGCTATTATTAATAGTATATTATATATTTCTAGCCTATAAATAGTTAAAAAAGTCTCTAAAAAGTCTATTCTAAAATATTACTTATAGCTGTAAATAACCTATCTAGCCTTATAATGAATAGTTTTTTCTTTATTTACTATTTAAGACTTTTTAATTATATTAGAGTTACTTATATATTTCTTTTTAAGGACCTACCTTCCTAATAAAGCAATTTTTCCTTTAGGTAAAGTAGTTATTATATAGGATTCCTGCTCTTCTAGGCTATCTTTCTCGTTACCTATAGAGCTTATCTATAGTGATTTCTCGGGAGATTTTAATATTTCCTATATATTTAAGGGTTTAGCTATAGTAGTAGCTATTATAATAATAGAGGATTTTTTAAAGGTATTTAATATAGTATTTATATAGATATCTTTAGTAGAATATATCTCTTTAGACCCTTTAACTATTATTTTATCCTCTATAGGTATCTCTTCCTAAATAGGAATATTATTAGTATTATTTTTATTATTATTTAGAGGTACTTCTTCCTCTATAGAATTTTTATTATTATTATTATTAGTTTTATTAGATTTATTAAGGAATTTTCCTTCTAAAATCTATATATCCTGTATTAAAATAGGTTTATTATTTTCAGGGTCCTAAACCCTATATATAGTAGTTTTAGGTATATAACCTATTAGTAAGCCTTATTTATTTCTAGGCTCTAATTTTATTTTATATTTATTATTATTATAATAGACTATAGAACCCTATATTTTTATAGTAGAAATATTAGGGATTTTCTTAGTCTTTAACTTATAGGGACTTTTATATTCTAACAAGGTATATAGTATTATATTATATAGATATATAGTGGTTTTAAAAGCTTCACCCCACAGTATATAAGGTAGATTATCTTAGAGGTTACTAGATCGAATAGGGGAATAAATAAGTTATAGATAAGAGATAAGGGTTAGGAGATAGATAATAGGGGTAATAGAATATATTAGTTATATTCCTTAGTCCTTATTAGACCTCTAACTAGCTTATTCTAAGAGGGAGAATACCCTCTTATTTATATTCGTTTTTAAACTAGATAGAATATTCGAGAATTATTTAATTACTAATTAGGGACTAGTAATTAGTAATATATTAGCTAATAATTAGCTAATATTGAATTTAGTCGAAGTAGGTGGAAGAAGGCTAAACCTAAAGAAGGAAGGTTATAGTTCTTATATAGTTAAAGAAGTCTTCTATATAGAAGGTTCTAGAAATCCGCTTATATAAGCAGATTATATAAGTATATATTATAGGGTTATATTATAGTATAAGTTAATAGTATACTAAATATATAGCTTATAGCTAAATAGCCCTTATAGTTAATAAGTTATTAATAAAAGTAGTTATTATTTTATTATTATAAAAGGGCTTTTTATTTATTTTATTATTAGAGGGATTTTATTTATTATTAGTATTATATATATTTATAAACCTTATTTAAATTAGTATTATATAAGTGTATTTTACTTATATAATATCTTATACTCCTTATAATTCTTATATTTATATAAGAATTATACTTATATAAAAATTTATATAAAAATTTAATATAAGTCTGAGTTAAACTTAAGGCCTTATAGTTTTATAATACTTATATTTATTGTATTATTTTATTTATATATATTTTATATACTATAGGTATGTATAATTTAAGGGTTGTAATTATTTATAATTTAAGGTCTAGATATGTATACCTATACTATAGTGTCTATAATTTTATATTTTATAGTGAATATTATACTTTTATATATCTAGATCTTTATATTATTATATATAACCTATATATATATAATTTATTATATATATATATATATATATATATTATTATTATTTATAAACAGCTAGTTTTATTAGCTTTATGTTTATTATTATTTTATTTTATTTTATTTTATTTTTATTTATAGTGTTATATCTTATTTATTTATTTTAAATATATATTTAAGTTTATTATTATTATTATTATTATTTACTAGTAATATCCCTTATTTTATTTATATAGTATAGTTTATTCTATATATATATATGTTTCTGTATGACTTATAATATATATAGTATATACTAGTGTATACGGATAACTTATAGTATATTATTTTATTTAAACTCCTTTATTCCCTACTTATTATTATTATTATTATTATTTTATTTATTATTATTATTAGTATATATATCTCTATATATATAATTTTAAGGATCCTTTAAGTTATTTAATATATTAGCTGCTTTTATTAATTGTTTCTACTAGGGATTAGGTAGATTTTTAGTTAAAAAGTTAGCTAATTATTCTTTAGTAGGGATATATAATAATTTAACCTTATTATTATTTATTACCTATCTAGAATAATAGTATATTAGGTCTATATATTTAGACCTTTTATAAAATTTAGGGTTATTAGCTAATTTAATAGCTAATTAGTTATCTAAGAATATAATAGGTATAGGTATATTATAACCTAATTCTAGGTTATTATTAAAATAAGTATATAGGTTATTTAGATAAATAGCCTCTTTAATTCCTTCTTTAATACTATATATTTAGCTTTATAACTACTTAATACTATTATTTTTATAGTTATAAATTCTAACTAATAATATTATTATTAGATATATTTTTAGTATTAGAATTAGATAAGCTAAATAAATAACCTATAGTACTATACTTATTAGGTAAATTATTAGTCTAATTAGTATCTATATAGCCTTTTATTATAAAATTATCTCCTAAATAGTTATATATAAGTTTTAAGTCTAGAAATTTATATAAATATTTAAATATATAATTAATAGTATTTAAATACTCTTTATTAGGTTAGCTATAAATCTAGAGTAATAATTAATACTATAGGTTATATTAGGTTTAGTTTTTAATACTAAATATAATAAAGACTCTATTCTTTTCTAATATTTAGTAATTTCCTCTTTAGGACTTATATTATTATTTTTATTTAATTTTAACCCTAAGACTCCAGGTATTAAAATAAGCTTATAGTTATTATTTATATTTATATTAAATTTATTAAGGAGTTTATTAGTATAAGAAGTTTAGTTTATATATAACTTTTATTTTTATAGTCTATTTATATATTATTTCCTAAAAATAATTTAGGTAGCTCTATATACTCTATTTTAATATACTTATTTATTTTATTTTTTAATAAAGATAATTTAGTATTATTTATATTAATAATTAGTATATTATTAATATAGTATATAATTATAATTTTTAACTCTTTATTTATAAATACCTCTTTATTATAAGGGTATATATTAAAGCTTAAGGATTTTAATATATTAGTTAAATATTTATTTTATAGGTGTAGAGCTTATTTTAGCTTATATAAGGCTTTATTTAATTTAGCTACCTTATTTTTATACTTATTATTAGTATATAACCTATAGGTAAAATTATATAAATTTCTATATCTATACTAGTGTATATAAATATATTTTTAATATTATATTAGGTTATTAACTACTCTTTATTAATAGCTAATATTAATATATATACTATGTTTCTATATAGTAAGTAGTAGAAAAGTCTTTAAATAATCTACCTTAATATTTAATTAAACCCTATATAACTTAATAGCTTTAAATCTTTATTTTATCTTTATTAGTTATCTAATTAGGTTAATATAGTTATTATTTATAGGCTTTTTCTTTAATACCTACTATCCTTTTATAGCTAGTTTATTAGGTAGTAAATCAACTATATTATATATATTTTTATTTATAAATATATTAACTTCCTCTTTTATAGCTAATAGCTATTCTTTATATTTAGGCTATTTAAAGCTTCTTTATAATTATTAGGTTTATTAATAATACTAGTAGTTAGTATAAAACTATTAGTATTATTAAAATTATAAGTATATAATAAAGTATCTTTATAAGTTAATAAAGATAATTTATTATAGACTTATATTTATTATATTTGCCCTTCTTAGCTATAGGAAAGTTAATTTAAAATTTAGTTAATTTTATTATCTTATTATTATTAATAGTATTTATATTATTATTATTATTATTATTATTTATAATACTAGTATTATTTTATTATTATTATTATTATTATTATTATTATTATTATTACTAGTATTATTTTCTTTTATAGAGTTATTATTATTATTATTATTAGGAATTAGAAACTAATTTTCTAATATTTATAGGTCTTTAACCTATAAACTTTATCTATTAGATAAATCCTAAATTTTATATATATTATTATTTTCCCTATAGCCTATTAGAATACCCTTATTAACCCTAGGGTCTAATTTAGCCTTATTTATATTATTATTTTTATAATAGACTATAGATTCTTAAGTTTTAATATTATTATAATTATTAGTATTATTATTATTTAATACTTCTAAGGGAGTCTTATAATTTAAGGCTTTATATAGGGTCCTATTATATATATAAGTAGTAGCTAATAGGGCTTCTCCCTATAGATATTTAGGTAAATTACTAGTATATAATAGAGCCCTAACTTTATTAAATAAAGTATAGTTAATTCTTTCTATTAACCTATTAGGCTCTTTAGTATAAGGGGGTGAATTTTAATATATAATACCCTTATTATTTAGGGTTATTTTAAAACGTTTATTTATATATTCTCCCCTGTTATTAGTATATAGCTCTCTAATTTTAGTACCTTTATTATTATTATTTATTTTATTTATATAAGTATTAAAGGTATCTAAGGCTTTATCCTTATATTTTAATAAATATATATCTAAATAATATATCTTTTTATCTAAAAACGTTATATAGTACTTATATTTATTATATATTAGACTAATAGGACCACCTATATTACTATAAATTCTTTTAAATTCTTTATATATAGTAGTATTTAGAGAGCTTTTATTTACTTTACTAGTAAATTTACTTTATATATACTTTATATAAGTATTTATTAAATTCCTTATATTATCTTTATTATATTTAATATTATTTAATTTTAATACTTTTATTAAAGGAGTTAGACTTATATACCTATAGCGAATATACTACTTATATATTATATTATTATATATATTATTATTATTTTTATTAAAAGAGGTTATATAAGTTATTTTAGAGTAATTTAGTAAAATAGTCTAAAAGGAATATAATATATACTATTAAAGGCTTCTCCTTTAAAACTATTTCATTATTAGTCTTATTTATTAGTATAATATTATTATTTTAAAAATTAACATTATATTTATCTTTTAGTTTATTTATAGATAGTAAATTAATACCTAATTCAAGTATATAATATACTCCTTTAATTAGTTATTTTATTTTACTATCTTTAAATTTAACTAATAAATCACCTATACTCTTTATTTTTAGTTCTTTAATATTACCTAATTAATAGTTTTATTAGTTAATATTTTATAGTATAATAAATATTCTTTTATAAAAACTATATTTATATTAACAGTACTATTAATAACTAAACTATTTAACCTAGTATTTTTATTTATATTCTTATATTTAGAATATTTATTATTATTATTTAAATTATTTCTAGGTTATTATTAGTATATAGTACTATATAGGTATTATTTTTATATAAAGGGTTATTATTTACCTCTTCTTCCTCTATATTAAGGTTATTATTATTTTTATTATTATTATTATCTAATTCTATTAGATTAGAATTAGATTTAGAGGTATTATTATTAAGATTAGCTAATAAAGCCTCTTAATTTTTATTATACTCTTTTAAGGCTCTATTATCCCTATTATTCTTATTAGAAATAGAGTTAGGGTTATTAGGTGAATTCCACTCTTTAGGAGCCTTAGAAGGGTATAAAAACTAGTATTTATCTACTATATAATTATTTATTTTACAGTAAGTATAATAAGTACCTTTAGTCTTTTTATAAGGCTTTTTATTAATTTTAGCTTTATTAAAACTAATAGTTTTATTAAAACTATTATTAGCCTTAAAAGACTTATTATTTTTATTAAATAACCCTTTAATATAATAAACTTTAGTATTACTTTCTTTTCCCCTATATTTATCTATAATAGCTAAAAATAGAGATTTAAGAGTATATACTTTAAAGTTATTTCTTAAGGCCTATATAACCCTAGAAATAAAACCTTTATAATTATTACCTAGGTTAAATAAAACCTAGCTAATAATTACCTTATTAGATAGTTGTATTTCCTTAGTATTTAAGTTATTAACTAGTTCTTTAATTTTATTTAAATAACCCTCTATATTATTATTAAATTTAGAGGGATTAGTATTAAAGAACTCTTAGGGAATTAAATAATCTATAGTAAACCCCTTAGGGTTATATAGGGATTCTAATTTCTCTTAAGCCTATTTAGTACTATTTATACCCCTTAAGTATAATAAAGGGCTATCTTTATATAGTAATTTTATTACTACTAGTACTTTATTATTAAATAAATTTTTAGTTATTTCTTTATTATTATTAGTAATAGCTAAAAAATACCCTTTTTTAATAAGATAAGCTTTAGCCTTAAGAGACTAAATAATATAATTTTTAGTCCCTTTTAGCTTAGAAATCATTATCTTATCTAGAGAAGTTATTTTTAATATATATATATAAGTTATATATATATATATATATATTAAAAATATTATTTAGATAAAGTTAAGATAATTTAAATTATAAGTATTTAAATTTTCTATATTTTAATATATAGAATATATATATATATATAGTTATATATATATATATAGTATATATTAATAAGGTATAATTATAATAGCTTTATCTTTATAATAGATAATAAAAGGTTGATAATAGTCTTCCTATATAGGATTTAGACTAATAGTATTAATCTAGTGTTGTATATTATTATAGATGTAATAGTAGGTTTTGTTGATAATATATTTGTTATATATAATTAGTTGAATAGCTGAGAAAATTTGAGTTAAGCTGAATTAGGTAGGTAATAGTATTTCTTTAGGTAATTTATTGAAATAAATATTTGAAAAATCGAATTTAGGAGGGATATAGCTTGTTAAATTATTTTTATAGGTTGAAATAGGAGTATAAGTTGTATTAGTTGGAATAGATATATAGTTATTATAAATAGTTAAGGTATCTAGGCTTATAACCTCTTAGAGGTTACTCTTAGAGGTTACTAGATTAAATAGGGGAATAAATAAGTTATAGATAAGAGATAAGGGTTAGGAGATAGATAATAGGGGTAATAGAATATATTATTTATATTCCTTAGTCCTTATTAGACCTTTAACTAGCTTATTCTAAGAGGGAGAATACCCTCTTATTTATATTTATTTTTTAAACTAGATAGAATATTTAAGAATTATTTAATTACTAATCAGGGACTAGTAATTAGTAATATATTAGCTAATAATTAGCTAATATTAAATTTAGTTAAAGTAGGTAGAAGAAGGCTAGACCTAAAGAAGGAAGGTTATAGTTCTTATATAGTTAAAGAAGTCTTCCATATAGAAGGTTCTAGAAATCTACTTATATAAGCAGATTATATAAGTATATATTATAAGGTTATATTATAGTATAAGTTAATAGTATACTAAATATATAGCTTATAGCTAAATAGCCCTTATAGTTAATAAGTTATTAATAAAAGTAGTTATTATTTTATTATTATAAAAGAGCTTTTTTATTTATTTTATTATTAGAGGGATTTTATTTATTATTAGTATTATATATATTTATAAATCTTATTTAAATTAGTATTATATAAGTATATTTTACTTATATAATATCTTATACTCCCTGTAATTTTATATTTATATAAGAATTATACTATATATAAAAATTATATAAAATTTAGTATAAGTCTTATAAACTTAAGGCCTTATAGTTTTATAATACTTATATTTATTATATTATTTTATTTATTATATATGTTTTATATACTATAGGTATATATAGTTTAAGGGTTGTAATTATTTATAATTTAAGATCTAGTATATATATACCTATACTATAGTGTCTATAATTTCATATTTTATAGTAAATATTATACTCTTATATATCTAGACCTTTATATTTATATATAACCTGTATATATATAATTATATATATATATATATATATATATATTATTATTATTTTTAAATAGCTAGTTTTATTAGCTTTATGCTTATTATTATTTTTATTTTATTTTATTTTATTTTTATTTATAGTACTATATCTTATTTATTTATTTTAAATATATACCTAGGTTTATTATTATTATTATTATTATTTAGTAATATCCCTTATTTTATTTATATAGTAGTTTATTCTATATATATATACGTTTCTATACAACTTATAATATATATATAGTACATACTAGTATACAGATAACTTATAGTACATTATTTTATTTAAACTCCTTTATTCCCACTATTATTATTATTATTATTATTATTATCTTTATTATTATTATTATTAGTATATATATCCCTATATATATAATTTTAAGGATCCTCTGTTATTTGATATATTAGCTGCTTTTATTAATTATTTCTACTAGGGATTAGGTAGATTTTTAGTTAAAAAGTTAGCTAATTATTCTTTAGTAGGGATATATAATAATTTAACCTTATTATTGTTTATAGCCTATTTAGAATAATAGTATATTAGGTTTATATATTTAGACCTTTTATGAAATTTAGGGTTATTAGCTAATTTAATAGCTAATTAGTTATCTAAGAATATAATAGGTATAGGTATATTATAACCTAATTCTAGGTTATTATTAAAATAGGTATATGTTATTTAAATAAATAGCCTCTTTAATTTCTTCTTTTAATACTATATATTTAGCTTTATAACTACTTTACTATTATTTTTATAGTTATAAATTCTAGCTAATAATATTATTATTAGATATATTTTTAGTGTTAGAATTAGATAAGCTAAATAAATAACTTATACTATATCTATTAGGTAAATTATTAGCCTAATTAGTATCTATATAGCCTTTTATTATAAAATTATCCTAAGTAGTTATATATAAGCTTTAAGTTTAAAAATTTATATAAATATTTAAATATATAATTAATAGTGTTTAAATACTCTTTATTAGGGTTAGCTATAAATCTAGAGTAATAATTAATACTATAAGTTATATTAGGTTTAGTTTTTAATACTAAATATAATAAAGACCCTATTCTTTTCTAATATTTAGTAATTTCCTCTTTAGGACTTATATTATTATTTTTATTTAATTTTAACCCTAGGACTCTAGGTATTAAAATAGGCTTATAGTTATTATTTATATTTATATTAAATTTATTAAGGAGTTTATTAGTATAAGAAGTTTAGTTTATATATAACTTTTTATTTTTATAGTCTATTTATATATTATTTTTTAAGAACGATTTAGGTAGCCCTATATACTCTATTTTAATATACTTATTTATTTTATTTTCTAATAAAGATAATTTAGTATTATTTATGCTAATAATTAGTATATTATTAATATAGTATATAATTATAATTTTTAGCTCCTTATTTATAAATACCTTTATTATAGGGTATATATTAAAACCTAAGGATTTTAATATATTAGTTAAATATTTATTCTATAGGTGTAGAGCTTGTTTTAGCCTATATAAGGCTTTATTTAATTTAGCTACCTTATTTTTATACTTATTATTAGTATATAACTCTATAGGTAAAATTATATAAATTTCTATATCTATACTAGTGTGTATAAATATATTTTTAATATTATATTAGGTTATTAACTACCCTTTATTAATAGCTAATATTAATAATATATACTATATTTCTATATAGTAAGTAGTAGAAAAAGTCTTTAAATAATCTACCCCTAATATTTAATTAAAACCCTGTATAACCTAATAGGCTTTAAATCTTAGGGTTTTATCTTTATTAGTTATCTAATTAGGGTTAATATAGTTATTATTTATAGGCTTTTTCTTTAGTACCTATTATCCTTTTATAGCTATTTTATTAGGTGGTAAATCGACTATATTATATATATTTTTATTTATAAATATATTAACTTCCTCTTTTATAGCTAATAGCTATTCTTTATATTTAGGGCTATTTAGGGCTTCTTTATAATTATTAAGTTTATTAATAATACTAGTAGTTAGTATAAAACTATTAGTATTATTAAAATTATAAGTATATAATAAAGTATCTTTATAAGTTAATAAAGATAATTTATTATAGTACTTATATTTATTATATTCACCCTCTTAGCTATAAGTTAGTTAATTTAAAATTTAGTCGATTTTATTATCTTATTATTATTAATAGTATTTATATTATTATTATCATTATCGTTATTTATAATACTAGTATTATCTTTATTATTATTATTATTATTATTATATTATTATTATTATTATTATTATTATTACTAGTATTATTATTTTCTATAGGTTATTATTATTATTATTATTAGGAATTAAATTAATTTTCTAATATTTATAGGTCTCAACCTATAAACTTTATCTTTATCGAATCCTAAATTTATATATATTATTTTCCTATAGCTTATTAGAATACCCTTATTAACTCTAGGTCTAATTTAAATTTTTATTATATTATTATTTTTATAGTAGACTATAGATCCCTAGGTTTTAATATTATTATAATTATTAGTATTATTATTTAATACTTTTAAAGTCTTATAATTTAAGGCTTTATATAGTCCTATTATATATATAAGTAGTAGCTAATAGGCTTCTCCTATAGATATTTAGGTAAATTACTAGTATATAATAGAGCCCTAACTTTATTAAATAAAGTATAGTTAATTCTTTCTATTAACCTATTAGGCTCTTTAGTATAAGGGGGTGAATTTTAATATATAATACCTTTATTATTTAGGGTTATTTTAAAATATTTATTTATATATTCTCCCCTATTATTAGTATATAACTCTCTAATTTTAGTACCTTTATTATTATTATTTATTTTATTTATATAAGTATTAAAGGTATCTAAGGCTTTATCTTATATTTTAATAAATATATCTAAATAATATATTTTCTTATCTAGAAATATTATATAGTATTTATATTTATATATTAGACTAATAGGACCACCATATTACTATAAATTCTTTAAATTCTTTATATATAGTAGTATTTAGAGATTTTTATTTACTTTACTAGTAAATTTAACCTTTATATATACTTTATATAAGTATTTATTAAATTTATATTATCTTTATTATATTTAACATTATTTAATTTTAATACTTTTATTAAGGGAATTAGACTTATATACCTATATGAATATACTACTTATATATTATATTATTATATATATTATTATTATTTTTATTAAGAGGTTATATAAGTTATTTTAATATAATTTAGTAAAATAGTCTAAAGGGAATATAATATATACTATTAAAAGCTTCTTAGAAACTATTTTATTATTAGTCTTATTTATTAATATAATATTATTATTTTAAATTAATATTATATTTATCTTTTAGTTTATTTATAGATAGTAAATTAACACCTAATTCAGGTATATAATATACTCCTTTAATTAGTTATTTTATTTTACTATCTTTAAATTTAACTAATAAATCGCCTATACCCTTTATTTTTAACTCTTTAGCATCACCCTAATTAATAGTTTTATTATTTAACATTTTATAGTATAATAAATATTCTTTTATAAAAACTATATTTATATTAACAGTACTATTAATAACTAAACTATTTAACCTAGTATTTTTATTTATATTCTTATATTTAGAATATTTATTATTATTATTTAAATTATTTCCTAGGTTATTATTAGTATATAGTACTATAAGGGTATTATTTTTATATAAAGGGTTATTATTTACCTCTTCTTCCTCTATATTAAGGTTATTATTATTTTTATTATTATTATTATCTAATTCTATTAGATTAGAATTAGATTTAAAGGTATTATTATTAAGATTAGCTAATAAAGCCTCTTAATTTTTATTATACTCTTTTAAAGCTCTATTATCCTTATTATTCTTATTAGAAATAAGGTTAGAGTTATTAAGTAAATTCCACCCTTTAGAAGCCTTAGAAGGGTATAAAAACCAGTACTTATCTACTATATAATTATTTATTTTACAATAAATATAATAAGTACCTTTAGTCTTTTTATAAGGCTTTTTATTAATTTTAGCTTTATTAAAACTAATAGTTTTATTAAAGCTATTATTAGCTTTAAAAGACTTATTATTTTTATTAAATAACCCTTTAATATAATAAACTTTAGTATTACTTTCTTTTCCCCTATATTTATCTATAATAGCTAAAAATAGAGATTTAAGAGTATATACTTTAAAGTTATTTCTTAAAGCCTATATAACCCTAGAAATAAAACCTTTATAATTATTACCTAGATTAAATAAAACCTAGCTAATAATTACCTTATTAGGTAGTTTTATTTCCTTAGTATTTAGATTATTAACTAGTTCTTTAATTTTATTTAAATAACCCTCTATATTATTATTAAATTTAGAGGGATTAGTATTAAAGAACTTTTAAAGAATTAAATAATCTATAGTAAACCCCTTAAGGTTATATAGGGATTCTAATTTCTCCTAGACCTATTTAGTACTATTTATACCCCTTAAGTATAATAAAGAGCTATCTTTATATAGTAATTTTATTACTACTAATACTTTATTATTAAATAAATTTTTAGCTATTTCTTTACTATTATTAGTAATAGCTGAAAAATACCCCTTTTTAATAAGATAAGCTTTAGCCCTAAGAGACTAAATAATATAATTTTTAGTCCCTTTTAGCTTAGGAATTATTATCTTATCTAAAAAAGTTATTTTTAATATATATATATAAGTTATATATATATATATATATTAAAAAAATTATTTAAATAAAGTTAAGATAATTCGAATTATAAGTATTTATATAATTCGAATTTTCTATATTTTAATATATAGAATATATATATATATATATTATATATATATATATAGTATATATATTAATAAGGTGTAATTATAACAGCTTTATCTTTATAATAGATAATAAAAGGTTAATAATAGTCTTCCTATATAGGATTTAGACTAATAGTATTAATCTAGTATTATATATTATTATAGATATAATAGTAGGTCCTATCAATAATATATTCGTTATATATAATTAGTTAAATAGCTAAGAAAATTCGAGTTAAGCCGAATTAGGTAGGTAACAGTATTTCTTCAGGTAATTTATTAAAATAAATATTCGAAAAATCGAATTCAGGAGGGATATAGCTTGTTAAATCGTTTTTATAGGTCGAAATAGGGGTATAAGTTATATTAGTTAGAATAGATATATAGTTATTATAAATAGTTAAGGTATTCAGGCTTATAACCTCTTAGAGGTTATTAGATCAAATAGGGGAATAAATAAGTTATAGATAAGAGATAAAGGTTAGGAGATAGATAATAGAGGTAATAGAATATATTATTTATATTCCTTAGTCCTTATTAAACCTCTAACTAGCTTATTTTAAGAGGGAGAATACCCTCTTATTTATATTCGTTTTTTAAACTAAATAGAATATTCGAGAATTATTTAATTACTAATCAGGGACTAGTAATTAGTAATATATTAGCTAATAATTAGCTAATATTAAATTTAGTTAAAGTAGGTGGAAGAAGGCTAGACCTAAAGAAGGAAGGTTATAGTTCTTATATAGTTAAAGAAGTCTTCTACATAGAAGGTTCTAGAAATCCGCTTATATAAGTAGATTATATAAGTATATATTATAGGGTTATATTATAGTATAAGTTAATAGTATACTAAATATATAGCTTATAGCTAAATAGCCCTTATAGTTAATAAGTTATTAATAAAAGTAGTTATTATTTTATTATTATAAAAGGGCTTTTTTATTTATTTTATTATTAGAGGGATTTTATTTATTATTAGTATTATATATATTTATAAACCTTATTTAAATTAGTATTATATAAGTGTATTTTGCTTACGTAATATCTTATAGTTACTAGATTAAATAGAGGAATAAATAAGTTATAGATAAGAGATAAGGGTTAGGAGATAGATAATAGGGGTAATAGAATATATTAGTTATATTCCTTAGTCCTTATTAGACCTCTAACTAGCTTATTCTAAGAGGGAGAATACCCTCTTATTTATATTCGTTTTTAAACTAGATAGAATATTTAAGAATTATTTAATTACTAATTAGGGACTAGTAATTAGTAATATATTAGCTAATAATTAGCTAATATTAAATTTAGTTGAAGTAGGTGGAAGAAGGCTAGACCTAAAGAAGGAAGGTTATAGTTCTTATATAGTCGAAGAAGTCTTCCACATAGAAGGTTCTAGAAATCCGCTTACATAAGCAGATTATATAAGTATATATTATAGGGTTATATTATAGTATAAGTTAATAGTATACTAAATATATAGCTTATAGCTAAATAGCCCTTATAGTTAATAAGTTATTAATAAAAGTAGTTATTATTTTATTATTATAAAAGGGCTTTTTATTTATTTTATTATTAGAGGGATTTTATTTATTATTAGTATTATATATATTTATAAACCTTATTTAAATTAGTATTACGTAAGTGTATTTTGCTTACGTAATATCTTATAGATTAGAGGCTATTATTAAGCTTTAAACTTTATTTATTATAGTAAGGTTTAACCTTTCTATTACCCTATTAGGCTCTTTAGTATATATAGGGGTAGTATAGTAATATATACTATACTTTCCTAGTATAGTTTTAAATCTTTTATTAATATATTTAGTTCTATTATCAGTAAAGAACTCTTTAATATATATATTACTATTATTTTCTTTCTTATTTTTAAAGTCTTTAAAGACGTCTAAAACCTTATCTTTATTTTTTAATAAATACCTATATAGGTATCTAGTCTTTTTATTAAGAAATAAAACATAGTATTTATATTTATTATATATAGGTATAAGTAGACTACCTATATCACTATATACTCTTTTAAGGAAGTTATATTCCTTATTATTTAGGCTCTTTTTATTTCGTTTAGTTATATATTTAGCTTATAAGTAAGTATTATATTTAAAACCTTTAAGAGTTTTAATAGGTATATTAACCTTTATAGATTTTTTTTTTTATATTGTTTTAGTTCCTCTATTAAGCTAGAATTAATAATAAAAGAAGACAGTAAAAGAAAATATAGTAAAAGAAAATATAGTAAAAGAAGACATAGTGACTTTATAATTCTCTATAACCTATCTATAGCTAGAAGTCGCTATTCTATACTAGCAGCTATAGTGTGTTAGGCTACGCCTAGTCTGTTCACACCAGTGCCGTCAAAGTTAAAGCTATCGTAGACCGTAAGCTAGTCTAACACCGTCAAGCACTATATAAAAGTACCATCACTATATAACTCAGGGCTTTACAAACACAAGTTAGCTAAAATAGGTAATAATATAAAAAGCTACTATTACCCTAACTAAGGTTCTAGCTCTACTTAAATATATACTTATCATAACCTTCTTATATAAGACTACTCGAAAGTAATCTTTTAGCCTACTACACTACTAAAGCTAAGATAATAGGTAAGGTAACTATAATCTATTATCTAAATATATAGAACTAATAGCTCTATATAAATAGCTATAAAATAGTAATTAATAACTAGGTATACCTTTATATAGAAGGAGCTCTTAAATTCAAAGCTATAGAGATTATATCTATATTAATAAAGCTTAGTTTATTAATTAACAAACTAAAAGAGTATAACACAAACCCTAACACTATTAAAACCTATATATCTCTTAAAGTAAAGCTATAGAGAGGTATAAAGTTATTACTAGTAGAGAAGAAGGTACTTAAAAACTTTAATAAAAGGTTTAGCTAAGGCTAGAGACTAGACTAGGCTATAGATTTAAAATAGTTAAATAAAATTATTTAAAAAAAAATAACTATAAGTCTTTTAACCTTATACTTAGGAGGGATATTAACCTTTATTTTATTATTTTTTAATATTTTTATAAGTAGGATTAGACCTATATAATCTAAATAATAGTACCACTAATATATATCCTCTAAGGTATTAATATTATTCTCCTTTATAATAGAAGAATTTATTTGTTTTTTATTATTTTTTAATATATATACCTTTATATAATATAGGCTATTTTTAATATATCCCTTAGCTATTAACTTATTTATTTTTAGAGAGTATAATTAAATAGTATTTTCTTCTAATTCTACTTATATAATATATTATATAGCACTATAGCCTAATATATTCAGGCCTAATAAGGGTATATAGTAGGTATTTAAGATCTTAAGCTTATAGTTATTAGAGAATAATATATTACTTTCTCTAGTATATTTAATATTTAAAACACCTACTTCTCCTTATTTTACTTCTTTATTTATAGAATTTAATATTTTAAATAGTTATTTATTATAAAGACTAACTATATTTACTCTACTATCTAAAATAAATTCTATAGAAGTATATTTATTTCCTATATAGTCTTTATTTTCTATATTAGTTATTATATTTATATAAAGGATAAAAGGAGTATTTACCTCTTCTTTAAGACCTAATAGATTAACTTCTTCTAAATCCTTAGTTATACCACTTATATCTATATCCTCTATAGAGGTATTTAGATCTTATATAGTAGTAATTTTTTCTAATTTTTTAGAATTTCTCTCTAATTCTAATTCCTCATTCTCTAATTCATTAGAATTTCTTCTTTCTTCCTCTTTAAGTTTAACTACTAAAAAGAGTAGTTTATTAATCTTTTTATCTTAACTTAGCTTACTAAAATTCAGCTTATATATATAAGAATTTTCTCTCTTATTTTTCTCTACTTTCTAAGCTTTTAGAACCTTATTAGGGTTAAGAAAATAGTAATTTTCTTTTATATAACCCTTTAAGTAGTAGTAAGAGTATTTTTTATACTCTAAAGAATATTTTTTATTTTATTTTCCCTTAGATAATAGAGCTTTTACTAAAAGCTTCTCTTTTCCCCTAGATTTATCTATTAAATTTATAAATAAAGTATTAACTATATAGCTTTTAGGATCTTTCCTTAAGCTTTAAGTAATATTTTATATAAATCCCTTATAATTCTTATCTAAAGAGTTTAATACCTAGGTAATAATTACCTATTTAGGAAGGTCTATATTATTTATTTTAAGGTCTTTAGTTAACTATTTAACCTTATATAGATATTCTTCTATAGTATTAAAATCCTTTAAAAAGGTATACTAGAGTTCTTTTAGAATTAAATATTCTATAGTAAAACTACTAAGTTTATATAGGTCTTTTAGAGTATCCTAAGACTCTAGGGTTAAATTTTTATATTATATATATATAAGGAGCCCTTCCTTATATATTAAGTATATTAAAGTATTTATTTTATAGTTTTTTCCTAGAGGAATATTATTTAAATCCCTATTATTTCCAGTTACCCCCTCTTTTATAAGGTAAGCTATAGCTTTTATACTTTAAAAGAGATAGTTTTTTATCCTAGAAAGTTAAGGAATACTAAACTTATTATAAGAAGCTATACTAAATTTTATAGGAATTTTTAGAGTTTAAAAACTCTTATTTTTTAAAAAAAAACAGCTTATATTAAGCTAAAAACTTTTATATATATAGGGTAGTTAAGCTAGTCTTTCTTAACTAAACTTTATATATTCTTTAACCCTTTTTATATTTTTTCTAAGTAAGGTATCTTCCTTAGTTTATTTTTAAAAATAGAAATATTTCTAATAATTCCTTACTATTCTACCTAATAAAGTAAAAATAATAAGGTTAAATTTCTTATAAAGAGTTAATTTCTTTAAAGATTATTAAGTATAGTAGTTATATTAATATTAATAGAGAGAATAGTGTTAAATTCCTTTAAATATTTTATCTTTAACAGCTTTAATTTATACCTACTTAATTTTATAGGGTTTATTTATAAGATAAATAAGAGTTTCCTAAATTATATTATCTAAGTATTTAAAGACTAAAATAGAATACTTTAAAAGGTTTAGGATATTATTAAGTAGGATAGAGAACTACTATAATATATAAGAAAATCAAGAAAAATTTAAGGATTTAAAAGGTATTTTTATTAGAATTTTTAACTAGGTATTTATATAGGTAAAATTTAAAGAAGGATAGAAGATAGGTAGGTTTTTTAAGGAAATTTAAGGATTTTTTATTAAGAGAGAGAAATTTAAGGGTTTTTTAAAGAAAATTATATAAATTATAGGGTATAGTATTAAAGATAAAGGTTAGGGTAGTTAAGACTTATATAGTTAAAAAGTACTTAATAAAATAATTTAAATAGTATAAGTTATATATAGATAGATTATATAGTAGTTAAGTAATTAAGGAGTATTTAGGGTTAGTAATAATAAGGGTAGATTAGTATAGCTAAGGGTAGTTATTAACTATTATTCTAAAAGAGTAAGGTTAATATAGTCTAAATAGATAATTATTAGAAAGGACTTAGTCTAATTAGGTATAGTATTTATAGAACCTAATCTAGTTAGTTATAGCCTTTATTTACTTATCCTAAAAGGGAAAGTAGCTCTAGTTAGCTATAGCTAAGGATATATATAACTAATAGAGGTATAATTAGTTAGGTAAGGAATAGTATACTCTAATTAGTTAAGTATCTAGGTTAATATAACCTATAAGAATAAAGGGATAAATTCTTTTAACTATTAACCTATAGAAGGAGGGAGGAAGAGGTTTTATTTATCTATATATTCGACTACCTTAATATTCCTACCAGATACCTATAGAAACCGAGAGAATAGAGATAACTCGTACAAAGGCCTATCAAGGTGTTAGCCTATAGACAGAGGAGGAACCGTCAGAAATAGCGTATTTTTACATTCAGCCCTGTCGCCTCGTAAGCATACTCTAGGTACTTCTGACTTTTGAACACGTTTTTCTCTTGAGCTGTTGTCGTTTCACGTTTAAAGTTTTCAATTTCCTTTCGACGGCGTTGGAGTCTGCTCATACACAGCTTAGTTCCGCAATAATGCATTCACAAATCGGAAGATATTCTTATGAGCGTAGAAGAGCATCGTACCTTGCCCTGCGTTTGTCGATACCAAGACGTTTGTATGCAGGAGTAAAGTTCTGATGCAACTGATCCAGTTGCTTGCATGTCTCCGGGATGTTTCTGAAGTTGTGTGGGATGCTGAAAGATGAAATGACGCAAGAACCGCTAGCTGTTTCGTCTCCGGGTGGCTTCGACCTATCGAGAAAGTATTTCCAGCATTGAATTGTCAATTCAACCAAGTCAGACTGATTTTCCATTCGAGAGAATCCCTCCAATATTTGACGCAGCGGGTATGTCTCCGGCCAGGCGAGTGAGGAATCCCCGGCGGAGGCTGCGATGTACGCCAGGAGGGCTCTCAGAATGCCATTCTCAGGCCCTGGGGCATCCCCATCCCAGTTCATCTTGATTATGGCAAAAAATAGACCGTGCAGGGCATGGTGGGGTTCGTCCCGTAGCAAGATCTGTATCCTGGCAGGAAGGCGCCGCAGCTCGGAGAAGGCCTCCTTGATCTGGTGGTCGGTCAAAAGCTCGCGGCATGTCTCGACCGCGTTGATGAACTCTGCTGCCGACCTGGAGAATGTCGCGATGTCTAGGCCCGATTTGGCATCTGTGAATATCTCGTCGAGTGTCTCGCGGCACAGCGCATGGGTGGCATGTTTGTGCGCTTGCACGGACAATCTGGCGCTCTGGTGTTCGATGGCTTTTCGAGAACCATCATTCCCACTTCTTTCGTTGACATAATGCTGAATACCCAGCAGAATAGTTTCTGGAACACGGAAAACTTCAGGGGGCTTAATGAACAACCTCGAAGCCGACCAGGAAATCGCACACTGCATAGGACGCGCACTTGTCCGTATGTACTTTGAACATCGCCATGATTTTAAGCGTTTCTTATACATTGATTGACTAGGCTTCTATTTAGTGGAATGCGGTATTAAGTTGTGAACGATATGGATTTCATAAGCAATCGAATCTAGAGAAGAAGAAGAGGAAACAAGGGGGGGAAAGGAGGAATATGATTTCACCTACGTTGCATTGAAAGAGTATTTCTTGCGCATCGTTTCCTGGACATCCCATAAAGGTTTATTCTCTGTGAGGTACAGTTGCCGGATCGTAGCCTTTTGTGTGTTCCAGTCCTCATTCGTAGCCCACATGGATTCTGAGTCTTTGGCCCCTGGAGAGAAGTGCATTCCAGTGCAATCTTGGCTGTCGCCTGGGCACGGCAGAGCTTTCAACTTGGCTTTGCCTCGCATGTTTCGGGCAAGTGGACTGTTGTTGAACTGAAATTTCGCACCAAATCCGTTCAGCAAAAGTCTCATAAAGGACGAGGAGGTGATATCAAAGAGGAAGCGTTCTGATTACGTATTTCTGCGAGCGGATTGGGACTAAATGTCAGGAGCCGGCAATACCTGGACGTCGCTGGCTCTAGTGCTTACACCCCACGCTCGGCGCGACCGACTCCTGCCAACCCCGGTGTAATACTGTGGAACCCTGTCAGAGCCTCATAGGCTCATTCAGAACGTCTTACCAGCCGGTCAGGCATGTGCTGTTTCACAGGACGCAGCCCTACAGTGGCTAACTGCTGGGCTTCAAGCATAACAGGTCTAGTAAGGAAGGCAGATGGATCTCAAGACTCCCTGCCAGGGGTTTGGTAGAGATACCACACGAGGGTTGCAAGGCATCTTCCCGGCGTTGAGTACTATGGTCCTTCCCACAAGAAAAAGAATCGCCAATAAGTCCAGGGCTTTAATCCTACCTACTGCCCAGGTGAGCGTAGGAATTCAGAGGCGACTGCGGGAGCAGATGGCCCCGCAAGGAACTTGATGAATTCTAAGAATACGTCTGAACAGTGACTGATTGGCATTTCCAAACATATGCAGAAGACACCAAGAACTTGTAGGTGAACTTGCAACACACATTTACCTTCGCTGAGTGGCATTGTGCACGACCGACCATAACCACGTTTTGTGCAGCTGCCAACATACCGACGAGATGCCTCGAGGTCTCCAAGGTTGCACATGAGTCCAATCTTGTGTTGCGACTTCTTTGGCAACTGGCCACAAAATTTGTAGGTATGAATGACCAAACGGTGAGTGAGATGAAGAAAACCAAAATTCTGGTAATGGAAATTCGGATGACCGCAGGCTGCCTTCAGCTCCAGCTGGCGCTGCCCGGCAGACCGTCCCACGTGCGGCTGCATCACCACAAAGACATTGCAGTCCAGCTGTGCTCTTGGAATTGATGGTGTTCAGGAGCGACAGAACTAGTGTTTAGACAGAAAATTGAGTCAGAGGAGCTGTGTGCTACACGTGGTGGTGTTCGTCAGAAGGGGGGAATATGGCGGCATGAGGAGTAGTGGTTAGGTGCGAGCCCTGGATGGATGTGGACCCGTAATCGCGCAGACAACAGACGGACCAATGGCACCCGTATATGTTGAGGCGTCAGGATGAATTACTCTTCTCCATGTGACGAGAAATTTTGGAATGTTGTTGGCATCTATTCAGATTAGTATCTTGTCAATCTAGACATCTAGAGACAGGACGTTCTCAACATGCCTTGTTAGCTTGTTTACATGAGCTCTGCTCGGGTCTCCGCTACATGGGAGCGGCATCTCTCCCCACACTTCCTATGGGACAACCTCGCATCAGACTGTAGGATAACCAGCCATGGGATACCCTTCTTTGGAATCATTTTCTATAAATAAGCTTCTGACAGAGGCCGGTTGTATAAATAGGAAGCAGGTAAGCTATAGGGACTCTGCTAAATGTGTTCTTAGTTTTGAAGGTGTGATGATGGTCTGAGAATAGTGTCTGTGACAGAGAGTATTTAAGTTTGGGTTAGGTTAAGCCACAAAAGAATACGCTTGAGGGGCTGCCCTTATTCCGGGTTCCCGAATTGATTTTCATAGTGCTAATCAATGACTATACGCCCAATTTGACTATTAATTATAAAAGGACAAGAGAAATGCCAGTGGCCGTCCTCGACTTAGACGAAGATGAGCTTGCGGCTCGTCGGGACAGGACACGATGGCGGGCGGCTGTCGGTCCCAAGTAAGACGGGATGTTCTCCCCGCGGTTGTCTCGATAAGGCCTATGGACAAGGGCATATCCTGCAAGGGGAGCTTCCTTATCAGTAATGGTGTGCTTTTGCGTTAGCTGCCGGACAGGAAGCTTCAGACGCATTTGTAATCTACGACGATACTGCTGTCATCGATCCGCTCGCTTCCAGACGCAGACATGTCTCTCTTTCCTTCCCCATCAGTGGCCGATTCCTATACGCCCAAGCCACTGTTGTACCGGAGTGTGCCCTGAAATACAATATATATCGACAGATGTGAACTGCATGATCCCCAACCGCGTATCGAAATAGCCCTCGCCAACCCAGACCCAACCTCGACCGTTACGATGGAGTCGAGCTCTGCGACAGCCGCCGGCTCGGCTGGGATGGCTACCAAGCCAAAGCCTAAGGACTTTAGCCACTACTACTCGGTAACGACGGCGCACCGGATACCCAGTGCGATGAAGGCGTACTACAAGTTCTTCCAAATTCCTGGCATTGGAAACCTGGCCGGTGGTAAGCATTCGCATTCCTCACGGAGTCGCCCCTTGGGTAAAGGTTGGGTCCGAAACTTTATCCTTCACACATCCGATAAGGTTTTGGCTGGTGCCGTGTAGTTCAAGGACTTTATATTCTTCTTTTCCCGGTGTTACAAATTCTCCATTCACCACTAATCAGCAGCACCCAGGCCTCCCGAACCTGCGATTCTTCCCGTTCGACACTCTCGAGGCGCAAACTGCCAAACCAGAGCGATGGACGCCGTCGCCTAACAAACCCAATGGCACCGATGACCTCGCCGCATCCACCGCTTCGCTGAAGATCAACGGCTGTTCCGGCGGTTCCGACCCAGCAGCGGCATCACACATCACCGTCCCGAAGGCGCTTTCAGACGAGACCGACCCCCGCAAGAAGATCGACCTTGCAACGGCATTGCAGTATGGCCTGGCTCAGGGCTACCCGCCGCTGTATTCGTATCTGCGGCAGTTTGCCCGCGAGCAGCTGCACCCCAATGTGCCCTACGAGGGCGGGGTCGACATTTGCCTGACCGTCGGTGCGACAGACGGCATGGCCAAGACACTGGAGCTGTTCGTCGACCCATGGAGTCCTGAGACTGGCGATGCCCGTGATAGGCCCGGTCTGCTGTGCGAGACGTTCGTGTACGGCAATGTTCTCAGCCAGTCGCAACCCAAGGGCGTTCAAATCGTGCCTGTCAAGGCCGACGGGGGCGGCATGGTGGCTACCGGCCCCGGGAGTTTGGACGATGTCCTCACAAACTGGGACTACTCCAAGGGCAGGAGGCCGCACCTGCTGTACACCGTGACGTGAGTGCTGTCGACTCGGAGGCTTTCTTCTCGGTGGTGACATGGTGACTAACTCGAAGACCAGAATGGGACACAATCCCACAGGTATCCTCCTCTCCCTCGAGCGACGCAAGGCACTCTACGCCGTCGCCTCCAAGTTCGATGTCCTCATCATAGAGGATGACCCTTACTGGTACCTCCAATTCCCCTCCGCCGCAGTCGAGGAGGGCAAGTCCCGCAACAAACCACCAGTCGCCGACGCCCTGTCCACGCCCCAAAAGCCCGAGAAGTCCACAGGCTACCCCTTCCTCGACTCCCTCGTCCCCTCTTTCCTCTCAGTCGACACAGACGGCCGCGTCATCCGCCTCGACACCTTCTCCAAGACCGTTGCCCCGGGCTGCCGGCTGGGCTTCGTGACCGCACAGCCGGACCTGATCGAGCGCTTCGTGCGCGTGGCCGAGTCCTCGACGCAGCAGCCCTCGGGCTTCGTGCAGAGCATGATCGCAGAGCTCATCATCGGCAGGCAAGAACCTGAGGTCGAGCGCTCGTGGCTGTCGCTGCGCAAGGCGAGCGAGCGCGCTACCTTCACGGGCTGGGACACGAGCGGCTGGGTGCGTTGGATCGAGGGCCTGCGGGGCGAGTACGAGCGCCGCATGAACCGCATGTGCCGGATCTTGGACGACGGCGCCGCCTACGTGAAGCAGGGGACGCCCGTGTCCCCGCACGACTCGGACCTGTGCGTCCTCACCAAGACGCAGCTGTATGACTTCTCCTGGCCGCGGGGCGGCATGTTCGTCTGGATCCGCGTCTTCTTCGAGTCGCACCCACTGTTCGGCGCCGCCAGCTCCGACGGCAAGGACATCGTCGACGGCACCGCCCTGGCCACTGGCCTGCTCATCTACCTGACCAAGAACCCTTACAAGGTTCTCATCAGCCCGGGTATGATGTTCTCCGCCACAGAGGAGATCCGCAGGAGCGTCGGCTGGCAGTACTTCCGTCTTTGCTTCGCCGCTGAGACCGAGGAGAATGTCGACTCCTGCTCGGAGCGGTTCGTTAAGGGTGTGAGGAAATACTGGAGCATTAAGAAGGTCAAGGATTTGGAGGATCTTATCAAGGAGTCGCCCGTGGCCGCTCAGGAGGACGATGAGATGGAAGACATTGGAAATCTGGGATTATACTTTGGATGTTAGAAAGGTTTCGAGGGTGATATGGTCCTGTCTCAGTCTAGCGTTTCCATGCACTTTCAGGAGGTAAAGCTGGTGTCAACATGTCATGATTAATGATGATTCTTCTGTCTCTGGGTACAGCGGGTACTTGGGTCCAGAATGTAAGCCATTTGCTTTGTGACTATCGTCGAATTCGCCGCAGTTTTGGGCTGTCCTACCTAGACTTGGTCCATCCTCATATAGAGCTGTTATCTTCTAGCCTTAAGGTCTTGGGTTTCGGCTAGGCAAGCCGCTTGCTCCCTCACACAGTGCCCTCCAGACTTCAGTCCAACCTCTGCGTGCAGTCTGTTGAGGCTCTCTCACCTGCACCACAGGAGCTCGGAGAGAGAGGTTTCTGCTCTATCAACTTTACTCAATTCTCAGGGCTGGGCCACGGGACAGGCTTCTTCAACCGGATAGACATCTTCTGATCTATTGATGTCAAATGGATTTTCACTGCCCCCGACTCTGTTGAAAGGGACCTGGAATACACTGGAATGACGACTTCACACCTCAATTTTATCGCTAAGATTGGCCAGGACACGCATAAGATTCAATTCAGTTTCTTGTAAGCGTACCTCGCAGCACTCATGGCCTGACAGTCCCAACCAACACGAACGCTGCCGCCGGAGCTATTTCAGCCAGCGGGCAAACATGATCACAACATCGGACAGGCGTTTTCATATGTGAAGAGTCATTAAAAGAATTCCATGTTCTTTTTTCGATTTGGCAAATGTGCTACCGTGGCTCACACATTCCTGACCAACGCCGAAACCAATCAATTTATCATGCAGTCCGTGTCAATCCCTATTCCCAGAAACCAAAGAAACCCGTCCCTTCCTTACTCGGCCAGGGTGAGCTTGAAGGCCTCAGACACAGGCTTGGGCTTGCCGCCCTCGACCTTCTTCTCGCCAAGCTTCTCCTTCTGGAAGGCAGAAGCGTAGGGGTTGAGGCGGAGCAGGACCTGCTTGTTCTTGAGAGGGTTCTTCTTCTGCACGTTGCCGCGCTTCGTCCGGGCCTCGCCCTTGGGCGCACGCAGGACGCTCTGGATTTCGGAAGAGTTGATCAGACGGGTCAGGTCGGCCTGGGCAACGACGTTGGACGGCAGGAGGAAGTCCTTCTTCAGGGCCGAGGGCTCGGTGGTGGTGCCGTAGACCTTGTCGAGGGCCTTGAAGGCAGCGGACGACCAGATGACGAACCGGCCGAGGTGACCGCCGGGGGCGAGCTGCAGCAGGTTCAGGGAGTAGACGGAGGAGGTCTCAACGCCGGGGATGTTGCGGAATCCCTTGACGAGCTCCTTGCCGTCGACCTCGGGGTCGTAGATGACCAGAGGTCCGCGGCGCTGGCGGTGGCGGCGGCCACGGAGCTTGCCCTTGCCGGCGCGGAGCTTCTTGGAGCCCTTGACCTTCTCCAGGTCGGGGCCAGCACCGACGGCGTTCAGCAGACCGAGAGCGGCGGAGGTCTTGGCGGCGGCGGCGCCCTCGAAGGCGGCGGAGTCGACGACGAGAGGAACCTCGGGGACGGCCGAGATCTGGTGGCCACGGGCGAACAGGAGGGAGGGGACGGCAGAAGCAGCCAGAGCAGAGGCGGTAGCGAATCGCCTGCGACTTTTGTTAGAAACCGCGTCAATAAGCGGGTGAGAAGCTCCATCGACTCACTTCTGGTTCTGGTTGATCTTGACGTGCCACTTGCGCCAGGTCTTGGTGGGGGCGAACATGCGACCGGAACGGCACATGTTACCGAAGGCAGCCTGACCAGCACGGTGCGTACCACCACCAGAGACACGGGGGATACGGGCAACAGCACGACCTATTTGGTTTGTGGTCAGCTTCAGTTCATCCGGCGAAAACGTCCCAATCCATGTGTGCGTCGTCGGGCCCAACTCCTGTTTCTTGTTACAAGATCGCTGTCGTCGATTGACCAGGTGCTTGTTGATCCACTGCCTCTCATAGTCTTGCCATCGATGTTTTCAAACTTTGCTCCGTGTGATTTTGCCTCTGAGACCATCCATCTCGCCCAGTAACGTTCAAAATGTCGAAAGTACTAACCAGTTCCCCAGGACTCGGCAGAGGTCTGGTGACCGGCCTTCTCGCTCACGGCATAGGGCTGGCGCTTGTTCTTGGCGATTCCCTTGTGAACCTCCTGAACGATATCAGGACGGATGGGGGCAGTGAAGACGGTAGGGAAGGTGTGGGTGGCCTGAGTGGCCTTGCCATCGGCACCCAGGATCGTGACGGTAGGACGGGATGCCATTTTGCCCAAGAATCGGCCTGTTTCGATCGGAGAATGTCAGTACTTTGTGACTTCTCCCAATTGAGCCACAGATTCGCTCTGCGAAAATATCGTCGTCGGGGTGTTGTCGCAGACTGACCTCGCTATGTCGATGGCTGGTTGGTTGACGACGGGTTGGTTGAAAAGAAGATTCGCCAACTGCGAGAGCGGGTGTGCTGCCAAATTCGAGAAATTTTGGTTTTGGTGGGTTTGCGAGTTTTGCAGTGACAAATTACGGACTAGTCGCCTGCAATTACGGTCTAGTCGCTTTCAGGCTAGCGCCACAGAGTCACGTGAATCTCTGCACTGTTAGGTACTGTTAGGTACCCTTGCCCCCTTGCCCCCTTGCATAACCCTTGCCTCCCTACTTAGCCAGTTCTCTGTTCAATCAAGAATGTCTGTTAGTCTTATGGCTTCGAGACTCTCATGATACATGGAGCTGTCCAAAGACCATTACTAGTAGAGTTATGGGTGATGACTGTGGACGTCCATAATCATCTAATCATTTTACTCATAACAGGCCAAAGTCACCTGTGCATGTCAACTTCAAATGTTCCTAATGCAACGGACGGCCTCTTCCGAAAGAGGATATTTCCATTCAAATGTTCCCAACTTCCAGAACTTATCCAGTCCACGAGGCCTGCATGACCCAAATTCACAAATCACTGGCCCACGGACCTTTCTTTTCTTGAACGTGGTAGATTGCGTCGCCGGCTATATCGTGTATTCACATGAGTGGATGAGTTCGAGTTATGCTAGATAAATGTGCCCCTGTCCGCCCACCGGACTCAATATATATACATCACTTGCGCTGGGTGGTGATACAACAAAAATTCACAGCGCCTTTCCCCTTGTCATGCGGTCACTTGTCCTTCTTTCTCTCCTGCTCCGGCTCCTTGTCCGCGTCCTGCTTCTGCTGGTCCTTCTCCCTCCACTCCCGGAACGAGCTCGAGCCCTTCTCCGTCACCTCCGCCCCCGTATTCTCTTCCACCTCCGACGTCTTTGTCTCCTTTAGCGTTGCGTTGGGTTCGTCGTCTTTCAGAGACAGCCTCTTGAGCCCAGAGAAGCGCTTACTTGTAATGCTCTGGCCCTTGGAGGCTTCTATCCTGCCCTTGGTGGCTTCTTTCATGGCAAAGGCCTCCTCAGCCCTGACTCTAACTTTCTCATAACGCGCACGGTCCGGAGGGATGAAACGACTACCTAAGCTGAGCGGCCTCTTCCCCTCCGCCTCCAGCTTTAGGGTGCGTTGTCTGGCCTTCCAATCCTTGGTCACTGCCACCGGGTCCTGTCCCACAACGTGGACAGGCAGGTCTCGTGCGATTTCCGTCTCCTGCTGCCTGAACTTCCTGCCAGCTTTGGTGTAGTGCTTGAGCATCCCGTCGAAGGCCGACTTGAAGACGTCCCTGGCGGGATCCTTGTAGAAGGCGTTGTGCCGTCGCCTCTTGACTGACGCGTAAAGATCCTGCACTCTATTTTCGGGCAGCTCCTCAATCGTGTACTCCACGTGCCATGGTTCCCCACTGGTCAACTTCTCTGGCCGCTGCACATACTTGCCGCTAACTTTGTTTCGGATTGTGAGGACCAGGCCCAGCACCGGTTTGGCCGTGGGCTCCTTTTCCCCACTGCCACCGCTCGCCGCCGGCGTGTCTTCGGGAGACCTCTTATCCTCGTCCTCGGTTGCGGATGCCTTCTCTTCTGCTGCTGCTTCTACGGGCGTCTCCTGTGTCTTGGGCATCATGTCCAGCAGGATCCTCTCGAAGTTGCGGAGTTTCGCCTGGTCCTCAGACAGCTCTTCCGTTGCTTTCTGTGCGTCGCTAGAAGAGCCGACGCGCGTGGTCAGCTTGATGAGGAGGTCCTTCAGACTCTCGTCTGATTTCTCATCTGTGGGCTTGCTCTCCACGCCGTCTGCCTCTGAAGCGGTGGCCTCAGGGGCAGATTCTTTCTCAGACGAGACAGTGACATTCTGATCTTGTTCGGTCTCGGTCATCGGTTCCTCTTTCTTGGCCGTTGCGTCAGCGTCCTTGGAGCCGGACCCAAACCAACTGGAAAGGAAACCGAATCGAGACGTTTTCGGTGCCGAGGTGCTGCCATCGGCGGGTTCGACAGTGTCGGTTTCCTCAGTGGTGCGCACGTCTTGAGCTTGCTGCTGCTCCACAGAAGCCTCGCCCTCGCTCTGAGGGACCTCGGTCACAGCATCGTTGTCGGACTTGGCCTTTTCGGCATCGACATCGACGATTGCCTTCAAAAGCGCTTCCACATATTGGTCAGCCTCCTCGGAGGACCGTGCATGCAGTAGTCCGCTCTGCTGGAGGGCGTCCTCGATAGCGTCGCGGATCGCCGAGATACCCTGGGCGTCGCTCTCCATGGTCTGCTCGACGACGTCCATCATATCCTCCCACACATCCTCGCTGTCCTCCTCGTCAATCTCTTGGACATCCTCTTGCGTATCACTTGCTTCTTCGACGGCCACATCCCTAGACTCTGCTTCATCCTCGGCTGCACTGGTGTCCACAGTCGAAGCACCCTCAGCCTCGTCTAGCTCTGCTCCCGCCGCGTCTGCGATTGCTTCAGGCCTGGGCTTGATACCGAGCACTCTTTCCTGAAACTTTTGGCCTTCCTCCTTGTTCTTTTCCTGGATCGCCTTGATCTCGTTGTCGCTGACGGGCTCGGCGAAGAAATACATAAACGGGACGACGTGGGACGTCCTTGTCTCGACGTGAATCCTGAGCGACTTCTCAGGGAATCTCTCTGTCGCCTTCTTGAGCAGCTCCTCCCACAGTTGAAGACTCGCCATGAACTCGCGATTGCCCGTCGTCAAATCTGTGGTACCATGAAGAGACAGATCCATCTCTTCCAGAGGGATGTACTGGAAGCCAAATATACGTTCAGTGTTGTGGTACGCAACAAATATACCATCCATCCGTCCCATCCGAACCTGCAAGGAGTACTTGAGGAATGCGAGGCGGATCATGTCATAGTATTCCCGCTCGAACGATTCCCATTGTCCCTGACGCTGTCGAAGTTCGTAACCGGTACCCCTCTCATGATTTTTAGCATCCATACGAATGGTAACAACGGCCCTTGTCTTCAGGTCAAAAACGCCGGTTCCGGGAAGCCTAGGATCGTAGGCGTCCAACTGCGACCGCATCATGAAATCGCCGAACGTCGTGTAGTGGTATGATTCTTCCGCATTGCGTTCCTCCTCGGTGAGCTGGTGCGAATTGGACCGGCGGTACTTCTCGTACTCCTCCTTCGGGGCGGTGAGAAGCTTCTCCATGGATTTACCAAGCATGCTGAGGATGGTGTCCGAGTCGTGCTCCTTGTCCGCGTCTATGGCGTAGGTGCCGTCTTTGTAATGCAAGAAGGTCGCCGCGGGTGCCCTGAGGATGGCGCCAAAGTTCTCACTGTCGGGCTCGTAGCCTTTGGAGATGCGCTCAGGATTTATTGGCCTCCATGAGGAGAGCAGGTAGTGGAAATGCGCTAAAGTCGATGTCATGCTAGACGTGGATCCCGTGAACTTCTTGTTATGCTTCTTGGCCACCCCGATCAGCGTTGTGTCTTTGGAGGAAGTAACGTATTCCTTTAACGCCTCGAAGTCGAATTCATTCACAGGCATGATGGTCGCCAGATAGGGGTCAAAGTTGAACACCCTCGTGCGAGGGTCCTGTAGAACATAGACGCCTTCGTTGAACAGAACACGGTCGAGTCCGTATTCTACACGAGGCACAGGAGCCGTTTCAACGTGGACAGGCTCGAGTCCTTCGTTCCTGGTCTTCACCGTCTGAATGTGCCTCTTCGTCTTCGAAAGACCCCAGCCCACAGAACCTTTGTTGCCTGCGCCTGCAGCGCCATCTTTGTTCGAGCTTGGGGGCGCCAGCGGAGCCTTTTCGACTTTGTCATCCTTGGGACCCCCTGCCCGAGCAGCTGCCTTCCTCGCCTCCTCTTTCCGTAATAACGCAGCGAAGCCTTGGGCTACAGAAGCCTCATGAGACTTTGGGTTGTTTCCTTGCGGAGCTTTGGCACCCTCCTTGGCACCCTCCTTGGCAACCTGCTTGGCAACCTCTTTGGCACCATCTTTTGCACCATCTTTTGCACCATCTTTTGCACTTTTATTGACCATCTGTTTGCGCTCGGCTTTTGCTGGGGGACCTGGTGTCTTTGCTACCTTGGCCGTCTTGCTGGACTCGTTTCTTTGGTCTGCCTGGGTCGCCAACACGCTCTTAAGGATATCAAGTGTCCCTTCCAACAGCTTGGCTTGTCTCTCTCTGGCCTTGGTGGACTGAGCACTTTGTAATGGCGGAAAATGCGACTTCAGGGATCTTTTTGTATCTTCGCCGTCCTTCTTGCCGCCGTCTCCATTGGAAATCGCCTGCGCCGCCGGTGCCGCCTTAGCAGCACCCTGTGGTTCTTGAAGGGTCTTTAGGATATCGAGGGTTTCCTTCCACAGCTTGACTGTCTCGTCGGGTGCTTTTGAAGGGTCAGGAGCTGGCGCATTTGGGCCCTTGCTGGCCTTGGTCGGACTCGGCGCCGGCTTCTTCTTGCGGGGAGCTGGTTTATCGTTCTCTTCTTTAGCCTTGACCTTCCGCACTTTGATAGGTTCCGACTGGTCTGTCTGAGAAGTTTGTGCTGGATTTGACTTGTCCGTGGCGTCAAGGGGCTTCGTGTCTTCTGAAGACTCCGCGGGAGGAGCTGCGGGCTTCTTCTTCTTCTTGGTGGTCGCGTAGGCTCGCGTTACCGGCGCCCTTCCACCGTGAGCGCCAGTGCTGGGGGAGACATGAGCGCAACATGAGGAACAGACATAGCGTGTACGGACGCCACGAGTGCCTCTCAGACTCCAGGGAAGCATTGTTCACGCGATTGGCGATTGAATGCTCTGGCCGGGTCTGGGTGACGCTTGCGAAAGAGCGAGCGCCAGAAAAATTCCCCAGGGATTCGCGTTGCGATAAGATATCCACCCGCCACTGCAGGGATCTTAGCTGTCAGACTGTTGGCTCGGCTTCGGCAACGCTTCGCCGCAATGCGTGGCTTCGGATGGAAGCATGCTTCATGTACATTATTGCCATAACACCGCCACGCCTCCAAGGCGTTCTCTGATGCTTGATAGGACTCGGCTCAAGGACCATCTGACCCCCCAAGCAGACTGTCCCCTCATAGGCCTAACCCTTAAAGGCTGCCCTACACTGCCTAGGTAATACAGTAAGAAATTACCTCTCAGGTTGTTTCTTATGATAACTTGTTCAAAGGAGCTCGCGTGGGATAGATGCCGTGGCGGCGTAGCTGACGCCGGAGCAGAGCCCGTAAACATAGAGATACGGAGCCTTGTTAGGCAATGGCACATGTTTAACTTTTTACTAAAGCTCGTAGCTGCAAGGGGTATATCTCAAAGCCAGCGCAAGAAGCACCCAAAAGATCAATACACCATCACCACAAGCCAAAGCCCCTCCTGGGTGAACGCCCACATGCTGACCAGATGCTCCCATGCAACCTTATTTTTTGAACCCACGATGCGCAATTATAGGCCGTACCATCCTCTGCGGCATCTGTCCCGCAGCAGATGTTGGGCGAGCGACGTGTCAATGCCCAGTCACAACGTCCATGGACCATCACCCCCGCAGAGCACAAGTTACTCGAGCTACACTCATGCCTCCTCAATCCTCCCCAGGCCTTGCAAAGGCCTGATTCGCATAGTGCGTTCCATCCAGACGCAGCCGTTCCGCTTCGTCTACTTGTCCTTGCATCTCCTCCGTCTGCGCCAGCATGCCGTCGGCTACGCTCATCCACAGCAGGTTACCCGCCTTGTGCGCCTGCTGCCGCCCCGCCTTGGCGCTCTTAACGGCCTGGTCGCCGACGACGTTTTCAAAGAGCACCGACCGCATCAGGTTCAGAGCCACTGCAAGAAGCTGGGTATTGTTCGCACCCTGAGCCCACTTGAGACCAACCTGAATATGTTTCTTGACCGTCTGCATCGACTGACGTGGTTCCGTCTGAAGTGCCGCTTGCATGAGATTGAAGGCGGTCCGGATGTCGACATCTGCATGGTCCGAACAGTACGGCGTGATCTTCTCTGTGAGTTCGGTGAGCTCTCCATCGTCCCGGTGGGCCGGGTCTTGCATGATCCATATCTTGTTCATGGCTGCGAGAAGGGCTACCTCTGGAGGAGGAGTCCCTGGCTTGCTTTCGTCTGCACCGGCGGGTGGGATAGCGAAGCGCTGATCGCTGAATATCTGGAGTGCTCTGCGAAAGTCACCAGTGCCCTGATAATACACCCCTGTCACGTAGAGCACCAGCAGACCGAGCCGGCCACCCTCGGGCTTTGGGCTGAGGGCCTCGATCTTCTGAATGCAATCGAGCACCTTGCTCCACTGCGTACGTGTGGCCGATATCAATGCGATCAAGGCGTAGACGTAGCGTTTCACCTCTGCTTGCCAGCTGGCCTGTTCTATGGCCATCGGCAAGGAGTGGGCGGGTGGTCGGGCGTGCGCAGGAGCTAACATGTCCATTAGAAGTTAGAAGTGGAAACCAACGATGAGTATGGGGCACCAGCTTACTCTTCCCAAGCATGTTCAAGGCCTCGGACCAATACTCCATGACCTTTTCGCTTTTCGCTCCTTGGTACAACAATGCTAGGCCGCTCAGGACATACCTGAAAAACCATTAGCCACATATGCTTGGACCGGAGTTATCATGAGCCTTACGCTAGAACAAAGGCATGAACTTTGGTGACAAATGATAAGATGATGAAGTTGTGCTCCCCATCTCCAGGCTGGATGATGGTCTTGGTATCACTGGTGACGGAAGCATTCGAGTTGGTCTGTTTCTTCAGCGGAAGGTGGAGAACATCCAGCATCTTGTCCCAGTCGTGTGCCTGTACAAGCTCATCCATGCGTGCCTGCAGTGCCTTGAGCTTCTGCATGGCAACCTGGGGCGCCTTTTGCTGCAGAGTACAGGCTAGGTCTAGAAGCAGGGTGAGCACTTCAACTTGAGGTATCTGGACGGACGGGTCAAGCTGGTGTCTCGATGCCTGTGCTATGCATGTTTGAACCCGTACGATCGAGTCTTCCTTTCTGGCCTTTAGGTGCACGATGCCCTCAAGAAGAGACGCCAACACTGCTATTGCAGAGTCTCCTTGGTGTTGTGCAAGGCCCGTAATGCTGCGGAGGTTTTCCACCGCCGGTGCATCAGCTGGACTGCTCGATTGCAGGTGAAGAGAAGCCTTCAGAAATCGGAAGGCGTACACCCAGTCGACTGCTTTGTACGTCAACGCATCGTTTATGTTCTTCTCTATCTCCACAAAGGCAGCCTTGCGATTTCTCCTGAACAGAACTTTGAGCAGCTGAAATTGCATACAATATTTCAGGTCTGTGAATCGGTTCTTTTCACAAACTGCAATGCCTTTGGTCAAGGCGGTCTCTGCTTCCATCAAGTTGTCGGTTTCCTCACTGAGCGCGGTAGCATACCGCAAGCGAATGTTCGCCTCGGCGCGTGGAGCCAGCTTGTTCAGGTTCAGTGCAGCGTCGAGACAACCGAGGCCTGTTGCAATGAGCTTGTAGTATTCATCCACGCGTTGCTTATCCAGCGACGTCGCGATGTCCTGCACGGCCGCATGGGCAGTCTGAAAGCAGTCATCTGCGACGCAGGTCAGGACAGCAGGTGTGTCGAAGTGACTCGTTGGTGTTTGCACATGCGGCATGCTTGGTGATTTGGTCGGAACGCTCGGTGACCTCGCGACAGGGGCTGGCAAAGACTTCCTTGCCGGTGCTGGGGGCTCCCGCTTCAACATGAGCTGGGTAGGGTCAATACTCATGTGGAGCTGGGTAGGATCGATACTATCAGACACGTGCCGCTGCGGTTGCGGTTGCGGCTGCGGCTGGAGTGCTGTTATGGGTGGCTTGCGTTCCGAAGTTTGCTGTGCTTGCAACGCAGGCGGTGGTTGGGCTGGCGGTGGCACTGGCGATTCGACCTTGACAGGCGTGCGTACCGTCGAAGCTGGTTGTTGTTGATGAACTACCGGCGCTTGTTGGTTGCTCACCCGCGGAGACTGCAGACTCGCTGTTGACTGCAGCTGGGGTGACTGGATGTGCGAAGTGGTCGCTCGTGGAGACTGTAACTGCTGAGGTAGCGGCGGTTTCACTGCGGGCTTGTGTGCATTGCTCACTCGTGGTGACTGATATGGTTGCGTGGCCTGAAGCTGTGATGGTTGTATGTGTGGGCTACTCGCGTGTGGCGACTGGTACGGCTGCGCTGCCTGTAATTGCGATGGCTGTATGTGCGGACTGCTCAGCCGCGGGGATTGGTACGGTTGCGTGACCTGCAGCTGTGATGGCTGTATGTGCGGACTGTTCACTTTCGGGGATTGGTATGTCTGCGCTGCCTGTAGCTGAGCCGGTGGTATGTGTGGACTGCCCACCCGCGGGGACTGGTACGGTTGCGCTGCTTGTAGCTGTCCTGGCTGTACGTGCGGGCTGCTCACGCGTGGGGACTGTAGTTGTTGCGTGGTTTGTAGTTGCCCCGTTGGCATGTGCGGGCTGTTCGTCCGTGGGGATTGCAGTTGCTGCACAGATCGTCTTTTCTGGGGGATGAGCTGCTGCGGGTGGTGTATTTGCCCCTGCTGATGCTGCTGCTGCTGATGATGAGGTTGGAAGGACTGCTGCGGAGGCTGGACAGGTTGAGAAGGGATGCGTTGTTGTATCGGTCGCGGAGAAGGAGTCGCTACCTGCGGCGGGTAGTTGTGGTGGGAGACGTATTGAGGATGCGATTGAAGCTGTGGTTGAAGCTGTGGTTGAGGCTGGAGCTGGCGAGCTGGCGCATGGTGCTGGTAGGCGGAGCCGTTGCTAAAAGGTTGCTGCTGGTGTTGCTGCTGGTGCGGTTGTGGCCGTTGGTGCTGGTGTTGGTGCTGGTGCTGGTGCTGGTGCTGGTGCTGTTGCGCATGGAAGTTGTTCATGGCGGCATGGTGGGCGTGTGTCTGATGCGCCTGAGGCGCCTGTGGGTGAACTTGAGCGTGGGCGTATTGCTGCATCGGCTGCATCTGGGAGTGTTGGGCAGGGGCAGGAAGGAAGTGGGCGCCTGCTTGGTATTGCTGGTTGCCCATAAAGGCCATCGAATTCCCAGTTCCATATTGTTGATGTTGATGCTGATGCTGAGGCCGAGGGTGCTGCTGCTGCGGATGGAACTGCTGCTGCTGCTGCTGCTGCTGCTGCTGCTGCTGCTGCTGCTGAAGTTGCGGCTGTTGTTGTTGCTGGTGCTGCGCGTATCCAGGCTGGGGCGCCATCTGTTGATAGCCATGGCCATTGTAGGCCTGCCCATGGCCTGGAGGCTGCTGGCCCCAGTTGTTCATGGCGGCATCTGCCACTCCAGCGCAAGCTGCCAATGACCTGACCTCTCCCTCCCTCTACTGCTTATTTCATCCACCGGTCTTCTAGTATCGTAGTCATCTAATCGTTACGGCAGTCATCGTTGGTTCGAGTCGTCCCCGGAGAGCATGGCATGGGTTGGGATGGGAAGGCAAGGGCAGAGACACACAGCACCTTCCGGCAGAGCAGGACGGGCAGGGACAAAGTTACAAAGGACGTCGAAGTTCAAGATGCCGATCCCTGGCCAGATGCGGCTTCAAGGAAGTTGGAAGCCGCGACCGCCACGTGCGCCCGTTGGCCCGTGCTTACACACCTCGTTCATCGGAGCCGTGGTCGGCATCATGTCCGAGGTGCCGAGGCAGCATTGGGGACGGGGTCCTGGAATCTGGAATTCGGATCTGGATCTCGTCAGAAGGCATATCCACACAGGGGGCCCCACCAACTTTGCCGATGACAGTTCACATGTTGCTGCAGGTCTGATGCACACGCTCCCAAATTAAAGAAGGTTATCTTGCATGCGACCGAGATCCCACATTCGCTCCTGTTTTTTAGCTCTGTGGAATTCCCATCGCCATTCCGGTGTGCCGTCTTATTGGCTTCTCTAATCTCTCTCATCTCACTGACTTTGCCTCCCGCACTCCTGCCCTTGGGACACTCAAATCCTTGACACTGTCCCGATCACTCTTACTACGGGCTTTACGGTCGCCAATGGACTGGCTCGGCCGTGCCAAGATAAAATACACTCACCATGTGTCGCCCCTGGCACTCAAGGAGAAGGATGGCACCCAGACCGACCTGTTGAAGATCTGTGAGAGGATCACTCCGACGTGCCAGTTGAACCCGCTCCTCTTCAACGGCCATCTGCAGACCATGTGGACAGCCGTGGGCAAGAGTGCGCCCCAAGTCTACTACAAGAGAAAGATCTTCAACGCTGATCACCACACCTACACCGGCACCTTTGCCGTGGATTTTGTGACGCCTCCGCACCAGGAGCACGATGACGCCCTGCCGCCACGGACATCCTACTTCAGCGATGCCGAATTCGATTCAGTGGCGTCCGACGACAGCAGACCTATGCTCATTGTGCTACATGGCCTATCAGGTGGCTCCTACGAGGTCTATCTGCGACACTGCATTGAGCCGTTGGTCTCGGAAGAAGGCGGCGACTGGGAGTGCTCCGTCGTCAACTCGAGGGGGTGCGCAAACAGCGAGGTCACGAGCGGTGTCCTCTTTAATGCGAGGGCGACCTGGGATGTAAGGCAGGTCGTGAGGTGGGCGAGGAGGACATTCCCAAACCGGCCCCTATTTGGCCTGGGCTTCTCTCTCGGCGCCAACATCCTGACCAACTTCGTGGGCGAGGAGGGCTCGAACTGCCTCCTGAACGCGGCCGTCGTCGTCGGCAACCCATTCAACCTCGAGGTCTCCAACATTCAGCTCCAAGGCTCTCTGCTTGGCAAGGAACTGTACCAACGGGTTATGGGAAGTTCGTGCAAACAGGTGTGATTCAATTTTTATTGTACTCTTTTTACTGACTGTTTGCTCTCCTAGCTAACATGAAGAAGCTTATCATGCGGCACAAAGATTCAATACTCAAACACACAAAGCTAGACTTCGAAGCCATCCAGAACGTCACCTATCTCTACGAGTTCGATAGGGAAGTCCAGTAGGTAGACTTGTAAAGCGGAATTTGTAGACACAGGCTAAGGATCTCTAGGTGTATATCTTGGGGTTATCCCACAGAATCAGCATACTACCGCGACGCTTCCTCAAGCGACTCAGTACTTGCGATTCGAATACCGTACCTAGCAATCCAAGCCGCAGACGACCCAGTGAGTCCCCAACACATGCCGCGTATTGCGGGGGCATGCTGCTGATCATGAACAGATCGCCGTGGAGCAGGCCATCCCCTACGAAGAGTTCAAGAAGAATCCACATACCGTCTGCCTGACAACGTCTCTCGGTGGCCATCTCGCCTTCTTTGAGCCGGGCGGTGGTCGATGGCACGCGAAGCCTGTATGACGCGTCCAACAAACCTGAGATCTGCTGGAAACAAGAGTCGTGCTGACCGTATTAGGTTTCCAACTTCCTGAAACACATGGCGACAAATGTCGACCTGAAGTCAATCAACAACCAGGCAAACGGCACCACTGTGCTCAAACCACAGTACGGGTCAAGCTTCGAACCTATGCGGCGGAAGATGGAGGTCAAGATCACAGAGTGAATGACTCAAATATGCATACGTGAATTATTACTGGCAAAGCAGACGGGGAAAGAATATAGAAGCGGTAGGCGGGAAGATATCAGAATAGACACAGAGGCACTTTACGGCCTGGGGTATATGATTGTTCTCTAGATAAATAGTAGACTAGAAGGTGATCCTAGATTGGGTCCCTAGACCCATCAACCCATCACATTGCATAATGAGCCTGTGATGGAGGAGATGGCAATTACTGAGGACCGAAGTCTCAAAAGCGAATTTCCATCCATCCTTGCTCGCCGGCTGGTTGAACTCGGACACCACAATTGTAGGTATCGCCACGCGGGTACCTCAGCTGCGATCCTTGGACGAATCGACTCCCAGTGGCCTTTGAGAAGAGCCCTATATCGTCCATGCAGGTTGGATTTTATTACCAGACACGCAGGCAAAGCCAACCAACAGCGAGCCCATGAGCCTGAACTTTTTACTCCGCCGCCCGGTTGTCCGAAAACTCCAAAAACGCCATGCAATGACCCCATCCCGCGCATCTAGGTGCTCATGCATGCCCATAAAACGGTTCGGCTTTCCTTTCCTGGGGAGCTCCCTCGAACTTCTCTCATGCAAACGAGACACTCTTCTTCTTCTTAGGCTTGGCAGCCTTGGTGCCCTGCAGCTCAACGTTCTTCATAGACCGCTCGGTCGCCTTGTCGTCGTCACGGCGCTCGGGTCTCTTGCGCTTCTTGCGTAGCGACTCCTTGGTCTCGTCCAGCTTCTCCTTCCGCTCGGCCGCCTTCTTCTCGGCCTCCTGCTTGCGCGCCTCGCGAATCGCCTCCATGTGTCGCGCCTTCATCATCTTGGACTCGATCTGGCCGTCCTTCTCGGCCTGGACCATGGATAGGATCGTGTTCATGCTCTCCTGTGCAGCAAACTATTTGTCAGTGAATAGATCCAGATTGCTTGTAGCCAAGAAAATAGCGGTTGTCCGGAAGCAGGGCTGCGCGACGCTCACCCGATCATCGACAAAGACCTTGCCCTTCTTCTTGCCCTTGGGCTTCTCCACCCCGATCGGTGTCACCATGTTCAGTTCCGGTATTCCCAGCTCCTTCTCGCTGTAGACCTTCTTCTTGCGCTTCTTCTGCAGCTCCTTGACGATCTGGCTCGGTTTTAAGGGCGCCTTTCCGCCGTTCTTGTTCTTCTTTGCCTTTACGACGGGGTCATTCTCGACCCTGCTGGCGGCTTTGCTGTTCTTGATGCCAGAACCACGCGTGGCGTGTTTGTTCTTGACCGTTTTTGTCCGTACGGCTCCCATTTTCGGTCGTAATTATGATGCGCGCGGCGGATGGGTGCAGATAGGATCTTCGAAAAGGCCCAGGCCTTGTCACGAAACTTTTTGGCGGGATATCTGGGTTGCGCCGATAACAACCCTTATCGCTAGGGTCGCAGCTAGGCCCCCCACCAACCCTGACACAGCTTCCACGCGGTTCAGAGCATGAGTCCACTGACACGAAACCTATTGACTGCTTGCGCAATAGGCCGGCCGGCCAAAAGACTAGAATTTCAAGTTAAAGACTTAAAGTCCCAAGCAGTATATATACCCTATATTCAACGGTACGGCAATTTGAAGGAGAGACTTGAACCAGGACTTTGAGGACAGTTCCACCACCGCTTCTGCCCAGTTTCACATCCTACATTGCAACCTTCCGAGGTCATCCCTACCGACAGCATGCGTGTACATACCGTCCCAGCCTTCAGCTGTCTAGCAACTATTGATTAGGAGTTCTGTTCTTATCATCATAGTTCGAAAAGCAGTGAGATGATCATTGGGCTTGACAGCTGAAGCCTGTACTCTTACGTTTCGCAGCTCAGCCACTGACTGACCTCGTAACGTGCGCCGGCAGTGAACCACGACGGATAAGACCACTGACTCTCGTATGCGCGCACAGCACCACCATTGGATCATCCCAATTGGTGGCTGTTCGTGAGACCATGTACATTGGTGCACCCACACCTCAACGACCCGTGGCAGTCAACATCTGGGCGGTTGGCTTCCCATCAGCGGAACAAGCGTTGTCATTGGACGGCTTTCAAGGGTTGGCCCTTGGTCCTTAGATGCGGCCGCAACGTGAATCCTGCCGGTTTTAAGTTGGGTGGTGCAGCCTCTTCATCTAAGCCAGCCGAGCAGCCGGCCTGGAGAAGCTGTCACTTCTGGTGCAAAATCCAGTGCGAGGGTATCTACAAGCTGAGACTGTGGCAGCTGCGGTAGGGCGTTCGGGTGCAGGGAGGCCTCTGACATGAACAAAGGCGTGCAGAGTGACAGTTTTCCTCTGGGGGTCGGCACGGCAGGCCAGCAGTACGGGTTGCTGACGCCCTCTGAGCCGTGTTGAATCCGAAGTAATTCACGCTAAACCACGAGACCGTCGTCGTATCTGAGAGCCTCCGCTAGCCATAGTAATGTGTACATGGTAGCGCAGGAAATACTGAGCCTGGAGTTGCTAGAGAAAAGCCGTTGAACGGACGCGGTGCGATGGGTTTCTAAAAACAGCAACTCAAATTCTCATCCGTCAAGGGGCCGTGGAGATCTGACAGTGCGCTAACAGCGCAGCTGCAAGCAACAAAGACATTGCTGATGGGGCGGTAACGGGGATATTGCCGGTCAGCTGTGCACCTGGGATGACGCCACAGGACAACTTCGTAACGCTGTCGGGCGCAGGTCGATCGTCCCATAATAATAATCCGTGGAATATGGGGTTGGCTGGTGGCCCCGGATGGTTTGGGGTGGACAACGAAGCCCAGAAGACCCAGCCAGCCAGCCCAGCCCAGCCAGCCCAGCCAGTGCCCTGGTCTGTTCTTCCAAGTCTCTGCCGGCAGAACCCACTTGTCGCCCCGTCTGCTGCGGGCAGGTCAACGTCAGCTCTGCCTGGACTGTTGGCGTTGGATGTGCGATCAACAAGGACGGATGAGATGGTTGGACGGTGCGAGGAGCTGGGCAAGCCAGACCGAGGTCTGCCGTCGGTCAACACGTTCAACTTGCTGCACTGCCACTTGCCGCGCTCAGCATTCTATTCTGCTTGGTCTGCGTGGTCTCTTGGGAGGTTGGCTTTATCATCGTCGTGCTCTCTTCATTGTCATCTGCACCGTGTGGGGCACCGACACTGACAGCCACAACACCATCTTTCTGTTTGGCAAATGAACTTGAGCTCAGCCTTCTTCTGAGTCTGGCGTGCCGGAGACTTTTGGCCAGTACAGCCTACCTAGGTACCTGCTTGGGTCGGTTCAGACAGGGATGGGCACAGCTGCATCAAAGCGGCAGCGCATTTTCAAGATTTCGGGTCCCTGAAACCAAAACCTCCTGAGAACCCGATCCTACTCCTCCCCCAACTCCCCCGTTCAATCAACAACTCTACCCTCCGCCCGTCTTGGCCGGCCCCCCCATCCCCATCCCCATCTCTACCTCCCTCCTCCCATCTGCAACTCCAGACATCCTCTTTACTCCTTTTGTTTTTTTTTCTTCCTCCGACGCCGCCGTCCGCAACGACACTCACACCCACACTCGTTCAGCATCGTTCTGCCTTGGACTGTCGCTCGCTCGCTCTCTCGGCTGCCGTGCCGACTGTTACGTTGGAACCTGGGGAGGATCAAGGTTAAAATTCTAGCGCCTGGTCGTAACGTGAGCTGAGCTGATTGCGGCTCTCGCAACCCAATTTCGTCATGGCCTCCCACGACTACTACAGCCAGGACCACCTCAACAAGCCTCTACCCCCACCGCTGACATCCTCGCCTGCCCCGATGGACGGTCCTCATCGTCAGGATACCGTGGGCTCCTACGCCAGCTCGCAATACTCCCAGCGAGGCAACACCATCCCGGGCCACCAAGCCTACCCAGCGAGATCCGATACTTACGCCTCAGCTGTCCCGTCGCTGCCCTCCATACCACCTCAGCACAGACAAGACACCTACAGTTCGTCGGTCTACACTGCACCCGCCCCCTACGGTGCTCCTGTACCCTCTCCCGCTCCCGCACCCTCTCTGTACTCAAACGCGCCTTCCTACTCGACAAATCCTCCCTCGTACACAACCCAACAGCACCTGGGCACCCAGCCACCAGGACAGGAGCCCTCGCCAGTCTCAACCAAATCCGTATCGCCCTTCGATACCGTTTTCGACGACCATGCCTACCCCGCGACCTCGTATCAGTCTGCAGGGTCGAGTCGCCAGCACCTAACAGGCCAGGATACGTCTTATCACGGCGGAAATGGCTCGCCATCCGATGACCGAGGACATCCGCAGGACGCCATCCCTCTGCAGGATCGCGGAGCCAAGGACCCGAGTGACGATCTCGATCATGTCTATGAGGCGCCTCAGCGCAGGCGGAAGGAGAGGAAGCAAGGTGTGCGCTTCGGCGAGCTAGGCATGTTCGGCGCATATGGCAACCGTATTCCCTGGGTGGTGTACATCTTCACCGTGGTGCAGGTGGGCGTCTTCATCGGCGAGATTGTGAAGAACGGTAAGAACACATTCGATGTTTTCGGCACTGGTGATTCGGCTACTGACATATTTTGCAGTCCAACTGACCAACTCTCCGATCATGACAAAACCATCCTTCAACCCCATGATCGGCCCTTCGACGTACGTTTTGATCAACTTCGGCGCCAGATTTGTGCCTTGCATGCACAACGTGGACGGGATCACGAACGCAAACGAGACTATAAGCTGGCCATGTCCCAACACCACCTCAGCCGACACTTCCACATATACGTGTACATTGTCCGACCTCTGTGGCTTTGGAGGCATCCCTGAGCCAAGCTACAGCGTCGGCGCAAGCATGAGCGACAAGCCCGAACCTAACCAGTGGTGGCGCTTTATCCTGCCCATGTTCATGCACGCTGGGCTTATTCACATTGGCTTCAACCTGCTGCTCCAGCTTACCATGGGCAAGGAGATGGAGAGGTCTATCGGGTCACTCCGTTTCTTCTTGGTCTACGTGTGCTCTGGAATATTCGGCTTTGTTCTGGGTGGAAACTATGCGGGCGCGGGTTTGGCTTCTACCGGCGCATCCGGCTCCCTTTTCGGCATCATCGCTCTGACACTGCTCGACCTCTTCTACTCGTGGTCGGACCGTCTTTCGCCTGTCCGAGATCTGATGTTCATTATGCTGGATATCATCATCTCATTCGTCCTCGGCCTCTTGCCTGGTGTCGACAACTTCTCCCACATCGGTGGCTTGTTGATGGGCCTGGCGCTCGGCCTGTCTGTGCTCCACTCCCCGAACGCGCTGCGCCGCAGAATAGGTGACGACTCGCCGTACTCGACCGTCAACTCAGGCTACGCGGGAGACAAGCCACCAGGATTCCTCAAGAACCCGGTCGGCTTCTTTAAGGGCCGAAAGCCTTTCTGGTGGGCCTGGTGGCTGGTTCGTGCTGGTGCGCTGCTGTTGGTATTCGTCGTGTTCATTGTATTGCTGCAAAACTTTTATGTCTATCATAAGACCTGCAGTTGGTGCAAGTATCTGAGTTGCCTAGTGAGTCTATCCTGGGAAATCCCAATATTCAGGCCGTTAATCGCTAAATCTTGTCACAGCCTGTCAGCAACTGGTGCAACAGCGGGCTCACGTTCACATAAACTATGACCGTCCCCATGATCTTCGAAGCGAGAGCTAGTCCCGGTCCTCGAGTCCCTGATACACGAATCATAATTACAGACTTGTCTTGATGTCAGGTACGACTGGGCGGTACCATATCCAGCATGGAGGATACGTGGAGCAGATTAATGGAACGGGAAACGGTTCGGTTGTGACCTTGCACAGCGGCGGAGTTTGGGTGGCTTCTGTGTGACTAGAGAGTTGGCAAAGCCACACCCGGTTGATTTTTCAGGAATCCCTACGGCAACAACCACTGCGCTCGGCGAGGCCTTGCCATTCCCCATTTATGAGCATCGGAGGATGATACCTATTTACTATGGAAGGGAGCATCGGGGACTTTATGAGCATACTGGAATATCCGGCCGAGCATGAACATTGGTGTTCTGATTGCATTTCATGACCGAGTCGGCCGAGAAGAGAATCGGTGGTGATACCAGTGGAAATCACAAAAGTTCATACCCTACAGTGCTTGCTAAACTCTCAACACATTACATGAGACACTACACTTATTGTGAAAAACGTGGGGCTATATATTCTATTGGCGTTCAAGGTGCCAACAACAGATTCTCGTTCCTACCCTGGAGCTAATCTCAAATTGTGAGACAGACTGTGACATCGCGCATTGGCAGCCTCTCATTCATGGGGACGGTGTTTTCCCATGCTCCCTCCCTGCCAGGCTGCAATGCTGCTAGCCGCGAGTCCCCCGCCGGGCCGTTAGGTGACAGGTCAGACCATTGGCACACAGATCAAAGATATGCGGGGAAATCACCTCCCCATTCCTTCCAACACGTACCTCGTCTGAGCGCTATCTCCTCTCTCTCACACAACTTGTTTTCCTCTGCTCTCTGTCTGTGTCAGAACGTGTATTTTTCAGGCACTCATCAGCTGTTGCCTCAGCACACATTCTCATCTCAGCCCGTGACAAAGCTGAGAGTATGTGCACACCAGACTAATGGTCGCGTGACCACTTGCTGTACTCTCATTTAATGGCTTCCTGATTACTTACGCTTGTACGGTGCACACAAACAAACGGTAAGTAGTCGATCGCTGCAACACAAGCTTTCATTCGTGTCTGTGCCTGTACATGATGATTCAACCAATTTTGCATGGCTTAACTGATGGCCCGTGACACGGTCTGTTGATGCCAAACATTACTGAGTCTGACTGACTATCTCTCTGTCCTTCTTCTCTTACACTGCCTGCCTTCATACACCTCTTTGTTTCGACATGTGCTGACTTGAGCTCCCATGGGTCTCATGCCCTGGTAGACTCCGGGTATAATGACCCCCAAACGCCTTTGTCTCAAATCACATTCGTGAGGTGCCTCGGATTGAAACCGTGCCATCCGTAGGCTGGCCCACCCTCGCGCGGTTTCCCGCGCTAGATACTGTTCAATACACTGGTCCTCCTGCAGCAATAAACATTGTTACACACCCTGTTGGCTCTCGAGTGCGCTCGGCCGACCATGACTGGTGAGGGATTCCTCCATGGCTAGGTTCCTGTGCACTTCATAGAGTCCCAATGGGGTTCTAATTACCATTTCATGGCAATTTCTGTGTTGGTTTGAGCCTAGTAACAGCTGGCTGAAGCCGTGTTGTTGTCGTATCTCCGACATTTTTTTTTGGCGCCCTCTCCTTTTTTTTTTTGTATCCCTACTGGCATGGCCGATGACTTCTTGAGCGTGGGTCCCGGCTGGGAGATGCCTAGGGCCGTCCTATAGTATTAGCAAATTGATAACATTGCCACCCGTGGGCGGCTCTCTTGTTCGGCCGTAGACATGTTATCCATCATGCGTGACTGGACAAGACTGTGAAGCCGTCCTGACTTTTCGCCCCCTAAGCCCGTGCAATACCAATTCCAGAATAGATCCCCATACGACTCAAACGATACGATACTCTTCAAAAATGCCGTCGACCTTGTGCCTCCACTGCATGGGCAGGGCCTCCTGTATGCCGCGTACCTGGTTCTCGCCCGTCTTGCCGATCAGCCACAGGTCCTCGTAAGGGATCCACAGCTTGAAGAAGTGCGCCAGGGTGACGAGGGCCCGGGGCCGCCGCTGGGTCAGGAAGTCGTGGTAGACCTCTGGCATCCACACGGCAAACCCGATGAAGCGCCGGCAGACGGCGTACAGCGGCTCGCGGTCGGCGATGGCCTTCTGCAACGTGCCGATGTAGCTGAGCACGCGGTTGTAGACGCCCAGCGTCACCTTGTCCTGCAGCTCGTGGTCCCCGCCCACGGCGTCGGACGCCCCGCCGTCGTTGTCCAGCAGCCACGTCAGATGCGCCCGGTTCGCCGACGTGAACATCTCATCCGGGTCCATGCGCGGCATGCTGCTGAGGAACCGCGTCGTCTTGTCCCCTCCTCCTCCTCCTCTTCTTGCTCCTCCTGCTCCGCCGCCGCCACCACCACCAGGGGGGCCGAGATAGCCCCTCGCCACCGTCAGCACGGAGCCGGCGCCCTTCCCCATGCGCAGCCACTCGAGAGGCGGCTGCCACGGCCTCACGGGTAGTGTCTGAACGAGCGCGAACGAGTTCTGCAGGATGATCAGCGACGACATGCACACGGTGTCGGCGTTGTCGCGGCTTAGGTTCCCCACGGCCTGGCGCTGCTCTCGCAGGGCCATGGACAGGTATTTCTGCTGGCACATTCGCAACTCGTCACGCTCGCGTGCGTCGCCGCTCTTGGTCCACATATTAAGCGCACTCGACGCCAGCATCGCATACAGTATCGCGTCGTCCTCAAACGCCAGCAGTGGGATTTCGAGCCCCCACAGGAACGACCCCTGCCCAAATGCGGCCCCGGCGTCTCCAAGCCCAGCTTCGTCCGCCGCCGCCGCCGCCTCGCTGCTGCTATCCTGAGGCGTTGCCCCCTCCAATGGTCTTGGATTGGGGCCGTGGGGTCGCTCCGCCCTGCTGCCGGCGGCCGCCTGTGCCGAGTTGATCATGTAGTTGTGCAATAGCCGCAGTTCCCAGATACGCCGCTCCTTGGACTCGGGGATGTCGAGGATCTCTGGGTCGGTCAGGTGCGACAGGTAGTCATTGGCCTCTCGGACTACGCTGCCGGTATGCGACGATGAACTGTTGCTGACGACGGACGGGGCGCGGCTCGACATCGGAGGCAGGGCAGTGGCGCCGGCGCCGCCACTGCCGCTGCTGGACGGCGGGTATCCTGCGATGTGGGACGGCGAGAGACCTCGGCAGGCCGGATACGGTGTATACCCTGGAGTCATCGGTGAGAAGCCCCCGGGCTCGACTGGGACGGGCTTGGGGTGCGCCTCCGGGCCTGGAGTGCGAGCAGCCCACGATTCGGAAGCGGGATATGCGGAGGCTGATGACGATGGGATCGGCGAGACACCCGGGTCACTGTGTCCCGAGGAGGACTCTGCCCTGGTCACGCGAAGACTGATACCGGCGCCAGCGTCCTGGCGAGCATTGCCCTGGGAAGGAGTTCCGCGTGAGGGATAGACACACTCCACCAAGTGGCGGCTACAGCCGCTACATACCGGGCGTGCTTCATCACACTGTACGGGTTGATCAGTAATCAATAAGAAAGAACAAGCTCGAAATGGCCCAGGCGGTTGGGGCTTGTGCTGAAGGCAAGTTTTCATGATGGGAAGGGACCACGAAGAAGAAGCAGTCAAATAGGCCTTCAGACAGACGACAACACGTGCATATACGCGTATTCTTATCCCCGTCTGCTCTAGTGACACACCCCACCCTGCTGATACACTAGAATACATAATAACTCACCTTTACTCGGCGGGCCTTGCATCTGAGACAGCCCATCCTCGACTTCTTGTGGTAGAGCCGAGGCCCTACGGCGCGGCGCGTGAGCTCGGGACCAGGGCCATCGGCCCTGTGGCCGTGGCCGCCATGAGCCTGGCCTCCTCTCATCGTAAAGTCTCCTAACGCCGGCGCCGGGCCGGGCCCCGGGTTTTCCGAGCGTTGCTCGTGTGCCGGGTCGTTCACGGCTCTGAACCTCAGGCCTCTGGACGAGTCTGAAATCTGGGGCGGAGTCGGCATCTGGCTCATCAAGGCAGCGATCGAAGGATGAGCTTAGGAGTGGGGGGACCACCTCCGACGGCCGGTCTCAAGGTGACTGTTGGTTGCACTGTCTTCCGCTCGCTGCTCGGAAACAGTGTAGTGAGTGGGTGGAAGATTCCGAGGAACTGCCTCGGAGCATTCCGGCCTATTTTCCTCGACGAGAAGCGGGTAGGAGGAGGAACAGTTTCATTGCAGTAAAAACATTCTTTTCAGGGCCGGAAGTGTGGCCAGGGATGACAGAGAAGGATCCAAGAGCGTGTAGTGTAGAATATGACAACCCTGGGGTGGCACAGGGGGCCACAAGGTGATCTCATCAGCAGCTGCACCGTTCTTGATGCGCTAGGCTAGCCCAACGCCGTCACCGTCCCGGCGGATAAGACCAATTCCGCCTTCTGGATACTCTGGTAACACAGGGCCCCTTGCTCTTTTCATCCTGGTGCCACGCCCGCGACTCGGGCAGGCCACTCGAGGCGTATGAAGTGCCATCAGGTTCCGGTTCGGCATGGCCCTAGCGCTGTTGTCGCAGGGCCCGTCTGCTCATTTTGTGCTGCTGTGCTCCCCAGGGAAGAAACGCACTGCATGGCGGGCCGGACTGGCTGACAGTCGTGGCTGACAGGAGCTTACTATAATGACAACAAAGCTGACCACACCCATCAACTCAAGCCAGAAGCAACAGCCAGAAACACTTCCGCCGTGTGATCGCAACGGTCGCTGGATTATTGCCTATTTCGGCTGCGGATACGAGCACACATGACAGCTGCCGTCCACGGCTGTAGCCGCGGCGGCCCCGGAACGGCTCCGGGGTCGACACTGTGGTTCGGCCTTCTACCCTGCGGTTCCGCGTACATGACCTTAGGTTCACTATTAGGTTTCCAGTGGGAGCGTAATCAGACGATAGAGGGGTCTGGCGCGTGAAGATTTGCAGAGTACGGAGACGAATACGGCAACGGTATGCGCCGTCTTGTCGAGCCAGGTTGTCTTCCTTTCGCGCAAGACAACAAACCTGACTTGAGACTGACAAAGCGGCTTGGACAACGAAGTCTGAGAACAAGGTTTGACAGATATAGCCAGTCGAGGATCCATCGCCGACTGATAATAGCCGCTATTAATGCAGACGGGTCTTGACTCCGACTGTGGTCTCATGTCTGGATAATCATTCATCCTCTAGTACAAAGCGTATTGAGGCGAGGCTGGGATGGCAGACTTCGGACACGCGTATCTGAAATTGATCGACATGGGGATGAAAATGACAGCCTGTCAGAGCTTGAGAAATTGCAATGTTCGGACGGAGCGACACCCTGCGGTGCCGAACTCGCATGTGCTTCCGTTTTCAGACCCCACAGCCACGGCTTGTCTCTTGTGCTATGGTCACAGCCATGGTGTCCTCTCCTTTCTTAAAAAGAAAATTTCAAAAAATCAGCTCCACGCTGTCCACTTCAACGTCCCCATGATGTTGTAAGTCTTAATAAGCGATGCTTTGACCCAAGGTCGGCAGGCTGGGTTTGATTTCAAAGGATGCTGTTGGCGCCGAGTATATCTGAGGCATGGATAGTGGATCTCGTCCCTGCCGAACCCCGTCGGACAGTTGTCCCAACATCGTCGTCCGTCGGGGGAATCAATCCTGCGACTATATTCCGACCGACCAACCCGCTGTTCTGCCCTGGTCGTCCGCGACTCGCGGGTCATCGCCAGTCCTGAACGAATGCCCCATGTTTTGGTAGGTTTGACTTGACTGAGACGCAGTTCACCGCTTTTGCTGTGGACTCCAGAGCTTGATTCGCCTCAACACAGTAATGTCCATCGTCGTCCAAGCGACTGCAGGCGTTTTGACAGGGGCGTGGTAGGCGAAAGGCTCGAGCACAGCTCATCGGATCCGCTGTCATTGTCGGACGAGCGTCATCGATAAAGCAATTAATTAGAGCCACTGCTTGGGCCTCGATCACTTTGCTTTTCCTTTTCCCTTGTTGATCTTGGCTGCCTTCTGCTCGTCCACAAAATCCTTGATGATGCCGTTCAGGTCTGCATTGCGCCGGGCAAGGAGCAGAACATCGTCAGTAGTGATAGATGTCCGCCCTGCATGGCGACTGAAGCTCTCCAGATCTATTGCAACATTCTCTGGCTCAATTTGTCAGAACAGGTAGCCGCACGGATATGGATTGCAGATTCGGAGATGCCCACCAATCTGAGTCCAGACCATCTCTGTCAGAGCACCGATAAACTGAGGCGTGGCATTCCTGTTGCGCCGCAAAGACTGCTCGTCTACCATTTTGCCGACTGCGAACCAGAGTGCCGCTTTAAGACGCTATTGATGCGTGTGAGTATGTGAATGAGTAAGTGCGCAACGCGTCTGAGGCGCGTGGTTGCTGCGAAGAGGGCCGTCTACTGACCTCACGAACGTCTTCTTCAGATTGATCCGCCATTGTCAGAATGACAAGGGAGTCTTGACAGGCAGTGGCTCAAGGCGGAAGTCGTCGATATGTCCTGAGAATTCGCCGCGCAATGTTACTCCCAGAGACGGCAACGACGCGATGAGTCGTCGCGTTGAGAGATGCTTGGCCGAGAGCCAAGTCTCCACCCTGGACAACTCAAAAGGTTGTTAGTGATCCCTGGCAAATCATTGGCGGCGGTTCTAGCTCGAGGCAACAAGAGTGGGGCCTACGCCTAAGCCTGTCAGCCAGTGCCCGAGTACTAAAACCAGGCGGTGGAGGTCGCAAACTGCGTCAGTGCGTTTTTTGCCTCGTCCAAGCTCGGGGCGCGACGATCTGGACTACATGTCTTCGAGAAAAAAATGACCTCTCGAAATTCCCGCACTTCCATCCAACTTCCCAATCCTCCACACCGATCTAAATCTTGACACGCTGTCGTCTCGGACTGGCGACCTGCTGGCAGATTGTACATAATCAGACCGAAATACCAAACGACAAACCCCATACAGCAAAGGCTTCCCGCCGCCACCGCTTACCCGCCGCCGTCGTTACTTAAGTACCCAGCTCAAATCGCCCAGCATGGACGGCGTACTCAATTTACTCTACATCGCATACGAGCGCTTCACGCGCAACCTGCGCGGCACCCTCGAGGGCATGTCTCCGGAGAAGTGGATCAGGATCGTCATCATCGTCGGCACATACATGCTCGTCCGGCCGTACCTGCTCAAGCTCGGCGGCAAGGCCCAGATGAACCAGCACGAGAAGGAGGCCGCCGAGGCGGAAGCGGAGGCAGAGGCAAAGGCCAAGATGTCCCCCAACGAGCTGCGCGGCCACAAGATCCAGATCCCCGAGGACAGCGACGACAGCGACGCAGAGGGCGAGGCCCAGAAGTCGGCGTCCGCCACCGACTGGGGCAAGAAGGCCCGCCGCAGGCAGAGGACAATGGTCAAGAAGCTGCTGGACGCCGAGGAGAAGAGGCTGCAGGAGCTTCAGGAGGATGATGAGGATAAGGATATCGAGGAGTTCTTGACGCAGTAGGGCGTTGCCAGGCTTTTGAGCCGTATCGGTTCAAGTCTCAGGTCCTTCTTAATCAAAAAAATATCTGAGCCGAGCATTACCACGCAGGTGCAAAGAGAACCAATTCAAATTCGAGAACATTTTCCAGATGCCAGGCCAACGATCGAGGAACAGAACGAAGGCTCGCGCCTTGTACCTGATGCAGGAGACCTATCTACGCTGTCCCAGTCCGTCCGAACGCCGCCAAATGTCACTCAGTCTTCACACGCTCATCAAAAGCGACCGACCAAGCTTCAGACGGGCCCCGGTTGTTGACGCGGACCATAGTGTCGTTCAAGGCCAGTCCCAGTCGAAGTGATCCTCGGGCTTGAGTCTCTTTCCCAGTCACTGTTCTGCCATGGAATTCGGCGGTATACATATCCTGGAGGTAGATGCCCTGTTCCGCCTGCATGTCCGCCATCATCTCGTCGAAAGACCTGCCGTGGAGCCCTGCCCATGTTAGGAACGGGTTGTACTCGCGCTGTTTCTGGGCCTTGGTACTCCTCGAGCTCATCCCAGTTGTGCTGAGGGCGCCACATTATGAACTGCGCTTCCTTTCTGCGTGCCAGGAGCGTCTCTCCGTCATTCTCGATATCATCTTCGATGGGGCCAACGTTTCTCTTTCTGGTGGCTCTTGTCAGTTTTTATCGCATGACATTCATGGATATGCTTACTGTTTTGCTCGCGCATAGTACATATGGCAGGCTTGGAAAGCAATGCTGATTACCCCGAACACAATAGTAACCAGCGTGTTCAGATCCAAAGCCCAGGAGCTGTCCGGGCTTTGGACGAAGATGGGCTGCCCGTCGGAAATGTCCGAGGATATGGGTTTGTTGTATGCGGTCGCTGTTGCCATGTCTTGGTCTCTTCAACAACATGGATAGCGAGGTAGCCTGACCCGAGATCCTCTGGGATCTACCGTATCCCTGACTTCCCGGTGTCGGTTCTTTGACAATCTGGAGGGCGAATTGAAGGAGTAGAACCAAAGGCGTGGGACCTTGCCTCTCGTCAAGTGCAAGGCTATGTATGATGTACAATTTGATCAAGATAACATTTGAAGTCCTCGGTCCGATTTCAAGGTTCCCACAAAGCAGGATTTGAAGTTGAGTTGATTTGATACGAGTCCTAGCTCAATGGTGAACTCATAAAGACCCGAACTAAACTTTATGAAGGAGAAGGATCATAACTTAAATATACAGAAACTCGGCATCATTTCCAGTGTCTGTCTACTTACTTAAATACCTAGGTACAAACGAAGAAGTATGGGGTACTTCGAGACCATGTTGTACGGCGCATCGGTGGGGTCTGGGTATGCATCCCCTTGACTGCTACACGAGCTGGTTGCCTTGTGGCGAACCAGACCAGTTCGCCCAAATGCGGCTCTGCGTGCCCTGCCGTCTTCAGGGTCTTAAGGGGCCGCCCACCCCGCCTACTTCTCCCTCCTATAAGCAGGAGTGTGTTGTGCCGAAAGGTGTCCAACGAAATCTTCCGTATAAGCCTCCCGAGCTACCAAGTACTTGGTACTCACAACATGCCATCTAGTCTCATCTCGGAGCTCAATGAGACTGCTTGATCGACCAAAAGAATTCGGCGAGCAATTCATTGCTTGTAAAGCCCTCCAGTACTCTCTCCAAGGATAGCATTCGCTCAATTTTATGTTACAATTCTAGCTCATTCCCCTCTACTCTTGTTTATCTTCTTGCTCATAATTTCAGGCGTACCCACAGCTTGGTCCTGGATCGTTGAGCTACAATGTAAAGCGAATCCAGGTTGCCACTTCCGTTCGATTGTGTGAGGCATCACCACTGGCTAATCAGGGCGGATGATACTTCAGACGGCGCAGGAAGTGTGCCTTGCCAGGACCCGAAGACCGTTGTTGGCCCTCTCGCTCAGCCGTTGCGTCAGTTGGTGGGCAAAGTGAGGAGTCCAAGCTTACTGCTTTTAGGTTGCCCGCATGCAATACATGGAGCGGGGCTACTCGAACGGCTTGATGGTGATGGGCTGGGTTGGCTGATAGGTAGGCTTGCACATTTCGCCCGTCCACCTTGTTCTGGCCGGCATGCAGCGTCACTGAGCCACTCTGCGAGTCTTCCGGCCAAGCTTTCTTCACAGCCACGAATCTAGCCTGTCACTCCGAGCCTGCATTGCAACACGCGCCATGTCGCTGCTCGTCCTGGGGTGCCGCTGGCTCAGCAATTGATTCTTCATCGTCTCATTGTGTAGAGCGCTCCTCCCGCAACGATGTGGGCAACTGTACCTGCATACCGAGACGTCTCGCTACCCATAACCCCAGTTCCGTGCCCGCTTTGGTATTTATTTGATAACGCGGTACAATGACGTGGCTCTCAAGTCACCGCACATCAAGCCTCAAGCTAACCGTCTGCCCCAGATTCTCGCCCCCAACACCGGCCACCTTACGTCCAAGCCTGGGTCAGGTGATTGAATACCCATAACACGATAACATGCACTACCTGCCAGGAATCTCAGGTGAACACAGCTACTCCACCAGGACAAGAGACTGCGTTAGGATGACTAAGTCGACAACATTTCACCATTCGAGGCCCGACTAATGCTCGAGACTGGAAGAAGAAGGGATGGTCAACGCACTTCACCCTCCATCATCCACCGGGGGGCACTATCGTGACGACTTCAACAGGAAGAGAAGACTATTTATTCTTGACCCGCGCAGCATACTCGATCCGAGCTCCATCCCGCATCTTACTTTGGCCGAAAAGCTTGTAAGCACCCACTTCTGCAAAAAGATTTCTATAAGAGTAATTGGACACGATATCTGTGGGAGCGGGAAGCTTAGACTCACCCTCGACTTGCAATTCTGGTAATAGTTGTCTGTGGGGCGGTTAGCACGTAAGATCCCTAGGTGAGAGAGAGCCCACCCTTGATAACCAAATCCATTACGCACCCTCCCTGCCTAGATACGTCTGTTGGAAATAGCAACGCGAGCAGCAAATACCACCAAACCAGCATTTTAGGCTCCCTCCAAGGTAGATAGTTTAGTCTCTCGAGGCGGAGGCCGTGACCACCAATCCTGTCAGATCCTAGGGCGCTGTCTGAAGAGGAGATCAAGTGATACTGTGCGCGCTACCTCAACCGCTGAAGTCTGTTGATAGCTTCCATGAACTTGAAGTGTCGCCGGAGAGGCGACACAGTGTCTAACTTTTCTATCGTAAACCAATACATATACTGATGGGACGCGCCAAGGCAATTTGCATGCTCCCGAGGTCTCATCATCCCAACAATTCGTGACTCTTGAATTTCAAAATTTCTTGCTCAGAATCGCACGACAGCCGTCGACATAATTATCACAGCTGTGGCATTCTCAGCCCCACGCACCACGAGTCCCAGCTGCCGAGGTGCCATTCACAAGTATCCATTGCTTCGTAGTCAAGATTCTCATGCACATGCCTCGAGGAGATCTAGTCAGGCGATGCCGCGTTAAGTGTGTTTCAGCAGCAATAGCATAGCACTGAGACCTTTGTACACACGCAGCAGTACAATAGCGGTTCAGAATTGAATCAGAATGTCAAAGTGATTAGGCACCTTCAATGCCCCAATTTAATCTTCGAGGCATCCCATCAATGCACACCACAATTTTACAGCAAGTACAGTTCAGGCCTTACTATCGCAGTAAACAGGCTGGGTTATAAGAGACACCCCTACTGAAACAAGGCGATGGGGGTCTCCGATTAGTGGTGCCACTCCACCAATCAACGTCAGCCTCCGTCCAAAAAGGGAAATTTGTCCCTATAAGCCGTGCGTCTCCGTAGAATGTGAGTAGGCCAAAACGACAGGGCTCCTACGTTAGGCGGTCACGAGAGCCATCACCAATGATCTGCCTCAGCTTGGCCAACGAATTGTTCTGATTCTGCTGTTCACAGCTGTGGCACAACACAAAATTGGGCAGGCCTATGTAAAGCTAGGCACCAGAGGCAAAATTTTGCTCGCTGCTTGAATACTGCTACTTGGGCAAATAGCTATGCCGTGCTCCCTGTTCATTTCCCACTATGTGCCGTCACTTCAGTCAACAACCTTTCTATGACCAATGCCGTTCGACCAGAGACCGTGCAAACTGGTTATTGTTGTGTTGGGTTAGGCGCCTGGCTCGAACAGACTATCCTGATGCACTTACCCACTGGCCTCGATTACAGCTCATGCGGTCCTGCGGGTACATCTGGCGTGGGTGGCACTGCAGCGTTCTGTCCGGTTGCCGTGCATGCATGTCTGTCAGGTGTAGACCCCCCAGTACCCTGCAACAATTGGCGCCCCCCCCCCCACGCCGTAACGCGAGGTCGTTGGGGATGCTCTTCAGCTTCGGGAGTAAAAGTTTTCCTATTTTAGTATAACCTTTTCCTATTTATATAGTCTTTATACCCTATATATACCTTTTTTATTTATAAGAATTTATTTAAGAATTTTTATATGAATTTTTATAGGAATTTATATTAATAATTTTTATAAAACCTTTTATAAAACTTTTTATAAGACTTTTTATAAGACTTTTTATAAGACTTTTTATAAGACTTTTTATAAGACTTTTTATAAGACTTTTTATAAGACTTTTTATAAAGATTTTTATAAAGGTTTTTAAAAAAGATTTTTAAAAAGATTTTTAAGAGATTTTTAAAGAGAAATTATATAAAAAGAATAATAAAAATAATAAGAATAATAAAAATAATAAGAATAATAAGAATAATAAGAATAATAAGAATAATAAGAATAATAAGAATAATAAGAATAATAAGAATAATAAGAATAATAAGAATAATAAGAATAATAAGAATAATAAGAATAATAAGAATAATAAGAATAATAAGAATAATAAGAATAATAAGAATAATAAGAATAAATAAAAGAATAAATAAAAGAATAAATAAAAGAATAAATAAAAGAATAAATAAAAGAATAAATAAAAGAATAAATAAAAGAATAAATAAAAGAATAAATAAAAGAATAAATAAAAGAATAAATAAAAGAATAAATAAAAGAATAAATAAAAGAATAAATAAAAGAATAAATAAAAGAATAAATAAAAGAATAAATAAAAGAAGGGGCCTATACCTAGAAGCTATAGCTAGCCTATAGCTGTGTGCCTATAGCTGCGTGCCTCCAGCTGTGTGCCAGCTATACGCTAGCTGCCTAACTACTTATACCCCTTAGTACCTACTATACCTATACCTGTAAATATATACCTTAACCGCCTATATTAAACTTTATTCTTTATAGTAAAGTATATCTTAAATACTAAGAGTCTTAGCTATTTTACTACCTTATCCCTTACCTACTTCTATAGCTATACTTTGTACTTTTATCTTAGACTCTAAAGTATCTTTTGCTGAAGTGTGATATTCGTAGCTTAAGTTAATGTTTATAGCTAAGTTTATATAATTAAAGGGCGGGTACTAGGGGGTATAGGCAGTTAATTAAGCGTAGCTAGTATATAGCTGGCTTACAGCTATATATAGGTAGGTCTATAGGCAGGCCTATATATAGGTCTATAGGTAGGCCTATAGGTAGGCCCTTCCCCTTTTTATTTATTCTTTTCTTTATTCTTTTCTTTATTCTTTTCTTTATTCTTTTCTTTATTCTTTTCTTTATTCTTTTCTTTATTCTTTTCTTTATTCTTTTCTTTATTCTTTTCTTTATTCTTTTCTTTATTCTTTTCTTTATTCTTTTCTTTATTCTTTTCTTTATTCTTTTCTTTATTCTTTTCTTTATTCTTTTATTTATTCTTTTATTTATTCTTTTATTTATTCTTTTATTTATTCTTTATTTATTCTTTTATTTATTCTATTTTTAATCCTTTCTTTTAATAATATTCTTAATTTTTCTTATATTTCTTTTTAAATAAATAAGTAAATAAATAAATAAATAAATAAATAAATAAATAAATAAATAAATAAATAAATAAATAAATAAATAAATAAATAAATAAATAAATAAATAAATAAATAAATAAATAAATAAATAAATAAATAAATAAATAAATAAATAAATAAATAAATAAATAAATAAATAAATAACAAATAAATAAATAAATAAATAAATAAATAAATAAATAACAAATAAATAAATAAATAAATAAATAAATAAATAAATAAATAAATAAATAAATAAATAAATAAAAAATAAATAAATAAATAAATAAATAAATAAATAAATAAATAAATAAATAAATAAATAAATAAATAAATAAATAAATAAATAAATAAATAAATAAATAAATAAATAAATAAATAAATCAATAAATAAATAAATAAATAAATAAATAAATAAATAAATAAATAAATAAATAAATAAATAAATAAATAAATAAGGTATTTATAGTATATTATAAGAATAAGCTTCTACTTTAATAGGAAAATATCTACTCCCGAAGCTGGACTGCACGCCATCCCTGCATACGGTGCCACATCGGATTCCAGCAAACGCCTTAGTTCATCATATCAATGATATCTGCAAATAGTTGTTCGCATCTGAGAAAAGTAGATGCCCCCTTTCTCATGCTCTGCAGTTTGACTTAAATCTGCCTTCGCCCAAAAAAAATATGTCCCGCCTGGAGGATAAGGCCGAGTATGCCGAATACGATGGTAATTGAGGTGCTCAAGTCCATTTTCCAGGGATCGTTCGTGGCTTGTGTGAAGACGATAGTATCGTTGGGAGTAGGTAAGGGGAGGGTGATAGTCTCGCGGGGTTATGGGGCCATTGATTGTAGGTACTGTTGTGTGATTGCACAGGACTCATCGTTTTGTTTTATGTTGTGTTGACATAAAATGCGATGTGTGTGAGCGAGAAAATTAACAAGGTTGAGATAGGAATGTGTTCTGCACGGCACGGGTCAGAGCAAGGCGAAGTAATAGTGTGCCGTGCAGTGGTCAGGTCAAGTCAGGCAGCCCATCGCGCACCCTAGTCTGATTACGAACGTCCGTTGCTCCTGCTGATGGCCAACGAGCTGGTCAGACAGGGGTAATGGAGACGCTGAGAAGAGCCCGGAGCGAAGGAGCCAGAGTATGAAAACCTGCCAAGCGGCCCCTAAGCGTCCTGAAGTCTCGGCTGCTTGAAAATGCTCCGCCCATGCTTGCAGCGCGCTGCAAGCCTGGGTGCGGGAGGTCCACGGTGATTGGAACTCTGGCATGTCGGTGTCTTCGTATCAACATCGACATGCCTTTTTGGCACTTCATCGGCTACAAGTACGCAAGTCCCGGGGCTGCTCACCTCTCTCAGACCCCTATCTTACTCTGAGCTGGTGGTGATGAGCAGAGCCAATCGCCTGTTCCCATGGCTTTTCCTTGCCCATCACAGACAGCGACCGAATTGATCAGGGTGGGTCAGACCGCCAGAGCAGCTCCCAGAACTGATTCCTCATAAACCACAAATGTTCCTCGCAGTGACGCTGCACTATCATGACGGAAGAGCACAATTCGGGGCAGATTTAGAGTACCTCTCTGTCTAAAGTGGTTGTTAAGCATCTCTTTGTTTCGAGTTTCTCCCTGTTTTCTGGGCATCCATAGAGCAAACCCAGGTTTGAGTTGGTGAGTCAGCAAGGCGAAATACCACAGTTGACTCTGCCTGTTGCTCTATTCAATATTTTCACCATGATAGGAACACAGTGAGGTTACGTTTCAGTAATGACAGATGGATTGAAAGATTAACGTAATACTTCCATCCACCAAATTCCATCTAGTATGTGGACGCAATGACATCAAGCGATTGATTACCACGTCACCAGAGTACCTAGGGTCTGGTTTAAAAGTACATCTGGTGGTAACCCTTCCATGGGTGTGACAGCACATTTTAAGTACCGTGTGGTAACAAGAGATTGATGTTCTCCCCACATACGGCCAATTTCCGTGAATATGCCGAGCTACTATGGTATATATGAGTCAATAAGCAGCGTGATCCTTGATCGTATGAATCAGCACACAGTAAGAGCAGAAGGCAAGCCACTAGGTTGGAACCGATGTATTGAGAGCGGGAAGTGAGCTGTCAAAAGAGGGCCAACCAAAACACATGTTGATATATCCAGTGTTCTCACTGAAACTCAGCATCTGAACATAGTAACCTATTTATGCAAGGAATGCTGGTATTCATTCATGTATAATGCTCGATGATGCCGTGATAAGCACCGACCTCGGGAATTCAGGCCCAGCATGCTTAAATACCTAAGATACATGCCATTATGCCTACGGCAGCAGGACGTCGTGCGAATCGTGGAAAGATCCATTATCCATCCCAAGGCCCTTCGAAGACCTTCCTCCCAGACCCAAACGCCAGGAATAAACATTGCGGAGCCTTTGAAAAGCCTCACAGGACTCGTCCCTTGTTGGAGAATAGAGGAGCTTCCCTTGAATAGGGTTGATATCCAAGAAGACCTGGCCCCCATGTCCCTTGGATCCCTCTCCTTTGTCGGCGAATCCTGGGGAATGTCAGTATTGAAGGGCGAAACAGAAGGATGCCGCAGCTTCGGACTTACACCCGCACATGATCAAGTTGTTCCCAAGCAAAGTATAAATTAAGGAGTGATACTCCTAAGCCGAATATACCGAATAATATTGCAATGGAGGTGCTGAGATCTAATGACCAGGGGTCATCTATATCTGTCGCCACTGACATGCTGCAAGTATAGTAGTTCCCACAATCGTTGGGGGCCTTTCACAAATGATGACTTGATGGTCTGATCATCAGAGGCATAAATGTTATGAATGGGCATGGGAAAGAGAGAAGAAATGGCATAGGCTATTGCGCTACTTTGCAGACTTGTGGACGGGCACACCTTTTTATCAGAAGACCGACCATCAGTCTGTCCGATCCGGGCGCGGCAATTCGCAAAAGTGAGCCTTGCATCGCTTGCAGGAACCTGGGGTTTCAAGGAATAATGCAATGTGAGCGAGGCATCTGCAAGACCACAGCGGCTGTCAGCAGCCAACCTCACCAAGCGCCGTGCTCGGAGTGCTGGCATGCGGACGTCTGACGAGCTTTCCCGGTGCTGGCGGTGGACACTTCGCACCGTATATGCTTGTTCAGAAGGCTGCATCTGCGATTTGGGGGCTGTCCAACCAATCAAGACTGCAAGCCAGCACATCCCAAGGCTTGCAGAAGGGAGCGGCAGAAGGCACAGTGTGCGGAAGGATTCTTGCCTGCATCTGCAGCTCGCAAGTCGCAACAACCGGCCAGCTGCGACGCTGCAGGTGGCTCCATGGGGCCGGGCTTCGGGTTCATGGCCATCGCGCTGTTAATTACCATTAGTGCATGCATGAGATGGATGCTTAGAAGAACGGCTAGGGGCACAGCCAGAGAGACCCTCTCCAAGGCAGCCCGGTGTCAGCCTGTGTGGTGACCACCGAGCCAAGCAGCAGAAGCTAGTCACTTCCGCTACCGTAGAGGCAAAGTAAAGAGACCTGCTCGTGGGGTGTGGCGTACCACCGGGGTAGCTGCATAAATGTTGTAGCGAGGGTGCAGAAGTAAGGAAGCAGACAAGGACACCTGCGTATGCGCGCAGCCAGTTAGATCGCGGAGCCCCATTTTGGGTAACGTAGGCTCTCAGTGCCTGCCAGCTATGATACCTGGCCCCCATGACCTCACGGCTCCGCAGCAGTTACTGTTGTGTACGTAGCATGCGTTGTGTTGCGTGCGTCGCCATGACTCCTCAGATTCATCATCGCCTGAGATGGGGGGCATGCGCCGTGAAGTTGGACGGCCGCCGGGCGAGCAGCACATTCGTAGACCACACAACCCATAGTTTCTCACAGTAAAGTTCTGTCCCGTGGGGATCATTGTGCCCCAGTCCGGCTGGTGCTTCTACATTTCTCGCCGTGTGCTACTGATTGTATGGATAAGTCAGGCTCACAACCCCAGGTCCTTGTCACCACCATTGCAACACCTAAACACAAGTTCGACCAGAAGCACACCATGTGAGGCTGTCTTTTACATGTATCATCATCATCATCATCTTATCTGTCATTAATCATTGCATAGCATGCCTCGTGTCATCTATATTCTTGACATCCAATGGCTTCGTACCTTCATTTTACCTCTCAAATTTCCCATCGTACAAAAGGACTCGGCCCACCCGATGCTAATAACCCATCCTCCTTCTAATCTGGTCATCCAGGAAGTCGATCCCATCTTCCAGCCTGCAAGCCCGTTGAAAAACTTCCCTCATCCTGGGGCTCGCCATCTGGCACACCGTGGCCTCCTGAATAAGAGACGGCTTTTGATAGAAGTCCCGGGCAACCGACCGGCGCTCGGAGCCTGCGACCGTATGGGATTTGACATCGGCAACCAGCTCCGGAAACACAACGTCCAGGAAACACTCGTGACAGACCGTCATCTCCGGAATTGAGGACATGGTGTACCACTCAATGTTGCGGAGGGGGTCGTCGCGGGGGCACTCCTCCACTTTTGCCCAGAAGTTGATGTTGTCTGCAAGACGCTGAACGTCGGGGGCCGACTTAGTCTCCATGGCGACATCGTGACACTTCTCGAAAACATCAAAGTATGTGAGAAAGCGGTTCCGCTTGGCGGTGAAGTGCAAGCTGCATTTGCCCGACTTGGGTTCAGCGTGTCGGTCCCTGGGGACGAAAACTCCCATCAGGCTCGGAAACAGAATTTCGACCGACTTGGCGCACGGGCTGCACACCCGAAAATCGGGGATGCAGCGCCGCGTGTCTGGGTCGGTGATAGAATACCACATCCGCGTCACACGCGCGTCTCCGTAGCAAGGGATCCTCTCCTTGGACAACACATCTGAAACGCCCTGTATCAGTCGTAGATCGGTTCGTCGGTATTTGCGTGTCATAAGCCAGGCAATTTGGTACCAGGGGGAGTTCCCGAGATCACAGGAGAGCTCCTTCTCTTTGAAGCGGTATGGTGCCTGGTAGAACATATCACGGAACTCGGTAGGATAGAATACCTGTTCATAGCATGACAGACAGATGGTGAAGTTGTCACATCTAGGTAGCGTGAGCCAATTTGTGTATCCAATGGTCGGTCTTTTCATGGGGCAGTCCGGTAGCCCGGGTTTGGCGCCTGCGTTGACGTCCTCGGAGAAGCGACGATATGACACTACAGGCGGCGGCTGTTCAACAACATTGGCGCTGTATCGAGGCGAGATGTGACTTTGGTCAGGGACAAAGGGCTCTGGCTGCCAGTGATCTTTCGCATCGTGGATGGCCTCCAAGGAGCCTTGACGGGAGTAAGCTGGGGATGGAGGCATCCTTTGTCTTTTCCGGTCGTCCGTCACAATAGCCGCCGGGTTGGAGATGGAACCGGACACAGTCGCCGGAGTGCTTCCTGGCTTGCCGGTGCTCGCATTGGACCTGATGCTAGGGGTCCGGGACGCATCTCTGGCTCGATTACCAGAGCCCCCCACTGTCAATCGTGAATGGTCTCGGGGCGACGAGTCTCCAGAAGACATCGGGGACACGGGCCTCTCGTTCTCATTTCTGTGCCTGTACCTAGCAGTGTTCAGCGTTGCGGTTGAACTTCGGGGGTCTTCCTGATGTTCGTAATCGGGCAGGTATGCCTGAGATGACTTGGGAGATGGCAAGGGTGACGGAGGCCGTGACTTCGTCTTAGAGACTGAGGATAATCCAGGACTCAGTAAATTTGGACGATCACCATGGCTGGCCATGGACTTCTTACGGTCGTGGTGGGTACGAGATCTCCTGTGGTCTCGGTCCTCATCACTTGAAAACCCGTAGTCGCCCTCCCGAGGCACGGACGGACGGTTGCTGTAGCTGGATTTCCGACGGCTCAGCTTTGGCTGTGGCGTGTGAGATCTCGGCGGCGACAAGTCTCTGCGAGTCGATCTCGGTGGCAATTGACACTGCTCCAGAGTTGGGGACGGCGGGCCGCTCCTCCTGGTCCGCCCAGCCAGCTCGGTCTTGTAGGAACTATTTCGCTCTGCTGCCCTTCTTGACTCTCTTGGTACATCCATGGCAGAATGCGTACGTCTCTGCGCTGCAGGGCTGCTTGAGAGGGGCGATCTTGCATACCCCTCGAGGCCCTTTCGATCCGCGGAACTGGGTACGAAGCTGCTCGCTGAGCCTCTCGGACTTGTGCCTTCAGAACCTGAATTGAAGTTCCAGTACGCCCTGTCACGACCTTTGGTGCTGTGCTTGATGACGGGCGACAAGAAAGCATCCACCACAGGCCGTGCTGATTCTGGGTGAGGGCTGAAATAGTCCTGACTTTCCCTGGGTTTCTGGTCAACGCAGGTTGCGGACCTGGCTCTTTGCACGTGAGATGGGGTCTTGGAGCGCGGAGGAGGGACATCTGTCTCTATCCGGGGCAAGTCAACCCTTGATCTGCGTCTCTGGATCTCTGGCCGCACAACTGCATCTGCCTTTCGGTCAAGTGGAATCTTGGTATTAGCCGGATATTCTGTCCGCGGGTTTGAGACCGGTCTCTCCTCAGCCGGAGTGTCGGAGAGACAGGCATCGTCTGTCTCAGACGGTGTGACGAGCACATATCGGCGCTCCGGGTTGAACTCAGGAACGGGGAGGATGATGGGGTTCTGCTCGACATCGCCCCTGCACTTGGGCTCCTCGTCGCTTACGCCGGCGACCAAAGTGCCCTGTTCCTTAGCGATCGACGCAGACTCATCTTCAACGCTGGGAGGCGGAGGGAAACGACGACGCCCAGGCAAGAACGTGGAAGGTCTAGATGCTTTTGAACATTGTGGGCTAAGTGGCTCTAGCTTGGACGATTGGTTCGCTCGGACTGGGTTAGAACTGAGAAGCCACTTCTGTTAGTAACCGTAGCCATCAATGCCCCGACTAAGGGTCCAACGATGCAAAAAGAGGTGCTTACAATCCGGGAGTTTTAGCTCTCTGGGTGGTCCAAGCCCCTGTGGAAAGTAATGTTTCGACATCTGTACTTCCGACCATGCTGAAGGATGGAGGGAGTTGAGGATGAAGGGCACGAGAATGGCAGATCAGGGGGACATCGTAGAAAAGGGAGGGGTAAAGGCGGCCTGGCTGGCACCAAGACTGAGTGACGGCTTGGCGAGTTGGAGGCCGGTGCTAGAGTAGAGGGCCTTGTGGTCTTGTTCAGGACAGGCTCTCGCTAAGAGCAAAGCGGCAGAGGTTAGAAGATTGTTGGACTTGTGTTGAAACCCTGGCGGGTCAGAGTGTGGCGTTGTGTCGTATTGTGCTGTGGGGACAGAAGGCAAGAGGGCAGAAGAGGCTGAGAGGTCGTCAGAATATTGAGTTTGATAGGCGCTGACGATCTGTGTCAAGGATAGGTCGAGTAGAGAGGCACAACACCGCCAGTTGGATCTCCGGGGTAAGCGGAGCGAAGGAGAAAGGCAATTGACTGGGTCAAGGGCGATCTGCAGTGGGGTCGGGGTTCTCGGGGGAGTTTTTTAAGCAGAGCAAAGCAGCCGTGGGCGACGCGAAGCCTGGCTAATAATATGCAAAGTAATCCCACGCCAGGATGAAGGAAAGAAGAGGAGGGCGAGGGGTAAGAAAAGGGAGTCCTTTGGGCAGCAACTTCAACATGTAAATACCATTGGTGTGGTACCACAGACCGAACGGGACATGAGCAACCACAAACACAGGACACAGGACGAACAACGGTTGCTAATAAATAGGACGGGCGGGCTGATGAAACGGATTGCCGTAGCAGCGAGCGACAGTGCAAGGCAAGAAAGAACAAAAGTACGTACTGCGTCTCTGTGCTGTCTGGCTGTTCCTTCCTCTTCCCTCCCCGCCTCCCTCCCTCCCTCTCTCTGTGTGTGTGCCTCCCTCACTGTACCTGTTGGGCCGGCCAGTCGGGCCAGTGTTGGTTCCTCTGCTCCTTCTGCTCTCTGGCCCCCCCCTCCCCTTCGAGATTCTCCATTCCATTGACGTGTGACATCAATTTCTCCACTAAAAGCTAACATTGCATCCCGCCACTGCAGGCTCAGCCGATCAAATGTGCGATTCATCTAAACGGACAGATGGTCTGGGCTTCTGCTTGTCCCGTCCTCTGCTTGTTGCATGCAGAGCAAACGCATCTAGACAGATTGCCCCTGTCGCCTGCTGCTGGTCTCGTCCCACCTCAAAATTTGCCCTTCTGGACTCTTCTTCCCACACGCCTCAGGTGTCCCCAGCGATGCCCCCCCCCCGCCGCCGACATGTCACTATGTAATGATGTACGATGATGGCATGCTCCGCGTGTCCACCTTGTGCGAAAACGGCCACGACGAGTCAGACGCTGCCTTGGGACAGGCAGCCCACCAGCCTCCAGGTTGGGCTACCAGACCTACAGCACCGCCTCCATCGGCTCCTGATCCGTATACGTGCCCAAAGCAAAATGTGACAGAAGAGAGGATTCGAGGGTGGTGATGGACAAGGTCGGAGGGGCAGAGGGGTCGGAGGGGCCAGTCCATGTCTTCGGCACATGCTGTGGAGGGTCCCAGAGACAGGGGAACTTCTCCCCAATGCAACCTTGGGAACCTTTGGGGAGGGGCATGGCGGGGCCAGGACTGACACCCAGCTGCGAGCTCGAGACACCCAGCCTGCCAGCCCAACTTTTCTGGAAACATAGGCCATCTAGACCAATCAGTCGGCCCTGTCGCCCTGTCTCACGATGCGGCCCAAAGAGATCTCGCTGGCTGGGACTGGGCCTGCTGGGCTGTCACTCCCGGATCGAGGAGCTGATCCGTGCTCGCCACCACATCCGGACGCCAGCAATCTAATCTGGCGTTGGCACTGTCGACTTGGACGCGACGCCGGCCATGGTCTCGACGCGAACAACAACGACACCGACTTTCCTATGCAGTGCCCACGCGATGGCTGGCGTTGATGCAGCCCACCCTCCCTTTCGTCTTTGGCCTGGGTCACGGTTCCGTCCCGACCAATCCCTGTGCCCGGCCATCTCGCCTGCTGACCACGCCCCCAAACCCCATCTCGCTCCGGGCCTTACCTTCTGGCGTTCTCGATGGGGAACCTCCCTGGCGTCGATAACTGGTCTGAATAACGGGGTGCCCATCTTTTACAGCCCTCAATACCTCTCGGGCAACAAGCCAAGGGGAAGGCTATTGGACGGATGTCACACCTGTACGTGGTCCGCCGCACACGAGCTGCCACAGTGCACAGCTACTCGCACACAACCTTTTGACACGACGGTGCACGGGAGAGCGTCGCTGCCCTCGGTCAAGCACAAGTATGATACTCGATGCCACAGCCTTGCGCAGCAGGTAAGAAGTGAACGGGCCATTGACTCCGGACGATTGTCTGCTTGGATAGCGTACGATCATGCCGGGCAGGGAGCATCAGAACATTGGATCTCGATTGGTTCTCACATGGCCGATTTTCGAAAATCGCACCGGTCGATGTGAGGTACAACGCCCTTGCAGCTCTATCCGCTTTTACTAACGGTAGCGGTTTGACTGGCCTCGAGTCACTCATCCCCTCCATCAGAGGCCCAACGAGAGTCGTAGGTGCAGCTCAGATTGACTCCAAGCACGCTACCAGGCTTCTCGGCCTTGATCTGACGCAAGGCGGAAGAGGCGGTGGCCCACATTATGTATAATGCAATGCTGCATCGTCTTCCCCGTAGACAGGTTAACGCGGGAGGCAAATGCCACGACTGAACCATCCAGATATTCTTACGATTTCGACTTCCACGCCACTCAAGGTACGAGAGCATTGGGCACTGCATTATATGGAGACGTCGCTAGCCTTGAGCGGCCCTGAAGATCGAGCTGCAGCAGGACTGGACTCTAGCATCAGCCCATCGCCCGATGTGCAAATTGGTAGGACCCCACGAGCGACACAACCTTAGTGCCGCTTACCGAGACAGAACCTCTTGGTCGATACGACAGTAGTCTGAGGGTGGGAATAGACTGGCTTGCATTTCCGCTTTTTCAGCCTGCCAGGTTTCAGACACCCGGCGTCCCAATGTGTGCGACCGCAAGCCTACCATATGAAAACGCATCTTTGTCTCCGGAGAATTACCTGCATATATCACCGGTCGGATCTGGTCGCCTCATACGTGTTTGTTGCCCTGTCAGGCTTGCTTCGCCTAGCCCTGCGTCGTCACCCAAAGTTACACGACGACGGGGCGAATCCCCCTCACCAACGTTCAGACTTGATGCGATATTGATGCGGCCCATTAAGGGTGGCATGAAAACCGGAACCTCCCGGAGGATCTGGTGATAATTGACGTCGCATGCGGCCAATGGCAGATGCAACGCGGGTGCTGGTTGAACTGTCCGCGGGCGATCTACATTGCGCTCCACCATCTAGGGCAAGAGAGCTCTGCGCTTTTGAACATCTCCAATGAATGATCAGGTGTTGAAAAATCAGTCTTACCATTCCTCCGGGCTCGGAAGTACACTTCTTCCCTTGCACCAGCGCCCGGAGGGGCGGGGACAGGGAGGTAGCCGCCTGCACTCTGCACGTTCGTACGTTTCGCTGCCAGCCACCGACTCATGATCGCAAGTACCACATGTCATCAGTCTCACTTACTTGAGGTTACATAGAACCCATGCTAAGCCACAAGGCGCGAGAAAAACACCGTCAATGACGCTTCGGTAACAACTGCGAGAGAAGAGTCGGAGGACCGCGGCGGCCACGACGTGCGCGACCTCGCATCAAAACTGCAAGTCTGCGGAGGACTAACATTCTCGCTTTGTTTCGATTCATGTCAAGGTGCATGTAAACCTAGGGACGAGCCACTCTTTCGGGTATAGTTGCTCACGCTGACGCCGAAACCATCACGCCCTGATGTGGATGTAAGCTGCGGCTCAAGCCTCAAGCAATCCATTCAAAAGCAAGATGTTCAAATTGCGCCCGGCAGGCTAGAAAGATCCGATCACATCACCAATTTTCAACTTCTAATTTGCCCGCAGCCGGCCAGATCTCATGGAAAAGGCGGCGACCCCCGAGCCAACCACAAGCAGTATGGCAAGGCCTTGGAATGGGTCGGTCACCACGGCCCGCAGGATGAGGAACCCGCTGACCATGCTGAAGACCACAGGGTTTCCAATCCAAGTGTGGTAGATAGATGGGCGGCTGCTCCTAGAGCGATTCGACAATCCGTTGCCGTAGCTGAGGTCGTTTTGATAGCGGCTCCTTCCGTAGCGCTCGCGCGAGCGCATGAGCAGCAAGCCGAGCACAGCAGCCATGAAGCAAGTGTACTCCGCCAGCCCTGTCCAAAAGTTGAACACCAGCTATCAGCCATGCCCGTGCAGTGTGCCATACAAATTGGGGCTACTCGTTCGCACACATACCTATTAGCACCACCAGGCCGTTGAAACTGCCTGCTAGGATGAAGAAGGCTGCCAGGATGCCATTCAGCAGCATTGCGTAGCTGTTCGTTCTTGTAAGCCAACATTTCCCAGGGCCGGTCATATCGAACCCCGAACATCTCTTCCCCTTTCTACACATCGCTTTTGCAAAGCATCGAGTCAAACCCAAGGTAGGAGAGAGTAGAAGAGACTCACACCGGGACACCTTTCCGCCAGCGTAACTCCCTCGTTGCCTTGGCGAACCAAGTCACACCGGTCTTCAGAATAGAGAACACGGGGCGTTTCAGGCTAACCAACGCCTGCTCTAAGTACTTGACCTCGTCCGCCTCGGAGCTGCAGTGAAGGTTCGCCAGGATCGCCGGGAAATACCCTCGGTGAGCTGCAGCGACACAGAGCCTAGAGGTAGCAAACACGTTTGCGTTAAGGGCGCCCAAAGCCGACGCAGACACTACGATAGAGAAGATGACTCCGGCGGCCGCGGAGTATAGTGTGCGTTGTGCAAACTCCTACTCACCGCGGTTCCACATCAGCAGTTAGTCTTGCTATGTTGGGTGACCATATGTGAAGAGACAAATGGCATGACCCCCACACCGCAAGATCGCACCTGGGGCCTCGTGTTTGTCAAGCCCTCGCCTGCGGTGAGGGAAGCTTGCGTCATCCCAAGTAGTCGGGCGAGCCGCGTCGCTCCCCTCTCGTTTAGGTGGGTACGGAAGAGCACGGGCGGGCGCATGATCACTGCGGGAATGGTGGTGGCAGGAGGGTCCTACGTACCACCGCAATTGTGCTGCTCGACCGAATGACTTCGAACGGCAGGCAGATGTATATAGCAGCGTTCATCAGCTGGAAGCCTGACATTACCGTTATCATGGCGCCGGTGATAACACGAGGAAGGTCGCGAGAGGGTTGAGCCATGTCGCCCAGTACGAAACCGATCTGTTATGCGTCACGTTGTCAGAGTGGTTCCATCCCCTCGTCTCGTTCGCCATGGTTCGACATGGCCTCCTTTCCCCCGAAGACATTGTCGCTCGGCGAGTGTGGGGAGCTTGCTTTCGTACCGTTTCCCAACCGCCGTAGCAGAACACAGCGCCAAAAGTAGCCGTCACAAAGTCTCCAACGAGCTGCCATGGCGGTTTGTCCGCACTTCCCTCAGGCCGTCCGAACCACCCGGCCCTCGACGCGGGCACACCATCGGCATTCCACCCGGTGACCAGGGCGAACAGGCCCACGAGGATAATGCCTCCCAGGGCGAACAGCTTGAGCATGAGGAACATGTTGGCCGCCCTGGCGCCGGAAGTGGCGCCCAAGCAGTTGATTGCCGTGATGGTGCACATGCATGCAAGTGCTGTCAGCCTGCTCGCAAGGGGAGAAAGACCCGCTGCTTCCTCCTCCTCGGAAGATGAAGGGCCCGCGAGGAATGGCCGCGACAGATAGTTGGCTGCGATGGTGCTTATCGCGCCGTTGGCGGCTGGTTTGGCGAGGACGACCCATGTCCAGGTGAAGACGAAGCCTGCGAGCTCGCCCCTCGGTCCTACTTCATCACGGCTGTCCTCATGTACTGCCTTCGCTGCTGGTGTAATTGCGTCACAGTCTCCATCCACATCCGGGACTTCAACTGTTGCTCGGTCTGGTGTCCCTGTGTCCTCCTCGTCGAGGTCGCCGTAGTTTCTCTTTCCTCCGCCGCCGTACGCGACACGGACGTACTCCTGAATGCCCCCGTTGCTCGGCACCCTGCACCCCAGCTCGATGAAACTCGCCGCACCGGTCCACACGAGCAGGCCTGCGAGCAGCCATACCAGCAGTCCGGCGCCTGGTGATGGGACGGACTGGCTCACCTGTGACGGGAGGGTGAAGATGCCGCTGCCGATCTGTAACGCGATGACGAGGGCGAGGCCATTAAGAATGGTGAGGGGTTTCTTCGGGGGTATCGATGGGTCGACTTCTGGGGCTGGGAATGCGATAAGTGGGCGGGTTTCCGCGCTTGCATCATCGTTGTCGTTGGCGAGTGCTGTGGTCTCTTGGATGCCGTTATGTGTTGAGATATTCTCGCCCATGGCGGGGAGATGCAGGGATTGCGGAATTTCAAAAATTCGTGGGCCTTGTCGAATCCTGGACAATAAATACCAAGCTGAATTATGTCAATATGTCTATCACGGCCTTACTTTGAAGGCTTGTTGCTTCAAACTCGGCCGAACTGAGGTCGTCTGTCGCAATATGGTGAGGTCATCACTGGCGTGATAAGGAGGACGCGATAGGCGAACCCCACCTTGAGCCACTGCGTTGTTCAGAGTTCAGATAAGCAGCATGATTAACCAAGCACATGTCTCAAGGAGAGGAGCCATGTAACTTCGATCGAGCTTTAAATCGAGGCCAAAATCACATTGATGGCTTGTTATGTATATCGCCTGGTACGGAAAGACAAGGCCGCTTAGCCCAACCACAACACCCGGCCTTCAACGACGCTATACAATCTTCATGTTTACAAATCTTCATATCCCATTGGCGCCCTGAAATTCCTGTTTCTTTCTTGATTTTAATTGAAATCTGCGTTACCAGAAGAATATTAGAGGGGAGTCTTCGGAGCCTGCTGGTGTAATTGGGACTTGTTGCCGCTTTGATCGGAGCGCGGCACGTCATTGGATGGGTTCAGGTCGAAGAAGCTTGTCGGTTTGAGCGTGCACGAAAGCTTCTCGTTCGGCATAACGGGAAAGTCTAAGATCAAAGCAAAGAAACGGTTAGAGACTCGCGGTATTCAGCTTGTCTGGGTGCCCACAGAGGCTTATTCGAAGTAGGGACCGTCAGTCTTGCAGGCACACCCTTCTCTCTCTCCGAGTGAGTGTCTCCATTTTAATGGAGAGCATTCGAAGACAACTGGGGCTACTACACAAAAAGTGGATGGGATCGGGTGCTTGCTTGCCTTCGGGTCGTGTGATGTGTGTCAGACCAAACGAATGCCAGAGGACGACGTCCTCGTCCTCGGTGTTCTCATCGCGCGCAGCCCACTCGCCGAGACCAGTATCCTCCCTACTCTGGTTGGTGAACTCACCCGCAGCCCAAAGCTCTTGGTCGCGGTAGCGGGTGACCCAGATGGGCTTGGTGGCGAAGAGCCCGCGCCGGTAGTTGAAGGTCTCGGGGCCCATCAAGAGCATCTGGCTGGGTGCCGCGTGCAATTTATAGCCTAGGGGCTTCCCAGAAACTCCATTCGTCTTGGAAGTATTGAGGATCTTGTAGACGCGGCCCTTGGCCACGTCAAGGTCGTAACCGCCGGGCTTGGTGACCGGAGTCGTCTGGACGCGGAACGCGCAGCCAAAGGGGTCGAGCCCTGGGTCATCGCGCACGGGGATGACATCGTCGTATACGATGGTGTTATTACTGTCACCATCCAGCATAGGGTCGACTCGCACGCAAAAGAGGTGCTGGTGGTTGACGGCTAAGACGCCCGGCGCAACGACAGTGCCCCAGGGCACGTCCTTCAGGTCAGGCTTGATGGGCATGGTGGATAAAATCCCTGTGGCGCGGACCTCAATGTGCAGATTGGCGGCCTGGTCAAGCACAAAAGCCAGGATGTATTCGTAGTTGGCCACGGTAGCCGTGCACTGAATAAATAGCTTGCGATCCCTCGTCACAGAGGACATGCCGTTGCGGAAATTGGTGTGCTTCCAGCCAATGCCATCATCTTGCTCGTGCATACATACTACGTTGGGCATGATCACGGGAGTCCCATCGGCAGCGACGCGGACGCCGTCAAAATAGGCGATCAGGCCCAAGCAGTCGCAGCCGAGAGCTAGGCTGTTGGAAGTCAGGCCAAAGCCCGAGTCGCCCAGGTCGAAGGCCTGCTTGCGGTGGTACGGCGAGCGAGGATCACCATACGGTACCGTCATCTCGCTCATGGACACGCGGTAGAACAGCGGACGACCATCGTAGCGGACATCGTGGAGGATGGGCCCCTCGCGCAGACTCCAGCCAAGCTGGAAAGTCCATTTCTGCCATGATATCGCACGCTGGTTGATGGTGAAAGAGGGGCCGTCCGGCTGGACTACCTGTAAGGGTTTAAGATCCTTGCGAAGGTTGTCGACTCCAAGCAACTTGGCGCTGTACTCGACAGGCTTGACTGGAGTCCACGGCTGAGTGTCCTCATCCACGTCGGCGTTGGCGCCCATGGGGAGCTTCTCAAGGTGCACCAGTTCTAACGTGTGTGCGTCGAAGATGGGAGCTAGAGGGAGAGGCAGCGAGTAATGGTTGGCTTCCGGGTCATCATCCAATGCAATGTACATATAACATTGAAAGAGGCGTCTCCTCTCCTTTGAATCGTCTGTACCATAGGACCACGGATCATTCAAGACTCGGGCTCTGAAAAAGTCAGGTGTGTACTCAGTTCCTGTAACTTGGCGTGTTTTGGTGGCTGGAAAAGCCAGTGAACTCACCTTGGAGGAAGCTTGAGCTTCTCGATCTCAGCGAGAACCTCGGGGTGTTTGTTACAGCAATTAGTTACTTGGTCGTATTCGACCCAGTCAACGGGACCCTGGGAGTCCGGTCGGTCGTCTATCTGCTCAACGGTCCCGCTGTAGATATTGATAACAGCCATTACAAGCGTTGTCGTGTCTCTGAGCTGGTAGTAGACTCTGGCCCGACGATGGGGTCCAGGACCACCGTGGTGTAAATAAGCGAGCACTTCTTGCTTGGCCGGCTCGTACAGATCTATTACTTTGAAACGGATGTCTGATGCCTTGACACGAAGGTGGCTGATGAGGGCCAGCGCGGCCTTGCGGACCTCATCAGGGGAGAGGGGGTCAAGAGGGTGTAGGTTGGTGTTGACCATGATGGCTTTGGGCATATGCTTCTTATGGATTTCGTTGTATAGCTAGATGAGGCCAGTAAGCATTACTGGGCCTTGTAAGAGAAATGAGATCGAGAAATTACTCTTATCACCGGGAAGCATTGAAAGGAGAAGCACGACCGGCCTATATACGCGCGAGTGGCGCAAAGCGAACCTCAACATTTCCATTTCTTTCCAAGCTCCCATATTGAAAATCGCATTCCCTCTGGCTTTTCACTTACCTGCGTCCCTTGCCCAGAAGACATGGTGTCATGGGAAAAGCACTCAATCGGTGATTTGTTGGGCACGATCATGATAGCCGTTTCGGGAAGCTCTTTCAGCCCAGCCATCGATGACAAGCCATTTGACTGCATCAGTGGTATGATGGCAGTAATACCCGCCTACTAGAAAGGGATATTCACCGGAGACTTGAATATGTCGGAATGTCAGCCGAGATCATTGTTCATAAAGTACCTGTGACTGGTTATATCGCGGTAGAATCGGCCATACAGTAAAGCGGATAATGAAGCTAAAAGCTGGGCGAGTGGTATGGACATAAACGAGTGCCGGTCTTGGCCTCAACTACCCCATATCCTAATAACTTGGTGAATGGGGCGCCCTCTGTGTCCATTTTGGGAAATACTTCCAATCAACCTGCTCCCTATTGAGAGGGCGGGGCTGTCCCGAGAGAAATTCGGGCGGAGATGGCCAAGCTTTCTAGTTGGGTTGGAAATACAAGAGTGGGATATGTAGCAGAACATCAAGGGATTAGCCGGGGTGCTTTGTATATGATGTCGTTGCTGGTATTTCTGGTTTCGGTCCACTCGGCCCGAAAATATTCGACTCGTCTTATTGTCAATTGTACTGGAAGCTGTGCTGTCTATTTGCTCATTTAATCCTGGATTTCTCTGATCACATACTGGTATTAATTGGGATACCTACTTCTTTATGTTTGCTGGATGGTGACAGCCATGACGCCGTAGCCATGGATAGTCTCGATAAGATCCTCTCAGTGTTCACGACTGCGGTATGTCACGTAGTCAACGGTGGCCTTTTGTTCAGATAATCAAGCTTCTGATTCTAGTCTTGTTGTCTCATTATATTAGTCACTGAATATCAAGCAACGTCGCCGAGATGTATAGATAGCTTTCTCTGGCTGCTGTCGACTCCACTGATCGAAACATGCAAAATAGGATCCACAAGTGGATTTGATAATGTGTTAATCTCATCCCCTCACAACGAATCGCAAGAGAGGCATACTGCGCTCCGAAGCTTGCTGGATGCTGCACTGTTTGCACACATTTTTATGGAATTGCTTTGCTTATGTGGTCTTAGTCTAGCTTGTATGTTCCTTCTTCTTTTTCTGTTCCTCCATGTCTTAGGGTTACCACCCCATCTTTTTTTCTGTGCCTCGGCCTTCGCCACCCCAGATTAATGCTTTGAGTGCCATGCTCATATGAACTTGGCCTCTTCATTTACTGGGGACGGAGCGTAGCAGACCATGATCATTTCTGATCCAATTGGCTGTCGTCCAGTGGCTTTACCTTTTTCGTAACACGGGCTGGTGTTCCCATGGCGACACTCCATGACGGAATGTCCCTCGTTACGACAGAGCAGGCCGCAATGGTCACGCCGTCGCCTATAGTCACGCCGGGCAGGATCACCGAGTGGCCACCGATCCAGCAGTCGTTGCCAATAGTGATCGGCTTGGCGAACTCGATGTTCGCGCGGCGGCTCTCGACCTCGACCTCGTGCGTCGCAGCCAGGATCGAGACGTTGGGGCCGAGCATGACGCGGTCTCCGATGGTCACGAGCGCGCAGTCGAGGATTGTGAGATTGAAGTTGGCGTAGAAGCGGTCGCCGAGGCTGATGTTGGAGCCGTAGTCGACCTGAAATGGCGGCTCGATAAATACCTCGTCGCCCACTCGGCCCATGAGCTGCTTAAGCATCTGGTGTCGCTCCTTCTCAAGCGTCTCGAACCCCGCGGCCGGATCCGAGGGGAAGTAGTTGTTGTACTTATGCATCCATGCCCGCGCCGCAAACCGCGCCGACTGCAGCTCAGGTACGAACGAGTCGTAGCTGTGTGGGTATGGCCAGCAAGTGTCAGTGCGATGAAAGGAGCATGGGGCGGTGATAACGATGCAGTAGTGACTGCTAGGTGCCGAGAGAGACGGGCAGATAATTTTGTGATTGGGCCTGGGATCAAGGATCGCTCGGTATTGTCTCGTCTATTTCACTCACAGCATGCCTGAGATCATCCTCTCGTATTGGTCCCCTTTTGGAATATTGCTGAGCTTCGAGGCCTTCTCGAGCTCCTGGGCGTTCTTCTCTGTGGCAGCCATGGCTAGGGGCGATAATGTGCAGCGGTTCTAGGATAGAGTTTGCAGGAAAATATGACCCGTCCGTCAAGGTCGGATGAGAAGTTTGAATAAATACAGTGGAGCAAGCACTTGGGCTGCAATTCGCAAGTACGGAACATGCTATGTGGTGTAGGATTCGGCTCGCTCCGACCCCGAATTCTCCCAATGGGGACAAAGTGAGGATCGAATGGGAGTAACCTCTTTCGGAAATACTCCCAACCGCCTCCACTCAGGGATTACTTCGGATCTCGCACCGCCTGCTGCACAGACCCCGACCTGGCGGCATACGCCACTGTCATCGTCCAGCCAGGTTGGGCCTCGTAAAGCTTACATGGGTGAGTGCTAATCCCGACTCGTTGCGGTCAGAAGAAGAGATACGCGTGTTGCTTCTGCAAGCTTTCGGAACACGTCTAAAAGCTAGGTCAGTTGTCATGGCCGTTATTGAAATGAAAGGTGTGTTGGACGCTTCTGCAACTAACCCACTCCATCCAAGGCACGTTGGTCCAGCCCCTCGTGTTGGACCTCCTCTCCTCCCATACATGCTCCAGAACAGTCTTCATGGCCGGGTGCGAGAAGCCCGTCGATTTCCTGATCTCGTTGATCGACATGGTCGCGTAGTGCAGCTGGTGAGGGACCGTCGTGTCCGCCGCCGCGAGGAACAGGGGAAACAGCATTCGCTTGGAAAATGGTGAACTGGCCGCGATATTTGCGCGCGCATCAAGTATGGCTGCTACCGATGCCTTGATCTTGGGATCTTCGCACGGGACGGCGAAGGTGTCGGGCCACCGCATCACCCGCAGCAGGCAGGCGTGCCGGTACGCCTCGGCCAGTTGCCGCCATTCCGGGTGTTGCGTCGGGTACTCAGCCTCGTCGAGGTCCAGCTCGCGGAGATACTTGTCCGCGTCCCGTAGTACGGCGTGGAACTCTACGTTTGCCACAGTGCCCGCCAACCAGCCCTTGGCGGCTTCGAGGACGGTCCCGATGCTTTGGAAAACGCTGGGCGGGCAGCCCACCAGTGTGTGAAGGCTGACCCGTCCGTTCTCGAGGACGAATTTCCGCACGTCGTCGGAGTATGTGAGTTTTTCTGCTCCGCTGAAGCCCCGGAGGACGTCTAGCCTGTGACAATGAGACAAGTGTTGGTTATTTCCGATGACTGACGGTCTAGCAGAAGGGACGCGCCGGGTACATGTACTCACCAGGCCAATGCCGCCAAGAAGAACTGAATCGAGTCGGATCTGTTGGATAGGTTCGAGCCAGACGCAATCTTCCGGCATAGGAAATTCACCCCATTTAGGTGGGTTCCATGGGTAGATAGACCCATCTCGCAGATCTAGCCTGCATGTATCAGCGTGCCATACCTTCGGTAACTTGGCAAACAGTTATGTGGGTGGGGGGGGGGGGGCAGGGGTCTGACGCACGTCATGGAAGATCAGCAGCAGGATCATGGCGAGAACCGCCTCCTCCTCCGCTGCCTTGAGCCCCTGGACCTCCTCTTGGGTGAGCAAGGATCCTAGAATGCGGAGGGCAGCCACTCTGTGGCACAGTGCATCAGCCTCAGTTGCCTTTCTCATATCTCGCTTGGAGGACCGCAGGTGGCAGGCGACCAGGCCGAGTACAGCATGCAGAACACCCACATGCTGATACACAAGCGGCAGGAGATAGCGACGGAAGAGGTTCTCGGTACCGTCGACAACAATTGTCAAACCGGGAGTCAACTCCTCATCAACTTAGGGTGTATGCCATCTTGTTAGCCAAAAAGGATCGGGAACATAGAATAGAAGGGGCAAAGGGTTCACAGATTTCTCAAAGGGGATGGTCTAAAAGACAACAAACTTACAGTACCTGAGCAGCTCCTGAGTCTCACTACTCAGGAGCATGTCATCGAGCAGACGAACATCGGGATCCGGCGGCGAAGCCCCTTCGGCATGTCCATCCTGTGCCAATGGAGAGAAATCGGTTTCCCAAAGCGGCGGCGGGGGGCTCTGCCGGGCAACGGGCTCGGTACTGGGCAAGGCGTCCAATCTTGGTTCCCTGGGACTGTCTATGGCGCTGATCTGGTCATCGGGCCTCGAGACCGGAGGCAGAGCCGGAGCGGTGGCCGGGGCTGGGGTCGGAGCCGGTTCTGCGTTGGCAGCACCCTCGGCGACTGGCGTCGCGAGCTCGCAGAACTGGAATCTCGGCGGATAGCCCTCACAATGGAGGCCCTTGGCCTTGCATCTATTGCAGATGGGCCGAGAGCGATCACACTTGCGACATTTCTTGCGGCACGTTCCACAGGCCGGATCTTGGACGGGTCAATGTCAGCAACTTGCACGCAACCCCAGTCAGCTGGCGAGTTGGGAGTGTAGCCAAATGTGGAGAAAGTCGACGTGTGGAAAATTCGCGGATACTTGGCGAGGGGTCGGAATATCGAAGATGCTGCCTGACCGACTGACCTCTACGGATGGCCTTTGAGCCTCTTGCCATCTTGATCCTGCCTGACATATTTTGCTGCTGCTGCTGCTGCTGCTGCTGCTCAGAGTTCGATGTTTGGTGAGTAGCGGGGGCAGTTGAAAAGGGCAAGTTTCCCAGCCAGCCCTATGAAGCATTGGCGTTGCACTGTACCTAGGTAGGCGGTGGGCCGAAACTACCCGAGTGTTTTACCCAAATGGGCAATACAGCACGCCGCAACACGTCAGTAGGAGCGAGCAGTCCTGAACTTCTATCGAGCCGAATCGGACAGATATTCGCTCCGCATCAGTACACGAGTGCCTAGAACTGACAATCCTGGTTTTTCACCATAGCGCTTTAGCTGCCATACAGCTTAGTAAATTTCACACGAAGGTACCCTAGGGCTTCCCACAGCATCTAAGATTCTGGAGGAGCAGCTACAATTGTTGGGTATTTGACTCGAGATGTCCCAACTTGACGGCTAGCATGTATAGAGTTGTATTTGTCCCGCTGAACGACAAGGTAGGCATGAAGATGAAGGAGGGACGGTGAGCGGCGCTGGGGGTTGACACATAAGACACTGGACAATTCTTGTGGGTCTGGTAGAGGGGGGCCATAAGTCCTCGAATCAATTCAGACTTCATGTTTATTGGAAAGTGGTACTTGTTCTGCAATATCAAACTCGTCTTGTAAGTCGAGGGAATGCATTTGCTTGTGAATCAGTCCAGAGCGTCAGTATGACTGTATAGACATGCATCATTGCGGCGTCAGCCTCAAGAGCTAGCTGTTCAGAAACTCAAAAATGAGCACAACTGCAGTGGGTTGCTCTAGAATGAGTATCCTGCCATGATCTCAGAAGTCCGTGGGTCCCTTGGCTTCTTCAGGCCGCAGCACGAATATGGGATCCATCTCCTCCACAAAACCACCGGCTGGGTCGCTCATCGAGTATCCCATAAACTCCTGTATGTCCCGGTCAAATCTCTTGGCGACCTCCTGGGGCACGGCCAGGTACTGGTTCTCCTCCTGTCGCATATAGCCGCGAACCGAAAATGTGGCAAACATGAGCCGTCGCTCGTCCTTGGTAGCGTTGTGCCCACCTCCATGGTATGCCGATGCCAGCATGATGAACGCGTCGCCCTTTTCCATCTCGGCAAAGATACACTCTTCCACGCGTGGAGGCATGTGCCGGTCGGTTCCCCTAGAGGTGTGAAGGTATGTCAGTGCAAGACGTCGAAAATTGACAATAGTGTGGAGGAGAATTCCAGAATGAATTTGAAATGGCATGGCGGAAATGAAAGAAATAGCAGGCAGACGGGGCCAGGACCAGTAAGAACTCACCACAGATGTGATCGAGGAATGAACTGTGTTCCCCCGTTCTCCTTGGTCACTTTGCACCCGGCGACGAACAAGCCCACCGCCGTCTCGCGGTTCTTGTCCCGCTCATCATCCCAGGCGTCAATCTCAGTATGGTAGTTATGACTGATGTAGTCGTCCCGGTGGAGTGGCTGGGCCTTGCCCCCCGGTCCGATGCTCATCGCCGTGCACGAGTGCACGTAAGGCTTGGACACCGACTCCTTCTTTTCGTTGCCCCACCAGAACCAGCTGCGGGTCGTGAGGAAGTGCTCTACCACCTTCTGGTAGAGCGGGTTCATCATTTGTGTCCGCGCGTAAGTTGGGCTGTGCTTAAGCAGCGACGGGGCGCGCTGTGTCTCCTCTGCATAGTGCAGAAGAGAAAGCGTACATTGTCAGCCGGATAGCGAGACGGCAGGTGCAAGAATAGCAGAACATGTAAGAGCTCGTGCGCGCAGTTGCTTCACATACTAGGGAAGAATTGACCATTCCACTCGACATCAGATTCGAGCCTGGCCCGGCACTCTTCAAAAGCCTTGTCAACATCGGCAGCGGGGACGAGGCCCTTCACAAAGACTCCACCGTCCCGTTTGAGAAGGTATATAATGTCTTCGACCGGGGTGTCGGCCGGCACCTTTTGAACCTCAGGACCGTACTTGCTTGCAGTCATGATACCTTCCTGCCTTCGTATGGTTCTGGGTGAAACGTCTTTGGCCGGCGAGACACAAATTAAATTGTCGAGAAGTAATGGGTCAAAGCATGTGTGACAGGCACGTCCGAAAGCAGCCTGAAGCACTTGATAGACAACATACAATCGAATTGGCCACTCCCTGAAGTTCTCGGATTATTTTATATTTTGCTAGGATCTGTCGTGGAAAGCCCGCGGAGCCGAGTTGGGATTTCATGCGGACCGGCAGTCGGGGCTGGGAGAACTACCCAAAGCAGAAATCTTTCACGCCGGACCCCACCGCGCTCAGCTACTGCACTGCAGTGCAGCGCTAGACCCTGACCAGCACCTGGGCATCCTTGTTTCGGCCCGTCATGGCGTGAGGACTGCAACGTGCAGTAGTAGCGTTGGATACAATCGCTTCAGGAGGCGTTTTGGGCACGCTGGACCTTCTGAAGAGAGTTATTACCATGATCACTTACAACGACCGTTCCCACGCCAGAGCAGAGATTTTAGCGGCATGCTCTCGCGGACGCTGCTCCGATGTCCGCTGTGCGAGCATGCATCTGTCCCAACCTCTTACAGAACAGTCTCACGAGAAAAATCCCCAGCAAGGTGTTCTACCAAATGAATTCTTATAGAATAGCAGACCGGGGATAGGCAATACAGGGGTTTTACGATGCAAAATCCGATTTCCCTCCTTCATTTCTATGTAGTTTTGTTGCTGTAGTAATTTATGTGACAGTCGAACAGTGTGCGTACCGGTGTCACCGCACGAAGCTGGATAAGACCCCGAGGATGGCCTTCTTGATATCACCAATACCCACGCCTTCAGTAGCTTGACTTTCGTAACGAAAAACTCAAATGTAACAATAGAACCCTGGGTCGATGGTGCTCATGGCCAGCATCAATCACCCTCCGTCTCCACGGGGAGTTCAGCATCCTGGACTGGTGCCCGGACTGGTGCCCGCGTATCAGAGCGACACCTGCAAGGCCCGGCTCAATGCCAGGACGACAGGCACCAACGCCTCACTTTCATTCGAGTTCCTAAGCTCTGCGATGACTTCGTCCAGAATAAGCCCCCGCAAGGGATCGTTTTCCTGTGCCCGCCACTGTCTAAAGACATCCCTCCAAGCAGAGGAACTTCGCGACTCGGGAAAGCGATCGATCATCACTCGCCAGAGGTCATAAGGTTCAACTCCCGCGGTAAATTGAGTTGTCAAGTGAATGGATTCCCAGAGCAAGCCGTAAGGCGGCAGAGTTCGAGGAGGTTGTGCACCTGCGGGGCCGACTCGTTCGTCTCGAGAAATGCGGCGACGAATTCGCCCGAGTCCCTGGCTGAGACTTCTGTAGAAGGCCGGAACGATGCTCGTGGGGAAGCGAATCCACAAGCTGCTTATCACAATCGCAAACCCGAGTCTCTAACTCGCTGGCTCATTCCTCACGCTGACATTTTCTAGTCTCCCGGCGGCTCTTTCCTCTGGCTGCTGTTGTTGTCGCTGCTCTCTCTCCTGCTCCTCCTTCTGCAACCTCTCCCACTCCGCGGACGAGACGACAAACTCATTTGATACCATCGAGATGGACGCCCACAAATCGGCATCAAACAGGAAGTGAACGATCTCAACCGCTAGCAGGTTCAGCATCACACCCCGCGACAAACCCCCCATGCTCGCCGTCGACAGGCCTCTCGGCCGGCACCAGCATTCAGCAATGTACCTCAGCATCATGGCCTCCATGGGCGCGAGGAATAGCGAAGCCGCCCGGCGGGCCAGCATATCGGCCGCCAGGGTCGCGGGAAGCCGCGTCAGGGAATTGTCTCTGTACAACCTCAGAGAGCGCCGGGAGCGGTCGTCGCCGTCACGGTCGCCAGCGCCGCCGGCCCCTCCGCCTCCACCATGTGACTCGTTGCCCGGGTTGGGTCTCAGCTCCGCGGACCAAACTCCCGGTGGGATATTGGCGTCGTTGGGATCTGGATTCTCGGGGTTGTTCTCGACGTCAAAGCTAATGAGCGTGGCTGAGACAATCTCGTTGGCATCCTCGTCCTCGTCGGTAAAATCATCTGTATCAGCGGTCTGGGATGCCTGGGGGCGATGACTGGGACGCCGGCGCGTGTCGGGCCGGCCGGCTCTGCTGTTTCGTGCTGGGGGAGACTGGCTGCGTTCTCGTGGGGGGCCATCAGGATCCGCTGCTGGTGGATTTTGAGCCTCCGCCGCCTGAGGGGCCTCCCACAAGTTCCCCTCGCCAGGAGTAGCCCCATCCGAATCGCCTCCAACACGAACGGGCACAGGTTCCGCAGCGTTTGAGAGGGGCACAGGGCCTGACGGTCCTTGCGACTGAGCAGGGTCATCTGCATTGGCCGGGGCTCGTTGAACAATCGCATTAGACAAGACGGGGCTTAGTTCTGGGCCTGATGGGTTCGGGAGAAGATCGTAGATGACCTCATAGAAGAACTCCCTCACCCAGTCGACCAGACCCTCTGAGAACCATAGACCCAAGACCGGGGCGAGACCAAGAGCGACGCTTCCCAGCCACGAAGCCACAGACCGAGAGGTGAACGGGGTCGGCAGAGGGCATGGAGGGATGATAGATGACGAAGTGAACGGGATAAAGTATCTCCAGTTCGGGAACCAAGATGAACTCGATGGGGGCAGGAGTGACGTCCGCGACAAGAAGATCCACACCTTGAGCATAGTCTGGATGTACGTGAAGCCCCACTTCAGAGCGGTGCTGCTCATGATACGCTGGCCGAAGAAGGGCAGCTCCATGGCGTTTGCCACCACGAAGGCCGGCAGCCCATCCCACAACAGCCTGCCCAGCGACCGTTGCTGTAGCTCATGCCAGGGCAGCTGCGGGACGGGGACGTGCGAGTACTCCCGGTAGAGCAGGATGCGCTGGCGCAGTCCGGCGATGCCCCAGACGCCGGCGAGCTCGCAGGCGCGCGAGGCCCACTCGAAGCGGCGGGCGAGGCGGTTGTCGTGTTGCAGGTGGGCGATGTGGCGGGCACGCTCGGCGCGGACCTCGTCGATGCTGTTCTCGGCCTCGACGACGCCGATGACCAGCATGACCTCGTTGTGAGAGCGAATGATTTCACGATTGATGCGACGCGTCTCTGGGTTGACGGGCCTGCCGCGCTCGTCGTACATCTGCAGAGGGGCGCGCGGATCGCCCTCGCCCTCGCCCATGACGATGTCGTCGTAGGGCGAACGGCCCAGGGCCATCGACGTCAGGGGACCGTGTCTGCCCATGTTGAAGGGTGTTGCTGCGATCCTAACGGGGATTTACAGGCAGTCCATGGAGTCGTGAGCGTCTGGTGTCGTGCGCGCTGCGTCGCAGCTCAAACCACACGCGAGTGGGAAGTCAAGAGGTCTCGTCGTGAGCCGTCAGCAGTGGGCGACCGTGTACCGAGGCTGAGACGCCTGAGCGTTGGATGAGGGCACTCCGTTCCGAGGTCTCGCTCAAACAGTTGAGCTCCTGTATGTTGTTTCCATGGGACAAGTTTCAGTAATGGCAACCGCGATGCCCCTCCAGATGTTGCTGACTACACTCTCCAGCCGGTCGTGACTTCATCATTCACCTAACGCAGTCTACCAGCTGAGGTAGGTGCGACCCTGGCTACTGCAACTGCCGCTAACGCGCTAACGGTCGCCTGCCAGCTGCCTAGCGCCCCCCCCCCCGGCCAGAAGCCCTGACCACTCACCCTGGGGACGGACCAGGCGGTCCTCTGACGCTAGAACTAATACAGAAGGCGGTCGATGACTGAACGCAGGGTGGCAGACTCCTGTACCATCGAGAATATAACACCCAGCCGCCCTCCCTTCTTCTTCCTCTACTTCTTTCTTTTGCCTTCTCTCATACCTACCTTGTCGTTTATGGATAAGTATGAACACGCGCTAGTGGTTATTTTGTTTCATTTTTAGATTGCAGATTAGCTGGAAGTATGAATAAAAAAATGTTAGCAAGTATGAACAAAAAAAAAATCCAAGTAGCACACAAAGCAGCGTTCACATGACGTCGCAGGTGCGCGTCGCTGCCGCGCGCCTTTGCAGGCTGGTTGATGATGAGTAAGTCGTGGTATGTTGGAAAGGCCTGCATCACGAAGCCATGGACTCACAATTTCTGGGTACCCTACGTAATTAATTACCTCGGTAGGTATGTACTTGGTTCATTTCTCACATCTAGAAGTGGTACGAGTTATCACATTTAAGTTTGGCTGACGGTTTGATAATGGCTATCTTGCTAATGAAGATGATAGGTCGCTAAAAATTGGAACCACAATCGACGGCGGCCCTTTATCTGAATTAAGTCTATGAAATAGCTGAGCCTGTGTTGGACGCATGCGTTTGCTGCGTTTTACTTCCCGCGCTTTTTGGCGTGAGCTCGATATAGTTCGATCTGTTGCCTCTCTGGTTCCTGGAAGGTAGCGACAAGGACCCTCCTTTCACGCCGCTCGACCGGGATCTATGTGAAAGGACATATTGCTGGATCATGTTGGTGTCGCTGGATCGCTCCAGACCACCTTGCAAAGACTTAATGAAGGGCCAGAAGTAGACAACACACACGGAGAAGAAGCTGAGAAATTGGACCACCTGGACACAGATGGAATAAGGGAACGCATGGAGCGTGTAATTAGGATCCGAGCGCCATGGGATGTAGACGATTTGGCAAATCGTGGCGGGGATAATGCTTTCACGTGTTAGCACGAACAACCTACAAGTGATTTCCCGTGATACTAACAGTAATCGAGCACAATAGAATAAGATCACATTCAAGCGCTCTTTCAGTCCCATGTTTAAGGGATATATTAACCAGATGGGTAGAGCTACCATGGCCGCATCGGTGAAAATGCTCATAACACACATGAATGTCAAGAAAGAATGCTAGAAGTGTGAGTATCATGTTTATCTTAGAGATAGATTCGCCGTACCTGGTTCAGACAATGGTTTTCTTCTTGCGTCCAGGGCCCCTGGGTGCCGCATTGGAATGCTGTTGCAAGAACGCACACAACCATCCATGCCGCGATTGTCCAAGCAATGATGCGCGAGAGGAGTCTCGGCATATCGTTTGGCGATAGACTAAAGATGTTCTGACAGGCGGAGAGCTTGGCCACGGACAGAGATAGGATGAAGAGAATATCTCTTGCATATTCAGCCTTCGCGGAAGATGTCAGCCATGTCGGTATGGCACTGATGCCAGCGGTATTTAATCAGAAATATTATACCTGGAGGCCTCGAGCCAGCTCATCTCCAGTGATTTGGTTCATGTCTTTCCCTAGAATATTGCTTGCTGGTATCACCATCGTAATAGACTCAGCTACCGCAAATATCTACACAGTCACGGTCAGATATCTATTTGTCGAGAAGAGGAGTGATCTCGATGTAACATACGAATGAAGATAGAAAGAGCAGATCTTCCAGCGAAACAGGCATTCTGCCTTTAACTATGATGTTTGTGAACAGCCGGAAAAGAAGCACCAGCGTGGTGAAAGCAAGAAGTAACCATGCTACTACCTGCAGTACAGGATTGAGGTTCGACTCGCTAATGGTGATCCTATCCGATTCAGAGCCACTGGAACCAGCGTCGGATACTTTGTTGGTGGTAGACATTGTCAAGAATCGATGAGGACCCAAGGCCCACTCGGAGAAGGCGGACCAAAGCACGGGACGGTAGCAGGACGTCTATTTGTAAGTCCGATGGAGCAAGAATTGTGGTGAGATACGAAAGGAACATTGCCCACCACGTTACTGGGTCTAGCAGGGATGAAGAAAAATAGCTTTTGTTTTAAGCTTTCCTGGCGGCCCGCAATGTATCTACAGGGTATACCCTTAACTATTGTTAAAAGGCGACTTCTGAGGCGTTGGCGATGGGTCCCTGGCGGAGATGTGGCCAATCGAGCGCTGTTTTTGAGATTAGCAGTCAGTGCACAGCAACAACGTTAATACCAGCAAATAGGGGGCAATAGCGTATATTATCAGGTAGCTCGATTGTAGCGTTACATACCGGTATAACTCTACCCTAACCCTACCCCCAACCCTATTTCTAGCCCTAACTTACAGGGTCTGATCGGCAGTAAAACAGGGCCTGATTGGTCAGAATAGCGTCACATCGCGTGTACGGAGAAGTCCCTGTTTAACAATGATTAAGGGAACACCCTGTAGGCAGTGCGCGCCAGTCTTGCCTGTGACTCGTCAGTATGTTTGGCTTTCGGTTGCAACCGTAGCAAGTACATTTCATGCTTACTGCTTTTAATCCGGTCAACCAAGCCAGCCTGAAGTTGCGGTCACAAATCCTGTGAAGAGTGAAGATTTGATTGGGGACCCAATTGGATGGTCCAAAAGCACCGCACCAGTCTCTCTGTGCCGCTAAATTACTGAATGATACTGTTCTACCAACATTCGCGGTCGGCGAAAGTGAGTGGTCAAGATGGCCCGAGGGAGGACGAGTCTCGTTTGACAGCAGTCTGACAACATGCTCTGCGCCCGCTCTGCGCCCGCTCCGAATGCATGCAGTGCGACCGGCAGTGTTGCTCCTGTTCCTCTTGGAGCACTTGAGGTGAAGGGGTGCAGGCGTCCTTTGGTACGGTCCGGGATCCCCGCTCTCTGGGTCTGTCAATCGTATCCGAGACATTGCACCTTCCATAATCAAGAGTAACATAGGGTTGCAGAACAGCCCCTCAGGATTCCTCCGTGCAGCTACGACTGTGTGATAGCTGTCAAATTGTCTAGACATCATCCTTGCAAGCCTCACGGGAGCAAGGCTGGGAGCTGCAGTGACACCACACCAACGTTAAAGTTTGGTCTCTCGACTCACGGCGTACATAACTGAACAACTTTCTCTGCTACCACACCCCGGATTCTCGGTGAGCTCATGGCCTGGCAATGTAGATCACCACCTGAAGAAACCCCCCCCCCCTTTTCACCTCCAACCAACTTGCTTCAACCAGTCTGACGCGCATGGATGGTGTAGCCAACACCGGTTCGATTTGCCTCCGACCAAATTTATCCACTCTTTTAATTCCGATTCATCGATGTGCCCAGGCCAACCTTCTGTGGATCCCCTTTCTCACTTGCCGCTGCTACGAGACTATCTAGGTAATTTCCCGTTGGTCCTCGACGTCTCAGGGCTGATCGAAATACTACAGAGCCGCCTGCTGCGATGTATGGCGACCGAGCCATCGATCGCGGAGCCGTGGCTTCCCACCATGACGAGATTGAGCTCAAGACCACTAACGAAACCACGGTCGTGCGCACTGTCACGAAGCCTCATGGTATCCGGTTTACCAACGACGATGTCACACTGAGACGACTGGGGAAACGACCATTGCTCACTCGTAGCTTTGGTTTCATGTCCATTCTTGGGTTGTCATGCTCCGCTCTCTCGTCATGGGAGGCTATCCTCAACACTTCCGTCCCAGCTCTTCTTGAAGGCGGCCCAGGGGCTGTTGTCTGGGCCTTTATCATCGGTTGGATTGGCACGATTTCAGTCACGGCAACCTTGGGCGAGCTGTCATCAATGGCACCTACCGCCGGTGGACAGTGTAAGCGGAATTCAAGCGTCAGACTCGAGCCCAACTAACTCGCTGATTGCGTTTCTCTGCAGACCATTGGATTGCCATGCTCAGTCCCAAGCGATACATCAGCTTTCTGAGTTATTCAGCAGCATGGCTGACAGCACTCAATTGGCAAGCTCTCTCCATCGCCAGTGCCTATGGATCCGCGACCGTCCTCCAAGGCACCATCGTCCTCGCACGACCATCCTATGTGCCGCAGGCGTGGCATACAATTCTTATCATGTGGGGGTGGGCGCTGTTCGCCACCTTGATCAACCTGACCACCGGCCGACTGATAGCAAGATTCGAAGCAATAACCCTCGTGCTCCATCTCGTGGGGTTCTTCGGTGTGCTGATACCATTAGTCTATCTTTCGCCCCACAACAGTGCCGGCTTCGTGTTCAACACCTTTTACAACAACGGAGGATGGCCCAACATGGGTTTGGCATTCCTCGTAGGACTCCCTCCCGTCACGGCTTCACTCGTAGGGGCCGACTGTGCCGTGCATATGGCCGAAGAGATCCAGGCGGCCGCCATCGTAGTGCCACGGTCAATGATGTACACTATTTACATCAATGGCTCGCTGGCATTCGCCACGATAGTCGGCCTTCTTTTCTGTATCACAGATCTAGACGCTGCTGTAGCAGCCCAGAAAACCATGTTCTATCCTTGGCTGCAGATCTTCCAATCTGGTGTCAACTCGACAACCGGTGCCTGCCTGATGGCGGGTATTGTCTTCACACTGCAAGTTCTGAGTACTGTGGGCACGTATGCCTGTGCATCACGTTCTATGTGGTCCTTTGCCCGAGACAGAGGAATGCCCGGCAGCAGATATCTAGTGAGGGTAAGTGAAAGAGCTTATTAAGCAATGGGTCGTTGGTTAGCTGACTGGCTGATCAGATCACGGGCAACAATTTGCCGACAAACACAATCATCACCAGCATGTTCATTACCGTCATCCTGTCTTTGATTGTTCTGGCATCAGACGTTGCGCTGGCGGCTATTACTTCACTTTTCGTTGCAGCAACTTCCACCACATATCTCATGTCATGCACCTTGCTCTTGTGGCGACGCTGCACCGGCGGGATCCGATCATATCAGCCAGGTTCCGGCGGCATCCACGGAGGTCCCGAATGGGGACCCTGGCGACTTTCTGAGCCTTTTGGAACCATCAATAATGGGTTTGCTTGCGTGTGGAATCTCTTCTTGCTTTTCTGGTCATTTTGGCCTCAGCAGAACCACCCGACTCTCGATACTGTGAATTGGAGCGTTCTGGTTTTTGGCACCGTCGTCCTGGGTAGTTTGTTTTGGTACGCGCTTCGGGCAAAGCATTACTTCAAAGGTCCTATCAAAGAGGCATGATTTAATACCTTCAGACTTGATCAATACAAGATTAATCTGGAATGCTCACTACCTAGGTTAGGTACTCGATATATAGCTAAGATGGGTGGGCTGGACAGCCTCAGGTCATGTGAAGACTAACAAGGGCATCGTAGTCTCCTGTGTAATCGGGACAGGGTGAGCGAGGCGGCCCATGACTAGAGCTTGGATGCTTCAACCCTGTTGTGGTCCATCAATCCAGGTCAATCTTTGGAACACCTCTTTCTTGTGTGGCGTTCGTCCTCGGAGTAACCCGGACCATCAACTTGGGCTTCTTCCACAGCTGCAGCAGTTGGCAGCGTTCCAACCAGTTGTTGCCCTCAGCGCCCTTCAACTCCCAATTGAAGGCATAAACCATCTTCGCAAGAGTAACACGCATCTCCAGCCAGGCGAGGTTCACACCAATACACATCCTCGGCCCAATAATAAATGGGGCCGAATAAGGTCTTGTCCTGCCCGGGTCGATCCAGCGCGAGGGCTCAAAAACATCGGGCTCGGCAGGTCCCTCCACATTCCGAGGATCCCGTGTGAAGGACCAGATATCAGCGGAGACATACACGCCCTTGGGTACAAAGACGCCGTCGACCGTGTCGCCAGGGCTAATACGGGGTGGGCCAACAGGCGAAGGTGGCATGAGGCGCATTGTCTCCTCGAGCACGGCGTTGAGGTATGGCAGCTGGGCAACGGCGTCGCCCGTGATATCTTCGTACCTTGCAAATCCGTTGCGAACCTCGTCCTGTAGCCGGGCAAGGCAGTGTGCGTAGGTTGGCCGGGACAGATACCAGACCGTGGCGGCAAGGGCGGTTGCACTGGTCTCGGCGCCGGCTGTGAGAAAGCTACCAATTGACGCAGTCGTTAGACGGAATCAATTACATATTGCGGTAAACAGAGTGGGCATCGAGTGCACTCACACGATTCCCTGGTGGGAAAGCTGCGTCTCATCGAGCCTGCCGATTGCCGGTGCGAGGAAGTCCTCGACGCCGTGTTCGTTGCCCATCTTGATCCTAGACCTCGTCTTCTCAAGTGTCAGTGACGCATGCTTGCCCATGTCCTCTATAGCGTCCGCCGCAACTTGGGAGAAACGTGGCGCCCAGCGCATTATCGGCCCCAAGATGGCAATCCGTTTGGCAAGTAGGCCAATGGTACCTCCGTACGTCGCGCCGTGCAGAAGTGAGACCCAGTGGTTTGGCTCAGCGCTCTTCACAGCACCAAATGACTCCCCAAAGGCTAGCTGACCAATGATGTCGAAAGCAAGCCATTCGAACCATGAGGTCGCGTCGATGCCAGCCTCACCAAGGGACCTAAGCTGAGATACGAAGAGGTCGACATGGTCCTGCACCACGTGCTCCTGCGAGCGCACCGCGGACGCTCGGAATGACGGGGCAAAGAGTTTGTACTGTCTCGCGTGCTCCTCCGGGTCCATCTCAAACACCATGCTCTGGATGCCGGTATCATAAAACAGGTCCGATTTGGGGAATAACTTCCTGGTCTTGGAAGGGGGGCCATATATGTCCTTGAACGCCTGCACAGACGCGAATGACAACTCGTTGGGCGCAATCCGTATGACGTCGCCTACGCCATCAAACTCTTTAGCATGTGGCCGTCAACCATCTGGATCGCGAGGTGGTACTGACCATATTTTCGATGAGCTTTGCTAATCCTTAAATGCCATCTCCCTCCTGTCCAACTTCTCGCATACCAAAGCTATGCCATGTGGTCAGCACTAAGCTGCAGAAGTCCTGTGCACGTTTCATGGCTTACTTCAGTACACGCAGCAAGTTTTGGTCCCGGATACTTGGAAAGTGGGTGGAACCAAAGCAGGTACGCATAGCGAGCCTGAAGATATAGTTAGAGAAATCCGGCAGATCTTCTTGATTTACCTACCACCACTATGACAAGCAATGCCAGCAAGGGGGCCCACCAGATCAAGAAAACAAACATGGTGGATAGTTTGAGATGTTGGCTAAATTCAGAAGTTAAAAAAAAAGCAGTCCAGAGGTACGCAGTGCACAAGACGGATCTTGGAAGCAGCGAAAGACGATTCAAGGCAAATACCGCGAAGAAGGTTCACGTTGGAATGGTTGATATGTTGGAGGTACTCGTCAGGGACAGTCCTGCTGCGCTGCGAGGGAAAACCGAATTGTTGTGCATCATAAAAAATGGGGAAATGAGAGGGGCATACATATTGCGATCCACTCTAACATGTGCATGCTCGGCCGTTGGACGTTGCACTGCAACGGCGGGTGTCACCGGCTTCAATGCAGCGGTTAAGGCAGGAAAAGCTGCACGGTCCATATATAATATGACAAGATGCAATGAGAGTTGGTAGATTGGGTGATCGGCTGATTATGTTACCTTGCAAATGCGGCTGAGGGTCCGCCGACATGTTGCCTTTCGTCACATATCAGTCTGCTAGTCTTGGTCCGGAAGGTTCGAAACCTCGGTATGGGGCCTCAGAAAACCAACAGCAACTTCAGAGCCCCCTTATTACATGATTGACCGGGATTTTTTTACCTCGGGTGTGGATTGTAACTCTGGGTGATCTGCACCAACAGCATCGACAGAATGTGTGCCCCAGGCCAGCATGCACAGGTTATTAGAGGGGACTCTTCAATTATGGCCGAGCCATCAGACTCCACCGACGCCACATCTTCTGAAGGAGCTATATCCTAACTGCTTTTGCTACACCGGTGAAGTCTTCTGGACATCCATTCCAACATGAAAAACGGCAGTGACCGACTTCGGGATGTCTCGCGACCCTATCCCACAATCAACTGGTCATAAGACCCGTCCAGGTGGCACATGAAAACAATCGTTCAGACTTCTGAGATACTATGACTTGTTCAGAATGATTTGATTAGAACTCCATTCAAGGTGTCCTTATTTAATCGTTGTTGTTTTGACGTTTCCCAATCATCGTACACCAAATCCCCTGAAATGGCAACCAGCCAGGACACTCCTGTCTACATGGCATCACCACCAGATGGTAGGCCGCGGTTTGATGGTAGCCCAAATCGCAAGTTCGATATGGGCCTCGCAAGTGTACTCATGACAGCCATTGCATTTGCGGTGGTATCACTTCGTATCCTGACTAGGAAATACGTTGTTAGAATGCCATTGCGGGTAGACGACTGTGAGTTCCGCTGGAAACCTCGACACATTGACTGTGTGCTGATCATTAGTATACCAGACTTCGCGGTGGCTGCAGTAATTGCAACGACTCTCTTAACAGTTACTAGCGCTATACGTATGCCACCAACTCCCTGCGTCTACAACTGTTGCCATAACTGACGTCAGCCAATCAGAGCGAGACCTCGGAATCGGGTTACACAGTAAAGACCTCTTTGAACCAAACAACAAGTCATTGCCGATAGTTTTACTGACCCAGGCCTAGTTTGGAATGTTTTCTATGACGATTTCGCCCGAGGCCTACAAGCTGTGAGTTGCACATTATCGAGCATATTGGGGAGCTACAAGCTGACTTCCCAATTGATTGTTCAGTGGACCATCATTTCCACATCATTCTACTGCCTCGCGATTACTTTTGCAAAACTCAGTCTACTCCTTTTGTACCTGCAGCTCTCACCAGTCAAATCGTTCCGCATCGCGGTTTGGGTCCTCATCGCCTTCGTAGCCGGATACTCACTGGCATATATTTTGATCATGATCTTTCGATGTCTTCCTCTTGCTGCCGCCTGGGACATGACAATTGCTGGTGCCAGATGCTATAATCAGGTCACCGTAATGCTGATTTTGAGCATTTCAAACATTTTGGTCGATGCAGCGCTCTTTATTCTGCCACTCCCAGTCCTGCTGCCTCTGCAGATGAAGATCGAGCGAAAGATATCTCTGATACTTCTCTTTGCGACTGGCGGGCTGTAAGTCAATACAGCGGCCATATCGCTTACGATTATTTGTCAGCTAACCTGAACTCGGTAGGGTATGTGCAGCTGCTATTACTAGGACAGTAATAATGTTTACGGGAACCATGAGCTCAGCTGATTATACATGGGACATTATACCGACCTACTACTGGTGCTACGTCGAGGTGGGCGCAGGCGTAGTGTGCTCATCAGTTCCAGCACTCCGGCCGTTGGCCAGCCGGTACATGCGGCCCATGTTCACGAGCAGCCGTGGTCGAATGGCTGGGGCAGAAGAGGATGCTCGAGAGATGCCGTACTCGAGCGTTCTCAGCATGAATAGGAAGCGCCGGGCCACCCGTGTCGAGGTCTATGACCTCGATAGCCGTGATGGTAGCTCAGTCCCGCGGAGTACAAAACAGGGACAAACTGTCAGTCAGGATGACGAGGAGAGGCTTTGGCCAATTGAGGAGTCTCGCCAGGAGCTAGAGCTACATCCGCAGTCTACGTCCGTCTCAAACAACGGCTCGCGTGGGACCAATGATGGTAGCACGAGCACTTTGGGTGGAGAGTCGGATAAATAGTGAGCGTTGAAATTATTTGTTTGCAACGCTCCCATGAATCTCAGATTCCGACGTCAGAAACTAGAACATCAGCATGCCTTCGTTTCTACATATGACAAGACGAAAATATGAGATTATAGAAAATACGGTGACACCTTTTCATATCCATTTGTGAAGTCTCGTCTAATAGCATGGGGCCTCACTTACTATAGCAAAGCGTTAGGCGCCAGATATACAACTCAAGCTAAAATAGAAGACGAGGAAGTATGTACTCAAGACACGATTCTCTTTAAGACGATTTCTAGGGAGGTTCAAGCGATTTTCACGTCGTCTGCAACATGATTTGACGGGCTGACTCTTCTTAGCCAGGTCGTACTGGTTCATTCAACGGTGTTGACCCAGACTGCAACTTTTATTGACATTGGAGAAACGAAGAGGAAGAGAAACGATTGAAAAGCAGCGGGAGGAAGCAGTTCTGGAGGCAGGAACTATCAAAGACTATGAAGTTCAAGGCTACATGTCGCGATTCTCAAGCATCGACGAATATCGGCAGAGCCAGCCTTCCAGATGAGTAATTTGCAGAAGCAGACAGATGATACCGCTCTATCTGCGGGAGGATTGGCTTTGAAACCTCTATAAAAGTATCGCCATGTGAAGCAAGTGCATCAGTGCCATTGGAAAGTCTTCCTCGGACAACGAGGCAGCGGTGTCTATAACGTAATTGTTCGTCCCCTGTGCTCTTGCACCTTAGGCACAAACGCCCAGAAAATGGTTGCCACCACGAGTTGAGCCAGCACAATGGGCTGCAGGACTTGCACACCAGACTTCCCAGCAATCAGGCCAGTCAACGAAGGGAAGATAGCAGCGCCCGCTTGAGCAACCACAAATATGAAACCTGGTGATAGTGTATCAGTGATCCATGCTGATATTCGCTGTAGGCGAAAAGGAGGAGGAAAATGAGTCAGGTGCTTATCTTACTGAGAGCAGCGGACTGGATCTTCCGCGGAAATATCTTCGACGCAACCGAGACTCCCTGTGCCCAAGTATTATTAACGCTTTACCTTGTATAAGAGGATGGCTCACAGCAGACACAAGCCTCGCTACTTACAGTTGCGAAGAAAGGGCCTTGAAAGAAGCCCATAATACTCAGCGCCGTGGCTCCGGCAATAATGTTGGGCACCAGCCAGAACACAAGCTGAAGGCCTATGCTGATCACAAAGTATAGGAGCATCATAGGCTTCTCCCCAAATCGGTGTGTTGGCTCCGGTAGCAGCAGACGGCCTAGCAGCATTCCGGCGGCCTGGCCGGATGGGACGTATCCGACTTTCGCGACATCTCCCCCTCTCACCTCGACAAGATAGCTTACGACCCAGCCTGAAACACTCGATCAGCCATCATAAACGGTCTTCACCAAAATATAATGGGAAGTTTTGCTCGCAGTCCACGACAGGATGGGATGCGCATCCACTTACCACCCGCAGTCTGGGCAGCTCCCAAGGCAAAGAAGAAGAACAGGCTGATGAGCCAAACGTCTTTCACCTTCAACATAGTGCCCATGTCTCGAAGAGCAGACAAAGCCGTCTGCTTATTCTGATCCTCGCCCACGACCCTGCCGGTTCCTTCTTCAACACCGCCTCTCGAAACATCGTTATTTCCGGGCCTAGAAGCCCAAAGCGTGTCCCTAAACGCAACCACCACCCACACGAGGTTGACAACCCCCAGGCCAACGGTGACAAAATATGTCCTCTTCCACGACTCCTCGCCCCCGACAAATGCGCTTCCGCTCCCTGGAGTCGGGCTTGACGCAATGGCCGTGGCCAGCAAGGGCCCGACAAGCAGTGCCAGCGCGTACATGGCATGGATGAAACCCAGCCACCTGTGCGCGACACGGACGCCGCTGACAAATGTGTTACCCAGCGCGTCCTGATACGCGGTGCCGAGGCTCTGTAGGAAGAAGGAGATAGCAAAAGCCGGCAGGCCGGACCAGCCAAAAGGCCGCAAAACTTGTGCGGCCACCTGCAGAATGGCGCCGAGGCACAGGAGCTGGCCCAGCCGCATGTGTGGCGCGAGGGCCGGGTTGGTCAGGGCGCCTATCATCCAGCCTGTGAAGTTGCAAGCGTACCTGTGAGGAGGGAAATTGCTTTTTTAGGCTCCCGTATCCCTGCAGAATTTGTTGCCGAAATCAGGGAGTTGGCATTGCGAAGCGGACTTACAGCACGGCGACCATACCGGTCCCTATCGAGAAAGACTTCAGCAGGTAAGGAATTAAGGGACCCAGTGTGCTGTCATTGATTCCAGCACAGAAGAAGGAGAATCCAACGCTGAATATCTTCAGCCAGGGCTGTGGCGTCGTACCCTGCTCTTCTGGATGCGCCGCAAGTGTCGAGCCCAGTGGTGTCCCCGAGGACGGGGCGCCTCTTTCCGCATCAGTCGTCGGATGGATGATGTGTCCTCCAGGCTTTCGGATTTGGCGAAGCTCATGGTTTTCGAAGCCCTCGGTCCGGCCGTTCTCGACCGTGGTGGTCTGAGTGGACGTAGCCATACCAGTCGTCTGCCCGGAATTTGCTGCTCCAGACGTATCAATGCTCTCTCAGTTCGCGTCAGTGCTTTCATATGTCTAATGCCTTGAATGAAAACGGAAACAGACCACAGTCCTTGCCAAATAAACCGTCCAGTACGGATTTGTTCTTCCTGAGGAGAAAAGGAGGAGGTGCGGTTGAATGTCTGGTCGGAGAAACCTCGGCTAAACAATGACCGTCATGGAGTAGTGTCGTTGATCAGGGACAGAGGAACGGGCCGTGCACCCGGCGCATTGCTCACGATCAACGTCAATTGCTTTGCTCGAGTTTGTGGCATCACGGGCAAAACTTCGGCAATGTGTAGTGTATATTCAGAGTGGAGGCCCCCTGCTGGCAGTGTGTTTCGCTGTATGTTAACCTCACTTCCCGGCCAACTTTCTGTTTCTCGCCTGTCCTGTGACGAACGACCAAGCAGCCTCGATGTTCAACTGGTTGGGCTCACACGGTACAAAGCTAGGCAGGGAGGAACGCGCATAGCATGAACCTCACCAGCCAAGCAATCGACGTGGTCTTGTCTTGCACGCGCTGTGTAGCATTCCCATACAGAGACAGCATATCTGTGCAAGACAAGTTCGCCCACTGGTGGGCATGTCTGTGGGTACTAACTTCCCGAACCGAATCCCCAGGGAGTAAATATTCACAGTTGGCGCAAGTCGGACGAGCGCCGAACAGGCAAGAATTGGACCCTAGGCTCTGGCATTGACGGGGCAGACGGGCCCCTAGCCCAATGGTAAATGTTGCAAAGACAAGGTCAAGTCCTAGCCCGCTTGGTTGCCTATCGGAGTTGTGCCACTAAGTTGTCCGTCCACAACTGCATGTCTGCGAAGGCTATCTTTGAACGCAACATGTCAAGGAATTCACACTTCTCTGACGAAACTCCTGGGCCGGGAACACCGCGACGTGGGCGTGAATGTACACAAAGACTCACAGGGCGACATGACCCGCGCTCCGGAGATAGTGCCAAGAACTATTCAGCAAAAATGAAGAATGTTCCTCGCCTCTCTACCGTAGGACGGACCGTAACGATGTCTCGAATGTGCACCTCGTTCTGAGACCAGCCTGTCTCACCTAGGCGGCGGCACAGGACATGTCCAACCTCCGAGTGAAGGTCTGTCCGGCGCAGCAAGCCGTTGGCGGCCTGAGATCTGAGACAGAGGCGGCTGGCCGTTGCCTCCTGTCGCGTGGATCGCCCAGCTGGGCAGCTGGGGGACACCTGGAGGCCCGCGTGGGATAGGTGCTGTCAACGGCTGCAGCTCACAGTGCGAGCTTTGGCGTTGATTCTACCTACTCACGCCCGTCTCTTATTAGCCCGATACCAGAGGCTTTCGAAGACGCCAACTGTCGGAACACGCAAGAATTGTGCGAGGGCTTTCAAACACAGCGAGGGTGAAGCAGCACGCCACGGCAAGGCTTCGGTGCCACCGCTTGCGGAACACGCCCAATCAGATCGATCCCAGGCGATGCTAACAGGCCCGCCGCCTACCGCACCTCACATCGCGAACGACGGGCATCGTGACTCGTATGACTGAGTGACTGCTCACTTGCTCACACGGGTTACAAACGAGCCGCATACAACTCGAGACACAAGATTACAATAAGGTGAGAAGAAATACAAAGCAAGGGGTGAGCTGAATGTAGCTTGTGCAGCCGCGATGAAGCACCTAGTCATGATCGGTGCGTGCTACCTCGACACTATTATCAGGTGAGGTATCTCGATCGTGTTGCGACTGCTTCATCGGAGTGCCGGCTCACGCAGGTGCAATGGATTTTCAGCGTCCCTTATTACCCCAAAGAGGACGACAAACTACGCGCCACAAGGCTTACGGTCCGGCGAGGTGGGAACGGCGGTAATTCACTCGAGGTGCTGCAGCAGTTCCTTCCAATGCCACCAGATGTCGCCTTACATCTCGTTGCGACGCTTCCGAACCGCCACTCACCAGCCACTGCAAAGGTCATCTCATCATTCGGGCCAGGCTCGCAGATCGATCTGAGCCACTGCATCTATCGAGACGACCAAACAGAGGCGGCCAGCTGTTGGATCATGTCTAGTCAAGCAACGGGTACCCGGACTATTGTGAATCACAACAGCCTGGACGAAATGACAACAGGCGAGTTTGTCGACATTGCAGACGCGTTCCGCAACGAGGATTCTGCGGGCATGTGGTGGCATTTTGAGGTATGTCCAAGACGACTTCTCTGGTCTGGCAGTAGGGTCGGAACGGCGCGTCAGACTCGAGCAGGATCTGCTACTGTCTTCCGCCTCAACAGCCAAAAAGCCAGGGCTAAGAGATGGGAGTGGTAGGGTCGCATCCCAGAAACAACTCTTCAGTGCATCCGACACCTGCGCCTCAATTATCCACGGTCTCGCATCAGCGTCGAGATTGAGAAGCCTGCAAGGCAAGGCCTGCGATCCCTAGCCGCCGAGGCTGACGTTGTGTTTTATTCCAAGAGTTGGGCTGAGGTGAGTCGGACGTGTATCTCAGATATGGACCAGGCGGCGACGATGGACAGCGGAGCTGACCAAGACGGCCAGAACGAGGGATATCCAAGCGCTGAGGCATGTCTGGTAGGCGAAGGGGTGCAGACACCTAGAGCGTAAGTTCGACTGTAGTCCCTGGCAGCAGCCGACTCACCTTCCAAGTGTCCATTGTGCCACAGAGACTCAAGGTACTGATAGCACACTCCTTTGTTGTACTTGGGGCGCCAAAGGAGCCACCGCCAAATCGTCTCCGACTCGGCAATTCTTCAACGTCACGCCAGAATCCAGTGCAACCGTCCAAGTTGTCGAGTATGAACAAACGCCCCTGACCCCTCTTCTTGCCACTCGCGAGCGGCCCACTGTCCAGTGTCCACAATCAAGAACATGTGCATGAAATTGACAACATGCTCTGCAGCGCTATAGGTGCCGGGGACACGTTCGTGGCGGGGGTCCTGTACGGTCTGCTTTGTCGAAGGGGCGACTGGACCGATCAAATGATAATCAAGTTCGCCGTAAATCTTGCTACAACCAAGGTCCAACAGGATGGGTTTGAAGGATTGGCGTACAAGATGTCGTCTGCAACGTGATCGGGGTTGGGTTTGAGTCAAGACAGCCGGTTGTGGTGGAAGGAGCCGGAGGCAGCTGGATCAGTCGGGTGATTGCATGAAAGCGGAGGGCTAAACTGTTGATCAGGAAGCCAAGTGTGTGGTGGGCTTTTTTCCTCTTGGTCCCGCAGTCGGACAGAATGGTTGATTACAGCAAGCCGCCCCCCCCCCGGGAGATCATTGGAGCACAAAGTCGGCTCAGGGGGTTTGCGTCACAGCGTCCAACTACCTGTCAGCCTGGCTAAATGTTGGCCTAAGTTGGGAGGTGGCTAGAAGCCTGGCTGTTGGATCGTCAGCAAATGGCCCCAAGTCGCAGTTACGAGGATCTCAACAGAAGTCCGACGAAAGACCAATATGCAACCACGGAACAAGCGGTGTACCGTCGTTTGTGTATTCCAGGCTAGGAGCTGTGGATGGGAGTTGATCCAAACTGTGGGTGGCCACCGACCCCCTCCCAAGGTGGCTTCTTGTGGTTCCCCGCTGAGTGCCCTCGAAACTCCATGTTATGCCGGAAATAGCGTTCGAATCTAATGACCCATGCCCCTCACCTTCTGAGAACTTGCAGCCGTTTCGATGACGCTGCAGAAAGGGGGCATGATAGATTAAAAGTGTGCCTCACTACCCTGCCGTTGCAGCAAGCCTGCGTCGCGACATGGCGACTTGATCGGAGCGGGTCAGGGGCGAGTCGCCGTGAGTGGTGCTCGATACATTCCTGGCCTTGGATTGGACAGCCACGAAGGAACACTGGCGATCCTCTTGCTTCCGTGGGTCAAAACATCACGCTGCCAGCGCGATCCCGATATCTAAAAATCCGCTGCAACGCTGCAAGGCTTCGACGAGGCGCAGAGTGAGCAGACGACAATGCTGGTACCGGTGCCTACGGCACGCACGCGCTAGAATCTAATTGCAGACTCGCGGGTTTGCATTTGGCCAAGGGACCAACCTGCCAAATTCGTTCCATCACCGACGTTGATGCCTTGCGAGTGGATGGAGTTCGGCACCGAACAAGGCAGGGTTTTCATCTATCATTAGGCTGCTCTCACAGTATGCCGCACTTGACGAAGCCGGCCAACTGTCATGTCATGCTGGAATGTTGAGCGTGGTTTCGAGTGCGAGCTAGGGTCAAGTTGGGAGCTCAGTCCTCGAGTCCCCGCGGCGAAGTATCCTTTCTGGGCGGTCTTGGGATTACGCACGCATCCACGACTTGGCGTTGACGGAGGAGTCAAGGCTGGTTAAGGCGGAGAAAGGTTGTGAAGTGCGCCATCAGCATTGCAATTATGAGCTGTATCGGGAAACCCAGCAGGATCAGACCGCCTGCCTCGCTGGCACTGGAAATTGACAGGGTTCGACCAAGATAGTTTTGCGCCGCGGACGTCGTCCGATATTTTCAGCCACAGGCGGCATGGGAGCTAGCATTCTGCCCCCCCCCCAAGTCAAGGCTGCGGCGCTCCGCCGCCATATCGCACACGACGGCTATAACACGAATCATGTGCCGCTGATGATAAACAGTGGTTGCTACGATCAGGGCTCCGCCCTTGACTTTTTGGTTGGCCAAGCGGTCTAGGTTCTCCTCCACCGAGCGCCATTGAACTCGCTTGCTTGACTGGGCTTTCTCAATTCACGAAAAACCACGCACAACCACACGCTTTGGCTGTGCACACGCCCAGGCATTCCTCATGGATGCCGAATCTTTGAAACAGTGTGTACCAGCCATTGTCTGCTGCTTATGGAGGTGCCAGTTTGGGCTGGCACCTGATCACCACACGGTCGCTTACTTGTGGTTTCCCAGTGGTGGAAGTTCGAGACCCGAGTTGTTCGGCGGATCAGTGTGGCTGGACACCGCAAGACGTTTGCCTGTCCCTGGTGCCGTCGGTACCATGGGTATATTACGCGTGTTTGGGCACATTTGGGCACAACTGTGCATTACCTTCGGTGTCTCAACGGAGCCTCCCGGGATCCTCCAAGTCCACAGTCAATGGTGCCAATGAAGCCCAGCGGTCATGCGGCACGAGTCCTGAATTCGTCAGGGTATCGTCTCGGCCGTCGCTGCGCTGCAGACTACCCTCGAGGACGTCGATCATAGCGCTGGACGATTAAGTTGCATGATGACCGTCCTGACTTGTGGTGGGCCGTGGCGGTGATTGACCTGCGTGCATTTTGGTGAGACGTCAGCGAAGTCATCCGGACATCGGCCGCGATAGGCTGGGTGGCTGACAAGTCGACGAGAAGGTTCGGTACGTAACTGGGGCCTGGACCACTATGTCGTGGGGTAGCTAACAATCCGTGGAGGCGAGCGAAATTGGGCCGGTCGTACGCTAAATAGCCTTCCCACAGCAAGCCGCAGTACTGCCGCGAGGAGCGAGGAAGGGCACGATGAGGGGAGGGTACAACTGGTTGTGTGATCGCCGAACTGGCCAGGCCATCAGCCGTAACCGCCCATCAGCCGGGCGAGGGATTTGACGATCCGAGCGAAGGACTTTCAAGGAAGTACGATTCACGGCGCATCCGCAGGGAAATGTCCGGTAAGTTTCCACAACCGGAGACCGCAGGACCCGTACTGAGAGGTAGAGGTTTACACCTGGGTAGGTGGATGTGACAGGGTTGAAAATTACAGCCAGCGCAGTGTGGGGGCCCGCAACACAAAGGCACAATAGCACAGGGTTCATGGACGCCCCAGATACAACACAGCGGTTCTGAGCGCACGCCGAGCGAGCCGGTGACGGTGGAGAATGCACCCCTGTACTAGGGCTGGTCTGCTCGATGGGTATCATAGTCAGTGGGCGGGCAGCGTGCGCTAGGCCGGGCCTGAGGGCGGCAGTCAGATCACTGCCAGTCAGAACGACGTGTCCTGCGAGTCAGCACATTGTCCGACAACCCGCTAGGTCTGTGAATCTGTGACGCCGTGAGAGACGCAAGGGGGACGTTCCAGCGGTGAATTCTGCAAAGAACAGCGAAGACGAGATGAGGCACACACTGCTGCAGATCTCTTCCCGAGGCGTACAAATTGCTTGTATCGGTCGGTATTTGAATTCATTCCGGGTAGTTTGCGGTACTCTTCGATGGTGTGTATCCGAGGCAACTCTGGTTTTCGATCTGACGTTGACGTCCGTGGTCCAGCAGACCTGGGTCGAAACTCTGTTGGAGTCACACCACACTGCCTCTGTTGGACCCGTGGCCGAGTGGCCGTGGAATCAAACAAACCCAAGCATCGCGAGGAAACCATGCACTGCACACAGACAGGCTGTGTGCCAAGGTGGCGAGGTCCCATTAGGACGGCAGGGTAATCGATACCCTGCATTTCGATCCTCTGTCAGCCAGCCCCCCCTGTCGCTTGTCATTTTTGAAAGCACTAGGCATTTGACGCGAGGTACTGACCGTCGCCCAATTATACATGATATCAGATCTGGCCGGGACCTGGAGACGCCACCTTGGAACGGCGGCCTGGTCGCTCAACAGTCAAAGCTGGGACAGGGGCCGGGGCCCACCTCCTAGTGTCCAGCCATCCTGCGGCCCGTGGCACAACCTACTGTGGTAGGTGAACCCATGACGATGGGCACCGGCCGGAAGGACATTTTAGGGCGGCTGCATTGTACGCGGCCCATGTTGATGATTGGTCTCTTTTTTGGTTAGCTTTTGAGCATGATGTATCTGTTGCTGGAAGGCATCCGACAGGGACCTTTGAAGCCAAAGTTAATCATGCCATCGAGCAGCAGTGGTGCCCGATGCACATCCAAGCAGGCACGCCTTAGCCTCAGTAGCCGTGACTTGGCCTGGTGGTTGGAGCCGCGACGCGGGAAGCGGAATTTGGAGGTATCGCTGGGCAAGGGCCCAAGTACCAGAATGTTAAAAGTGAAGCATCAAAGGAGGAACCGTAGCACTGGAGCCTATGTACCTCGTTTCAGGGTGCGCTCGACAGGGATATGTGGCTGACGAGCTTTGAGATCGACCTTCCAATCTTTCCAGATGAGTTCTTTCCGCATCAACCCCTGTCGTCATGTACTTGGGGGAGGGGTGGGCCACGGTACGGGGGTATAAAGTGGCCGTAGATTGGCTCGCCCAATGAAAGCAAGCTTGAGACCAGGCTCCGCTACCGAGGCAAGATGGCCGACGACGTGATGCATTACCTGCACTATGTTGGTCTAATTTGTTGGAGGAGACGAGTCTGCTAGCTTGGCCGAGCGATCACACCCGGTTGCTGCTGACCGACTTTGTGCTTGGGTATAACCCAGCGTATTTGGGGAGATTTCCAGTGGGCCGCGATTCCAAGGAGTTCCAGAGGACAACCACCGCACGCGAGGATCTTGGACAATTGGTAGTTTTTAGCGTCGGCCGGCCCCGGTCTTACCGACCTCGAGTGCGGTTTTGCTGGGGCTTGAGAGACGTGTTGTACACAGTCGACGACATGGACTTGGTGCCCCGCAAACTAGTCAAGATTGGAGTCGCGGAGCCAGGAGACGAGCACTTGGTTAGTGTGACTTGAAGTCGAAGTCAAACTCCCGGGCTCGTCTCGCTAGGCATCGAGGGCCTCTGTTGACGAAAGATGGGGGCTTGGTTTCTAGGCTATGCCCGAGATCGACGTTGTGGGCAACCCAGCCGTGCGACTCACAGTACCTCACGATGGTCTGCCGAGCGCGCGGCGGGCCAAGGGGCTGCATCCTTGCACTGATCACCATGCCAGGTCAATAAGTGTTGACCTCGATGATGTGCCCGTGCCTTGTCTGCCGTTGACTAGTCTCGCAGCAGGCCGGTGGCTGCCCAGGTGCAAATGGATCGGATCGATCTCCAGCGGCCAGTGTTGCACGGGGCCGACTTGAGCTTCGAGGCGCAAGTCATTCTAGATCAAGGCAGGCACGGCGTCCTTGAACGGTGGTAATGCTGGGGGCCTGGGCCCGCGTGCAGATGGTGGTAGGTAGAGTTGAGACAATTTCGAGAGACCCAGGATTTTACTGCGGTCACACGTGCTCGCGGAGACATGGCTCCTGGAACAGCCTCAACAGGTGCAGCCTGGATGGGTTGGGCCGGTTGTTGGGCGGCTGAGTCTCGAGGCGGCCAAAGCATACAAAGGGCGAGCGACCAGGACGAGGCGAGGACAAGGGCGATTTGGAGGCGTCTGAATAATCACGGGGTCCTCGAGCTCTATCCGAGACTCGCCCGTCAGCTTTGACTCGGAGCACACTGCGTGGACGCAATAGCATTGTTGCACCCTGGGAGAGGGAGGGGGGAAAGGTGGAGGGGCATCAAAATCGAAGGCTGTCATCCGCCGACCAGTTTCAGGCTGCTGAAAAGGCAAAAAGCAAGATTGGACCGTCCATCTTGGTTGGAGCCAGCCAGCCAGCCGGCCAGCCAACGGCTGCCCGTGTCAAAGAATAGACCCGGGGCTGTGGCTACTTGCTAGGTTGCTGGGGTGCTGACTTATTATGGAGCCGGCGCCAGGATTGGGCGGGCGTCCCCTTTCGCAGACGGCGCAGGACGGAGGGATCGGAAACAGGCTGTGGTGTTCCGAGAAGCATGTAGTAGTTTAGACTGCCGTTTGAAGTGTGCGACCAACCCAGGACCAACAGGTCGTCGGATGGAGGCGCTGCGGGCAGCACGGCGGCGGCCTGCCCCTGTGGGGCACGGTTGGAGGGCAGCATTGGACCGGTGGTTGATGGGATGAGTCTGGTCTCGTGTCTCGTGGTGCTGTTGGATGGCTGGTGGATGCACCAAGCCAACATAGGAAACAGACCAGTCGATGCACACACAGCACGGCGGGCAGGCTCGCCCGGGGCTCGCATTCGCAGGTAGGGAGCATTCTCCGGTAGGGGCCGTGTCATGCTCGGGCCTCCAAAGACGCTCCCTTCCGTGTGCATGCCTTTTCTTTTTTGTGCACAATGGCAGGGCGGTCGCTGCTCGTGGTGAGGTAAGTGGAATGACTGCAGCCGCTACAGCACTCATACTGTGTAGTGACTCCGTACTGCAACTGCACCACAGCGCCATCAATATCGAACGTCGACAGGCGGCGGCCAGCCACGACAGGTGGGTGCATGGACGGGGAAGCAGGTGTGGTGGTCATGGTTGGTCATGGTCATGGTCATGGTCATGGTCGTGTCCCTTTACGGATTTGGCGACGGCACATCCAATGTGCCGATTGGCCATGCTTGGGTGTGTCTGAGTGCCTGAGTGGTGATCAAAGCCAAGCCAGCGTCAGGGTGGAGGTATGTCGCTATCCGGGGTGGGGCAGCGGAATCATCATCCTGGGGCAGGGAGGGAGGGCAGGGGGGAGGGCGGTACGGAGCACTGGAGTCAACAATGGGCGGGTATGGAGTGCTGATTGCTGTAGCGTAGACTAGGGCGGTTGCGGCACTGCTGGTCCTGTGCCGAGCCCAATCTTACGTAGTCGGCTGGCTGCTGCGTAGGATTGGATTGACGGAAGGTTTCGTTAGAGCACGTCGTCTGAGACGGGAATGGAATGGCCGGTAAGCCGGGTGCGGGACGCGCAGGGTGTGCTATAGTGCCGTAGCAGGCGCGAAGTATGCAAGCGCAAGTGCAAGAGCAAGTGCAAGCGCAAGAGCAGGTGGGAAGGGTGCAGCTCTAGCAACAGAAGGGGGGGGGTCAGTGTGTCGGGCGGTCGAGCAACACCAAGAAACGGACGAATGAGGCAGCCAAGCGAGACGTGCAAAATGCCTCGAGGCCACTGGCTATGCATCACACCCGGGGTGGATGTACAAGCTAGGCGAATGGAGTGTCTCTCCTGCAGTACATGGCGCATGCTACCTACCGTGGGTGAGATGAGTGACTGAGTGAGTGACTGAGTGAGTGACTGAGTGACTGACTGAGTGACTGACTGTGTTGATTGCAGCACGTGTAACAGTGGCACAACACAGTCTGGTACAGCAGCCGTGTGCTGCGTCAGCGTGGGTGGCTTGGGAGCTGGACCTGGACAAGACTGGAACTCAAAAAGAAAATGGTGGCACACGCTCCGTAGCAGGCAAAATGTCAAGTCACTCTGGCCCAGGGATGCTACTAGGCCTGTCGTGTGGAGCACTACCGTAGCGTGTGTACATGCATTCCGTATCGTGGGCTGCTACTCTGGCGGGCCAGCCTGCCCAGGTGCCTGCGGCACGGTACATGATCAGGACCTGCAAGGCAGGTGGGTGCCTGCAGCTGCTCGGAGGTGGGCGCGCACGCCTCGAGTTCTGGCTGGCCCGGTGGACCCTCGCCAGGGCAGGCTTCCTGGGGCAGGCTACTTGGGCCTGAGAAGGGCTGGCAGGGGCAAGGCGGCCACGGCTACGTCCTCGCAGCGCTAAGGACGAGGGCGCTGGGCGGGCAGTCGCCTGGAACTTCATTTTTAGGTGCAGGTCCATTCCATTTCCGCCTCGGGTAGCAGCCAAAAGCACCGAACCCAAAGCCAGCGAAACGCCCTCACACGCCCCTCCCTTCCTGCATCCCACTGCCCTGCCGCCCCGCCCTGCCAGCCAGGCCACCCTGCCCTGCCCTGCCGTGCCCTGCCGTACACCTGTCCAGCCGGGACCTGCCCCAGCAGCGCAGGCGGAACTGCTGCTCCTTGCTGATGCTGCGGCCGGGGCGGGCGCGTGTGATGGAGCCTGGGAGCCTGCCTGACTTGACTGTGGTGCAGCTGTGGGTGATGTGAGCTCAATCGACTCATCTTTCGGGCCTACCTGCCTTGATTGGCATGCAACACGGACAGATCAGCACCACACCCTACACCCTGCCAACCTGCCCTCCGCGACCAAACCACCTTCAACACACCCACAGCACGATCCTCTCTTCCTCTGTCACCGCATCCGCACCAAGAAAAGTCCGCTAGCCCGGCCACTCGGCCTGCCCTTGATGACCCAGCGGCACTCGGCCGCCGAGCCAGCTGCAGCCTGCGAGCCCAACAATCCTCTGGCCGATCATCACACTGCGCGGTCATTGCTGTGTGATCGCGAAACTCTATGAGAAACAATTCGCGCCCGCCCCTAAAATGAGACGGGTCTGTGAGGCCAGCCTGCCAGCCCCTCCGAGACCACCAGACCTGAGAGAAAAAGCACTCTCCTAACCCTTGCACTTGGGCCATCCCCGTCCAGCCCTGACCACCCGTGGTCTGCGATCGGGCGGCGGATGCGAGGCGAAAAGTATCACGAGCTCGTCTGCCCCTAAGGTAGCACTTGCAGTTCAATCTACTTGCCTGTGCTGCCGTCTATTACTGTACTGTGTACGCACCGGCGCATCCAAGGTCCATGGACCACTGCTTCCCGACGCAAGCCTCTGGCAGACATCAGCCTTCCGTGTCTGGAAGGCGCCGTGTCTGCTAGTCTGCGCCGGCTTGACTATGTGTAGACCAGACGGACGACCAGACAGACGACCACCAGCACGATGCACGACGCACGCCTTACTGTGGTGCAACTGCTTTCTTCTCCGTTCCGAACGGGGCGCGCAGGAAGGAGATCTGACCTGTCAGGCTGGCAAGATGGCACGGGGGACGGCCAGCTCATCACCTCTCTGGAAGGGCCCCTCTACACAGTAACCATTCCATCATGCGGCCGCCGCACGACACAGGAGGACTGGGCTCGGCAAAGGCGGCCTGGGCTGCCCTGCCCACGACGCGTAATAAATTGTGGCCAGGGACACGAGGCGACAATCATGGACGCATGCAGGCGTGGGCAACTGAGTCCGAACCAAGGTGCCGCCCCGCCACTAAGTGGTCCCCCTACAGGCGGAGGAGATTCGTCTCGCTTAGTGGTGTGTCAGGCCTTGGGGCGTCAGGTGCTCCGAGGGATGTGCGTCGTGCCAGCTCCTCCAGGCCTGCAGGACCAAGGGACCAAGGGACCAGCACCACAGTGAGCCCACACATTCTGACACCGCAGCGGCACAGCGCCTGCAGCCAGCATCATTTTGGCCCGGTCCCATCGATCCTACAGAGTCGAGCTTGCTGAGGTTGCCACCCAAGCATGGCTGAGGGGGGGGGGGCGTGCCCCGTAACTTACGACGTCGCAGGGCCCCGCGAAGCTACCGCCTGCTAAAGGGGGTACCTGGGTAGGTACTTTTGTACACACCGAGCAGCGCACCAGTGGTGCATGGTTGCAAGCGGGCCCAGGACATTCTCCTGGCTTGCATCTCTGACTGACCCTCGGCCCGTCATCATCACCCTGGCCACCAGGCCACCAGAGCCCATCGACGGCGCCAGCCTGCAACCAGCACTTGCCTTAGGTTGCATATTCCAAGGATGCGCCGCCATTGTGCTCTCAGACATCACCTAGACAACATTGCACCCTCTCTGGTGATGTGTCGTTTTGTGCTATGCCATTCCCGACTCCCGAGAAACACGCGCGCGCGCACACACACGCACACACACTCCTCACAAACGAAAAAGACGCGAACGACCCGTCACAGGCAACAATACGACCTGACCTTGACCTGGCTCAATCACGGCGCCAAGTGGCATGCCTCACGGGCTCAGCTCGCAGGCGAAGGCGGGCTGGCGGGCTTGCGGCCTTTTGCGGTGCGGTGCGGTGCAGTGGCCCACTGTTTTGCTCCTGGAGAGTCTCATCATGGCTGTTGTTGTTGTCGGTCTGGGTTTGGGGTGTCAGGGCGCAAGGCTATGGTTTGGCCCAGGTCCCGGGGCCCCCAGTCATCACGACCATTGACGTGGTAAAAACAGAAACCGGTGATCTTTTTCCACGATCGAAGGGATCTTCCGTCCAACCTTGCAAAGTATCGAATTCGCCAGGAGCACACCCATACGACGACACCATGACTGCACCGACCCCCTGTTCGTCGACAAGTCTCACGCCGGGGCGGCCAGTTGGCACGGGTTTCATTTCCATGTCTTTGCCTGACTTTGCCCTGGCGCGCTGACTTCGTGGTGTCAGGTTACAAGCACACACCCCTCCCCCCGGACGTCTTCCTCATGCACGCCCCACCCTTACCAGCCCATCGTCCCCATTCCCGAGGTCCCAGTCCCCACTGTCATGTTCCCATCTGCATCTGCATCTCAACTCCATCCGACCCAGATGCAACCCCCCTGGGGCCTGGGCAAGGGCTTCTGGGTCCTCACCCCTTGTCCGCCATCCCACATGCCAGCATCCTTGCATGCAGCCGTTTTTGGATGGACCACTGCGCTCAAAAGTCTTTGGAGTTTCTGCAGCCTGGCGTACCTGTCCTTGCTCGCAGCGGTGTCACTATTGGGCAAAGGCTACCTTCCCTAAGGCCGGTCTCGAGTTCTGATACGTGGGGCCACCTCAGGACGGGCTCCAAGCCGCGAGAACGCTCTCAGGCCCAGCAACTTCATTCTTCGCCTTGGTCCTTAGACATCCCGGCCCAGCACCGTCCTTCCCTCGTACCTCCGTAGCCCCCTCAGCCCGCCTGACTGAGCCCCACAAACAGACACACCTCACACGGTCGCTGCCAAATTGATGGTGCCGAAAAGACGGGGCGCCAGGCCTGGCCCCGGCAGCCCTTGGTCTGGCTAGCCGGTGCCCATACCACGCTACATGTGCGTTTCCTCTATCCCCAGGGGCCGGTTCCAATCAAAACATTCCCAGATCCAACCGTCGACCGGGGTCACTCCTCCAACCCACGAAATACCGGTACCTATGTACATCGTGAGCCTCAGGGATACGCCGAGCTGCTCATGCGCCAGAGTACCCTACCGCCTTTTCGCTCAGGCAATCTCGCGTCGTGCTTGCCCCTCGCGACTTGTCTTACACCGACCTAAATGTGTTCTGTTTCGTACCGCTGCTTGTGAGGTGCCATGTACGCTCGCTGCACAGACAGCCGGCTCCCTGCAACCAACGCGGGCGGCTGAGATGCCTCGCAGGTATCCCAGTGTACCCGTATATACTTCTCTCACGTCTCCTGCTTGGGTGCGCAGCTTTGAACCATCCAAGCCGGACGGACTCTCTTCAAGCAGCATTCAGGCTTCGGTTCCGCAGCAAACACAGGCCAAACCTAAAGGCTTTGTCCGATGCACAGGTACAATGGTACGAGGGTGTGTTATGGTACATCGTTCACCTCAGCTTGGCCCGCTTCACCTCAACCAAGCATGACAGGGCTACTGCTTGCCCGCTTGTTCCCTCCTGCTTCCATCGGGCTTGTACCGAATGTGGCAGTCGCCCTACCGTCCCCAATGCTGCTAGGACACAAGCAGCATAAAACAATGATCCCTGCAAGTTCGATATGACGCAGGCGGCCAATCCTTCGCAGCATGCAAGCTCTCTCTTTGACCCGAACCGACGCATCCACCCTTGACCCCATGATACCTCCCACCTAGACATCCACATGCCAAATGCCCCCGTCCACATCTCACTACTTTTGTTCTCCGTGCCAATACGGCAATGTCACTCCTGCCCAAACTAGCCTCGATGTATCCTTCGAACCATTCCACATGGCCCCTTTGCTTCCCTGTCCCTGTCTCAACGCTCGCCCTCTCCTTTATGGCCGACCCATTCCATAATAAGCAGTCAGAGACCTCGATCTGCCTTGACAGCCACCACGATGATATATACTAATAGACTGCGGCTCTCCATGCCTCCCAACTCGCTTTCTCCGTAAAGACACCACACACCAACTACAAACCCGCCAACACACACAACATTGTCAAGATGATGCACTCCTTTGTCGGAACCAGTCTACCTGGCGTGCCGTCCTTCCCTGCACAGTACACCCACGACGCGTTCCTCGAAGACCTCTCCAGGCAGATGGCAGCATCAGCCAACAGGAGATACTCGAGGGGGTCGAACGGTGCTCACACCGGAACCGCAATGAGAGTCGCGAAGCCGTCCAGCGCCAGTAACAGCCCTCGCAACTCGCTCATGCAACAGCGACGGCGGACAATGATGAACGACCCGGCTTTCATCCAACGAGCACAGCAAGTGATTGAACAGCCATACCTGCCCACGCCTGGTCCTGAACCTAGCGTCAACACCTACTACGAACCTGTCAAGAAGGCTCCCCGCCCAGTCAGCTGGCACCCATCAACCATGGCGCAAACTCAACAATACATGGCACCAACATCAACACAAACGGCCCAGTACCCCTTCCCGTCGTACTGCGATGTGGACTGCTATACTGCCGCACCTGCACCTGCACCTGCACCCGTCCAGTTCCCGCCCACGCCGGCCGCCTATTCGGCATATAGCTCGCCGGCGTCGGCCTTCTCGCCCTTGAACCTCCCATACTCGAACTATGAGATGCCCCAGACGTACTCCTCACCTAGCTGGGACGTCTCGGCCACAGAAGCAGCATCAACCATTCCAGCATCGCCTCTTGGACAGGCTCAGTACTCCTTCACACCTGGACCATCCTGTGCGCCCCCTCTGCCTAGCTACGTGGCGACGTCGCACTCTCCAGCAAACTGGGCGAGTCTCGCACCTCAGGCTCCCCCTACTCCCGAGGACCCGCCCAAGTCCCAGCAGCCGGAGCCAGTCCTTCAGAATGATGAGTCCACCCCGTTCCAATCGCTGGACGAGAACGAGGACGAGGAGGAGGGAGACATCCTCATTGGCTTGGGGCTGTATGACCCCCCAGAGAAGCTTCCATTCAACGGCGAGGGCGGTCTCCTAGGTGCATCTTTCGACTACCAGCCAACTGGAAAAGGCCTCAAGTTGGAAGACGCATGGGAGCCACCGGTTAGCGATGACGACGACGAAGATGAGGACGGCGAGGGCGAGGCCGAAACGGCCGATGAGGAATAGTCGAGCCTCAGAAACATGACGCACGACACGATTATGATAAGCATTTTACCGGAGTTACTTATTTTGTTATTTTCGCTGGGAAAGCCAACGGAGTTCACTTTGGGGCAGCTTTTTGTTCTTGGCAAGGGACAAATGGGCGACAGGTTTTACAGAGGAACAAATTCGATACCCCGGGCTTTACGATAGAGACCAAAACGGCATCACTGCTGATTTTGTAAGATACGCTACTGCGAGTTGTTGAAGAGAGACCTGTCCACCAGGGGCGAGGCAGGGAAATCAGGGGGGGGGGGATTCAGTGTACGAGTCGAGAAAACCAGCCTTTCTAGCCCGCTGCTACAACAGGCACACCAATGTAAAACAAAAAACTCCAAAATAAAGTACCACTGTTGCTGGCTCTGCCACGGCACAATGACATACCACCGATCCCATGAATCGTGACAAGCTCTGCATTTTGAGAAGCCAACAAAGCTACTGTGATCGCAAACCGTACTAGAGACACCTCTGCCCAAGACAAGTCACCGGCAATGCAGTGCCGTTCCGGGCGGTGCAAGTGCAATGTCCCGAGTCACGTCCGCCCGGAAACCAAAGACCAGAGCACCGGGGTGGATGGTAATCTTGATGTCACAGAGTCATCCAAGTTGGAGAGTGGGAGAAGGAAAAAGAACCGATGATTGACGACTGTCTCTGTCTGTCTTCCGCCCCGTGTTGTGGCCCAAAGCAAGCGAAGCAAGCATCCCAGAACCCGGTCGAAACTCTCTTCTCAGGATCTGTTTTTTCCCTTTCTCTGCCTCATCCTCGACAAACGGCACCGACCGCCCACATCACATCACACTGACACAGACGTAGACAGAAATGTAGAGAATGGACGTTGGTCGATACGGCAACAGGGGTGTGGGATGGGGGTGGAGTGGGTGGCTGGGAGTGCTGATTGGCCAGAATTGGCTGCGGTGGGTTTCTACTTTCGTTTTTTGTTTTTTTTTTCCTGCTCCCCGTTCCCTCTTGTTGATCACGGACGGGCCTCCCCTTACCATGCCATGCATGCATGCATGCAGATGCAAGAGAGCAACGGAAGGGGGGTGTGAGGGGCGTGTGTGGGGTGGGGCGTGTGGGCTGGATGGGCGAGTGGGTGGGTGGGTGTGGGAAGTTGTGCAGGCAGGGTACGTACCTCTAGAGATACTGCGGCACCGCTTCTTGACGCTACAGACAGAATAGCAACCCCACCCAAAAAAGAGCCGCTCATAACAATTAACGAGCAACCTTGCGATGCGAGGAATGGGTGTGGGGCTAGGAAGGAGAAAGAAGGTTGCCGTTCGAGCGACCGACCCCCCCTGCCCCTACCTCTCGTGAGGCGCTGGGTCAGGGATGGTCATCTTTTGTGTTGCGCGTGTGGGATGTGCGTGGGCGTGTATCTGTGCGCCCCGGTTTTTCGATGTGTGTCGAGGTGGGTTCTGGGCGGCCCTGCTCGCTCAGCTGGCGGGCTGGCTGGCTGGCTGGCTGGCTGGCTGGCTTTGTGTGATTTCCAGGGCAGGGCAGGGCAAAGCAGGGGGGCCAGGCCAGGCCAGGCTGGGTCGGGCAGGCTGGCAGGCAGGTATACTTTCTTGGTCCGCGGCGCTACGTGCTGCTGCTGCGGTTTCTGCTGTGCTGCGCTGTGCTGTGTCTCGAGGCCGGGACCCTGGGCCCCGCTGGCATGGTGTGGCGTGGCCGATGGAGGTGGAGGCGGAGGTGGGGATCTTCTTTCCCTGTGGGCATGGGCATGGATGGCATGGATGGCATGGATGGCATGGATGGCATGGATGGGTATGGAGAGTTTGGAGGGAGGGGGCCTGACTTGGTGAGGGAACACAGACGGGGAGGGAGGGTGAGCCCGCGCCAAGAGGGGAATGGGCGGTAGTGCGGAAGTCTCCCGCCCGCGGCTCAGGCGTGTGTGAGTACCTGAGAGCGACCCCGTCGGCTCCCTGTCTGGGCTGGCCTTGCTGGGTTCGGTCCTGGTTCGAAAATTTTCTCTTGACGTCGCTCCCGCTAGCAGGTGGAGGTCGAGGTCGTTTCCAGTCTGGTAACCAGGTGGCCCTTGCGCCGCGTCGATACGTATCAATACGTATTTTTGAGCTGCCCACCTCTCTGATGCAAGCCAGCATGAATGAATGTGGACGGTCGGGGTCAGTGAGCCAGAGTGAGTGAGCGACGGTACCTCCGTACCTCCGCGGCCCCTTTGGTACGTACCCGAACGACAAACGAGGGCCCAGAATGAGGGGTCGCCAATCGGTGATGCAAGCAAGCTGAGGCAGAACCCGCCGTTATCGGCATCGTGGGGTTGTCGTCACAGCGACAAAGAGTCACCTCAAAGTTTTCCTCGCTCTTGGGAGGCGGCAAGTGCTCTGCAGTTGCTACAGTGGCGGTCAAAGGTCTTGCTTGGGCGTGGAAGCCAAAGTGCCGGTCGCTCATTTCGCCCGTCAGTCAATCAATCAATCGACCAACCCAATATCCTCTGGTGTGACGACAACAAACACGATCTCTTGTCCATAGCCAGATCTTCCCCCGCCGTCCCCGTAACTTGTTCCACCTTCTCGGACGAAATTCTCCAGCAAAGATGGCTTCCCAACAGTACGTGTGATCTCGTGTCGCAAGGAACACACAAGCAGTCACCCACCACTCACTCACTTACTCGTCATCATCATCATCAACAACAACAACAACAACGTCCATGCTTGCTTGCTTGTGATGGTGACTTCGGCTGTGGTAATGATGAGCTGTGGTGTTGGTGTGATGCTGCTGCTGTGTTGTTGTGCCGTGGTTTGAGAAGACTGAGGCGTGAGGCGGGGCAGTCGGCTAACCCATGGCCTACCTCCCACAGCAAGGTGCTTATGCTCGGTGCCGGCTTCGTCACAAAGCCGACTCTAGACATCCTCAGTGAATCCGGCGTTCAGGTCACAGTCGGTACGTGAAGCCGTCTTGTATCTTGTCTCAACCCCGTCTCCTACTGCGCAGCCCCATTTGGTCACCTGGACCAGGACCATCATCCCAAAACCCCCCTGGTTGCCGCACTCCCCCAAACCCCCCGGTGCCAGGCTCGTCTGTCTGCGTCTGACCTGATTTCCTTCCTTCCTTCCTTCCTTTGCGCCACCCAAGGCTAACCTTGACGGCCTCGCCGCCTCACCACAGCCTGCAGGACCCTCCTGACCGCCCAGCAGCTGTCCGCCGGCGTCAAGACCGCCCGGCCCCAGGCTCTCGATGTCAACGACGCACAGGCCCTCGACGCTGCCGTCGCCCAGCACGACCTCGTCATCTCCCTGATCCCATATACCTTCCATGCCAAGGTCATCCAGTCCGCCATCCGCCAGAAGAAGCATGTCGTCACCACCAGCTACGTCAGCCCGGCAATGCTGGAGCTGGACGGCGCCGCCAAGGAGGCCGGCATCACCGTTATGAACGAGATCGGCCTCGACCCCGGTAGTAAGCACCACCCCGATATCACGTGAACCCGCCAGACAACATCTGTTGCCCCTGCATCATACGATGCGTCTGCTCGTGTGGGCGGTGTCCAACGGGCAGCATATGTTGCCTTTAAACTGTTGCGTACAGAAGAATCGTGTGCGATGCTCGGATAGCTGACAAGACGTAGTCGACCACCTGTGGGCCGTCAAGACCATCGAGGAGGTCCACCAGGCCGGAGGCAAGATCACCTCCTTCCTGTCATACTGCGGTGGTCTCCCCGCCCCTGAGGCATCCGACAACCCTCTGGGCTACAAGTTCAGCTGGTCGTCGCGTGGTGTGCTGCTGGCCCTTGGCAACACCGCCAAGTACTGGCAGGACGGCAAGGAGGTCGAGATCGCTGGCAAGGAGCTCATGGGCGCAGCGAAGCCTTACTTCATCTACCCAGGCTACGCCTTCGTCGCCTACCCCAACCGTGACTCGACCCCCTACAACGAGCGCTACAGCATACCCGAGGCCCAGACCATCATTCGTGGCACCCTCCGCTACCAGGGCTTCCCCGAGTTCATCCGCACCCTGGTACAGATCGGCTTCCTGACTGAGACTCCCATCGACGTTTTGTCCAAGCCGACGACCTGGAGGGAGGCCACCAAGGCTATCGTGGGCGCCGCCTCGTCCAACGAGGAGGACCTTAAGAGGGCGATCCTGTCCAAGGCAACCTTCAACTCGCCCGAGGAGGAGAGCCGCATCCTGTCCGGTCTGGCGTGGGTCGGCATCTTCTCGGACGAGCAGATCACCCCCCGCGGCAACCCGCTCGACACGCTGTGCGCAACCCTCGAGAAGAAGATGCAGTACGAGGGCGAGGAGCGCGACATGGTCCTGCTGCAGCACAAGTTCGGCATCGAGCACGCCGACGGCCGCAAGGAGACGCGCACCTCGACCCTGGTCGAGTACGGCGACCCCAAGGGCTACTCCGCCATGGCGAAGCTGGTCGGTGTCCCCTGCGCTGTTGCCGTCAAGCAGGTCCTGGACGGCACCATCTCGGAGAAGGGTGTTCTTGCTCCCATGAAGTGGAGCATCTGCGAGCCCATCCTGAACGAGCTCAAGAACAAGTACGGCATCAACATGGAGGAGAAGACCATCCAGTAAATTCCGGATTCAGGTCGCCGTGTCCAGTAGACCGGAACAGATATGTGGGGGTGAAATCATGCCCACCAGTCTAAGAATACCCTCAAAAAATGGAGTAGAATCAGGTAGAGAAAATACCACAAATAGACAATGCAGTATTGGACATGTGAAGGAAAGAGATATTTGTGTGGTGGGTATAAAATTCATTCTTCGCATGCTGCAGCTCAGTGGAAGTCCATGTCGTGGAATGAGCGCAGAGAGTATCGAAATGGCGATGTTGGTCATAAATAATATCTGGGTTAAAATTTGACTTGCCAACTAGTACATTGCCAACGTAGACGAGGCATCGTGCACGCGTTGTTGCGAGGCAGCAAGTAGCCGACCGTTGTGCAGTGAGAATTTCACTAGAACTATCAGCCACAGAACCTAGCCGGAAAATAAACCAAAGATTTCCACATGCACACCATTAGTCCGCTCACCAACAACTGCAAGACTAATAAGAAAAGGGTTGCGGAATACGAAACGATCCGTCTTCTGTCGAGGGTTTAATTCAGTCTTCTCTCAGGCATGGTCCAGTTCGTCTTCACGCCCTGGCGCGACCGCGCCGAGCTCCTCAGAGTCCGCAGCCAGCTCTACCCATCGTCATCATCATCATCCTCCTCCTCCTCAAAATCATCCCCAGCCACGCCGCCGCCACCGCCCACACCACGCCACAAATGGACCCCTACCGAGCTGCAGGACATGCAGAAGGCGATCGCGCGCGTGTTCATGTGGGTGCACCGCGGCAACTGCCCGCACGTGGTGGAGTCAACGGCGATGCTCATGTCGGCGGTGCTGCTGGACCGGCGGCATACGGGGTCGAGTGGCAACAACGACGGTGGCGACGCAGCAGGCACGGGAGACGCCGCCATCGGCGAGTACGGCGTGCGCGCGGCGTACCTCACGGCCTTCACGCGGTTCGTGACGGGCCTGCTGGACGGCCACCAGGACAGGGCGCGCAAGCTGAGCATGTACGGCGTGGCCAAGACGGTGGGGCTCCCCGCGGGCTTCGTCGAGCTGCGGCACCAGGGCACGCACGAGCCCATGCCCGGGCTGGCGCAGCTGAGGCCTGCGGCGGGTAGGGCACTCGTTTGGATCTGGGAGTACTACTGGAGGAACCTGCCGGATGTGGATGATGCGGGGGGGCCATCTCGGGGCAATGATGCTGCTGCTGCTGCTGCTGCGTCCGATGAGAATCCAGGGAAGAAGAGGCAGGCTGTGGTTGTTGTGCCTGCTGCTACTGCTAGTGCTACTACGTCTACGATCAAAGGGCGGATGTGCCGTGCAGCATTGATGGGATATCTGCAGAGGCAGGAAGGGGAGGTGGGCAGTGATGCGGCGAAGCAGGCCTTGACGAGGCAGTTGGGCCAGTGGGACGACACGCTCATATTGCGGACGCTGGAGGAGATCGGCCAGGCTGCGAGGGACAGCGGCATTTTGTCACGGTCGGTGAAGCTATCCAGGGAGGTCCTCCTCCGGGCCCGGGGTGACGATGCTCAGAAATGCGAGGACAGCGAGATACCTGATGATATTGAAGAGATGAGGCAATTGTTGCGTGAGGCCAGACAGGAGGCCGAGGGCGAGGTGAGCGAGATTGAACCTGGCAAGAGGAAACGGGATGGGGCCGATGGTGATGACGGGGCCCCGGGGTGGAAGAGGTGGAAGGGCCCATGGACGCCGAGGCCCATCGGGATCTTGTGAGTTCTGATGGGCAATATCGAGTTTCTTGAAGACTCGTGTCTTGGAGGATTGAATCCTACGACCACTGCATGATACATGTCTCGAAGGTGCATGCCTCAAGCACCATAAATCTTGTGTTGGAAGCTGGGATATAAATCCCCGTTTTCGGCTGCCGTGGGACATTAACTTAATGTGCCTGACGGCGAGCTATCTATCTCCTCCTGCAGGCGGGGTTAGTGGGCAAGGTCCGAAGCAGAGGGTGGAGGTGACTGCGGGAGCCAGGCATACTCGGCCGGGATGTGATCCAATAACGTCATTCCGATTGGAATTGGTAATCCAGCAGTAGATGCATGTCCCTCACAGGTAAAGAGGAGAAGCTTCACGGATTTTGGGATTCAGTGCCTCCACACGAGTGATGCATTCCGCAATCTTTCGCAGACCTGTTGTTCCCCTGAAGAATCTCAGCCCCCTAACAAGAGCCGTAAGCCGCTCCCGCATGCGAATTGCGCCTCTTCCATGTACCTCCCAGCCTGGCTGACACACCGTCGACGTCTTAGTTCACACCAATCCGAGCCATGCATATCCAGTCGATTCCTATGTGTACGTCCACTATGTCTCTGATGAACTCTCCTTTACTTGCTGACGAGAACTCTGAAAAGGGGTGGGCAGTAGCAACAACTACGCCTACCTGGTCACCGACGACAAGAGCAAGGATGCCGTCATCATCGACCCTGCCAACCCTCCTGAGTGGGTGTCCCGGATGACCTCGGCCTTCAAGAGTTTTTCTCACATTTGAGCGCTAGGGTCGCTCCCGTCCTGAAGAAGGCGATCGAGAACGGTCAGATCAACCTCAAGGCGATAGTGAACACACACCAGTGAGGACATTCCCTGTCCAGTCTGAACACGAGAGCCCACCCGCTAACACCCACGGCCAAGCCACTGGGACCACGCAGGCGGGAACAAGAAGCTGCGCGAGGAGCTGGGCCTGCCAGACCTGCCCATCATCGCCGGAAAGGGCGCAGAGGGCGTGACCAAGACGCCCGCCGACGGCGAGGGCTGGACCATCGGCAGCATCGCGGTCAAGGGCCTGTACACCCCGTGCCACACGCAGGACAGCATCTGCTGGTTCATGGAGGACGGGGGCAAGGAGCGGGCCGTGTTCACGGGCGACACGCTGTTCCACGCCGGGTGCGGCAAGTTCTTCGAGGGCAACGCCGAGGAGATGAACACGGCCCTCAACAAGACCCTCGCCTCGCTGCCCGACGACACCAAGGTCTTCCCGGGCCACGAGTACACCAAGAGCAACGTCAAGTTCGCCGTGTCTGTGCTGCAGAACGAGGCCATCAAGAAGCTACAGGCCTTTGCTGAGGCGAACCAGGAGACCCAGGGCAAGTTCACGATTGGGGATGAGAAGGTATGTGTTTGTTGGCCGTCCCGGGGAACGCCAAGATCTCACTAACGCTCTCTCCTTCAACAGCAACACAATCCATTCATGAGGACAAGCGTAAGCCATGGAACCCGGTTGTGAGTCTTCATCATTGCTGATTTGGGCCAGGACCCCGAGATGCAAAAGGTTACCGGCAAGACGGATCCCGTCGAGGTGATGGCGGCACTGCGCGAGGGCAAGAACAACTTCAAGTAAGTCTGAGCCGGAGCGAGTCGACGCCCGGGGCCTGGCTAAGAAGCCATGGCAGGGAGCCGAGCAACACAAGGCTCTAAATGGCGAGCACGCACGCAACATGTATTCACACAAAATTATTTGAGAAGCGGAGCTGTGAGAATTGGATTTTCATGATTTGCTTGCTATCTGATATCCAGCTGGTGTTGAGGGGTGTTCCCATGTCAAAGCAGTCGCCAATCTCTGGGTTGAGAATGGGCAACATCGACCGAGTGATGGGAGGGTTTGATCTTGCTTCAGTGTCCACACTTTGCCGCCCTGGAGTTATAATGATTGGAGACGGAAAGCTCTAGCTATTGAAGAAGCGATGTTTTCATGGGGACGTGAAAGAGTGATCCCGTCATGGGGCCAGCATATCCTTCCTTACCTATCCACCTCGTAAGGCGTGTTCATCGAACGGCTGTGACTGCAGTCGGCACCTTACGAGGGTCGCAGGTCGATGTCGCTTGAGCATCGTTGCGAGCCTCGGCCAGCATGATATGCAACCGACTGCCAAACCCTCCGATACGCCCACAAAGCAGTTATCCGCCAACCCGAGCACCTTTCTCCCGCCATGGAAAGTAGTCGGCTTCAGGCATGCTCGGGGACGACGCTGGTTGTAGATGCCGCAGTAGCAAGTGCGCATGTGTGAAATCAGCCGCCTCGGCGCTGATAGTCAAACGCGTTACTGTCGCGGACCGCTTCATGCCCCCATCTGCATCTGGTTGTTCGAAACCCGCATCGTGGCTATCGCAGTGCGCAAGACACCTTGAAATGCTTGTCCTTGTGAGTCGCACGCCTCGAGTCGTTGATCCAATTGCCTGGGAATGGTGGGTTGGGGACAGAAGTCAGTTGACGCGTTGGAAAGAAAGTGAAAGACGGAGCTCTGTACGAAGAAATTTAATTTTAAGCTGCTTGCTGCTGTTGATAGCCTTTCCCAACGGCCCGGCAGCGCTAAGAGCAGCCGCACCCAGCTGGCAGGCGCATCGGGTGGGCCGTCCAGCTTACCGACCCAGGGTCCATCTTTAAAGACCCCACCTTGACATCATCCAAAGGCATCCATTCCAGTAGATCACATTTCAGCAACCTCGCGACATCGACACGCGCCGACGCGCCTCGCGAAGCCCACCATGGTAAGTCCTACCAACTCCCGCTTGAATCACTGTCGCGGAAACCTGTAGCAATCTATCTGACACCCATGACAAACAGCCTCCGAAACGGAAGTCCGGGGGAGCGGCCGAGTCAGGCGCACCGGGCAAGGCTGCGAGGCAGTCCAAGCTCGCCAAGGAGCACGACATCACCGCGCAGGAGGAGGCCGAGATCAAGGAGGCCTTCTCGCTCTTTGCGGAGCCCATGGACGGCGAGAAGGAGGGCGTCATCCCCATTGATGACGTCCGACGGGCCATGATGTAAGTTTCAGTGTTGTTCCTTCCCCTTCGCCCGTCCACGGCTCCAGCGCAAGCCCCCTCCAGCCGGGATGGTGACTCCGAAGCAAGATCTGTCTTTGCTGACATCGTCTCCTCTGCCCAGAGCCCTCGACATCCCGCCAAAGGACAAAGACGAGCTGGCCGAGTTCACCGAGATCCTCGACCCGGAAGACGAGGGCTACGCGAACTACTCCTCGTTCGTGGCCATCTGCGCCCTGAAGCTCCACGCGCGCGACCAAACGTCCGACGCGCACGCCCGCGAGGTCGACGAGGCGTTCGCGCTGTTCACGGGCGGTGACCCCGAGACCGCGGCCGAGGGCGGCGTCATCACCGTCGCCCACCTGAAGAGGGTCGCCGCCGTGCTCAAGGAGGAGGTCGACGACGCGCTGCTGCGTGACATGATCCTTGAGGCGAACGGCGGAGCGGGTGTGGGCAAGGGCGTCAAGAGGTCTGAGTTTGATCATGTCATGAGGAGGGCTGGAGTGTGGAGATGAAGGAGAGGGGCCATCACGCCAGGAATATCTGACGAAAGTGTGGGATCTTGCATAAATCGCCCGATTCGAAGTTGATATACTTGTGGGTCGGTTCTATGGATGGATTGCCAATGGGACTAACGATGCTGCCACAGCGAGCTGAGTAGGAGCAGCCAGGTGGCCATGACGAGACAGTACCTGGTCCCGTGGTACGATGACCCGCGTCAATCTCACGAACAAGACGACGCACACGGCGTAGACTTGTGATCGCCCACATGAGCCGATACGGTCAAAAGCGCAAGGGCGCCCGTCGGAGAGCTGTGCCACATTTGCGGCAAAGAGCCTCTCCGAGGTCATACCAAAGCATCGCCCAGACGACCGAGGCTGCCAGGGGCAGAATTAAGTGGTAATATCTAGCACTCAAGTAGGCAAGGAGAAGTGTCGTGGGGCAAGTGCACACCTGTTGAGGATACAGAGGCACTGGTTAGAGGAAACCTTTCGGAAGCATAATAAGCTGTCCGGCTATCAAGTAAAGTAGTGTTTCAAGCCTGGAATGAAGCGTTCTCCCTCGGATATGATAGCCACCTACCGTCGACAGTGGATACGATGCCTTTGGGAGAAGGCATGAAACCAACGCCCGCACTCGAGATTATGTGAGGAGCATCGAAGAGGGTCACACCGCATTGTCTCTCATGGTATTCAATCCAGTCTTGCTCATAGAAGACGAACTAGTGTCAAGTGCAACCTCTCATGGCGATCCCCGCGCCGCGAGCAGTCGACTCATCGCCGTATGGCAACCGCAAATCAACTGTACCAGGGCCCCTGAGCGAAACTCCTACGGACTTCCATTCACTGTGTACACTGTCATTCACCGTGGTCTCATACCAGCTACCATGCCTTGACTCACATCACGGGAAGTCTACTTCGAGAACCGAGGTGCACCAGATTCCCATCGGCCCCTAATCTAACAGCCACAGCGTCAAATATCTCCTTCCTCATCATCTATAACATTACCGTACCACCGCCACACATTCAAAGATAAGTATACTTCGTAGCTGAGTTTTGTAGGTGAACTTCGGCGGTCGCCTTCTATAAGAGATTCCTCCACAGGACGTTATCTCCTAGGAGAATATCTCCTAGGAGGGCGTGTCCTGTAGGGGGTTATCCCATTGGAAGTTGTCACATAGGAAGTTGTCCCATACGAGGTTGTCCTAGAGGCGGGGGAAGAGAGACCTAGGTACCGTGGCCGCGTAGCGGACACCCGGGCAAAGCTCGTAGAAAGCTAAATCGACACAGAAGTCGTCTGTTCAAGTTGACTGTCTCCCTAGGGAAGAAGGCTATAAGGCATTCAAGGCCCTCGAGGACGTTGACAGAACCTGCACGACGAGAGTGCCGCAGGGTGCAATTGAATGCGTTTTGCTTTGATGGTCCTACTTTTGCCAACGTTCGTGACTATTCCTTAACTCGTAATGCTCTCTGCACGAACTAATTGCTGTCAAAATTGCCACTGATTTGCCGTTGCCGTGAATTGGCGGTCCCCGTGAATGCAACACATTTGGTAGACAGCAGACGCGCATAACTGTGATCAGCACAAGGTCGCCATCGCATCATGCACACATAGTTCCTTACCTGGACTCATGATTTCGACCTTGGACAGGCGGATGTTCCCCAATGACGTCGCCGCCATTGGTGGTCTCGGGGATCAGCGCATGAATCCCAGTTGGGCAGTTTACCAAGACACGAGACGATTATGCCGACTGGGAGTGCCGACTCGCTATGGGATAGTCAAGAGCAATCGCCTGCCACGCCCGCGGCCATTGATCATTGGGCGAAATCAAGCATCTCCCGTCCGAGGTTATGCCCCCTTGCTCTCCGCGGCGCCGGCACCTGCAACGCCTGCCTACCATACGCTGGCGCCCAGGCAGCGTAGCCCATCCCGCCGGCGACAATGAACATTCTCGGTACTCTATCCCGCGGCATCTCCCTCAGATATGCTGATCGCCGTCGCGGGTTTTCTCCCATGTTGATGACTTCATCAACCATGCGATATAATGACAACAAGAAAAATAGAGCGTCAGACCGGCGCCGTACACTGTGCAGGCGCCATGCTATGCCGAGTGCTGTCCAGCAATAGCAATGCCAACCAAGACCCTGAATCAAGCGCCATCCCGTCCGGCACCCGTCTCGGCGCATTGGGTGCCGGGAGGGGGCCAGCGCTGTTCACCCGACGTCCAAAGCTTCGCTTTTCCGTCAGACCATCACGCAGAGTTTCCTGGCTGTCTCCATATCGAGCGCGGGGTGCTTTCGCAATGCATAGTCCTGATTCGAGAAGCTGGGGTCTCCCAAGGGACTCAGCCACTTGACCGCCGGCAGCAATGACCAACAAATTCGGGAAAGGAGCACGTGAGGGGGAAGAGAAGCGATGGATTGCTGCTTCACTCATCCTCGGTTACGGCGAGGACTCCCGGCTCGCGCACCCCTTGCGAGCTTGGCGACGCTTCCTTTTGCCGCCTTGAGCGTCGAGCATTGTACCAAAATGCCGCATCAGGTCCCTGATCGCGTCGACTTGCACTTGCAGGGCGCCATCGTAGCCTACACCATGGCATGCTGTGCTGACGCCTTTCCAATAGTCAAGGCGTTGTGCTCCCAATGCAGTCCTGTTCCTGGAGGGAGCCACTGGTTTGATTGAGTACACAGCAGAGTCGCATCGAGGGTTTCCGAACAAACGGCGAGAGTCGAGCGTAATTGGCAAGGGCTCGTCTCGAATTCGGCATGGTTTCGATGATGCCAGCCGGTAAGCGATCTTCAGCAGTATACGACAGCAGCATACTCTTGCTAGTGTCTCCAGCAGCCCCAGGTAGGGCCAAGTTCCTCCAGCACAACTGCTGCAAGGCAGGCAAGGTTATCTGCAGGAGGCCCGGCGGCGTGAGGCTCGATTCGGACCGGTCAGGGCCAGGGACAAGGGTGACAAGGTCACAATGTGGCAAAGAGCCAACGGTCTATTAGACATTAGCATCCGGGCCCCCTGGCCCCAGGTCTGATTCTGGCGTCTGTGTGCTGCTCTGTGCTGTCCTGGCTGTGTGTACCTAATGATCCTCAGCCGTTCGGCCGGCGAGTCCAGCTGGTCGGGGACGTGGGCCACGGTGGGATAGGCTCACCGGAGTGGCCTAAGTGGTCCCGACCGCGGGGTTGCATGCGCCTCTAGGCCGCCTCTAGGCCACCTAGGCTATCGGTCCCTCCCTGGCCCACGTGGCTGCTTGAAGCTTGCATGTGTAGCTTGTCCTTTTTCAGACGGGAAGTTGCATCTGAAGGCCCGAGTCCTGTCCTTGTTGATTGGCACTATCTGGAGGAATCAGTGGTCTAGATCATCAATTCAAGAAGGGCCTTGGAAGTTGCTGGTTAGGAAGGAAAGGGTTCATTGTTCTTTTGGCCTTCTGTCCGTGTTATCGCGGGCGGGGGGGGGGGTGGGCGAGGATGGTCCGAGGGTCTAGAACACCCCACAGGCCTCAGCCAATGATGGAGGCTCGCGTGGACGAAAAGGGAAGGAAGTGGGGGCAGCAGGAGCGCCTACCCACAGTTTGCCTTTCCCCTAGGAAACTGCCACTGAGGATTTCGGATCTGGGATCTGGGATCTGGATCTTGCTTGTAATCTGGGAGGGGACTGACTACTGCACCCAGATAGCGCAGAGGAGCAAATGTTCGTCCGCAGTTTCAGCTTCGAGGGGGAAACGAGAGGGCGACGAAAGCGGGGTCTGTTTGTCCCGCCCATATGGTACGTCGCATGTGCAAGTCGCTTCCAGAAAATTGTGGCTTCCTGATGCATTGAAAATCCCACCAGCCTTGGCAATTGATCAGAGTGCCCTGAGGGCAAGTCGCCTCCTCCGTTACGGGACTAGTCGTGGCAGAAAATGCAAAGAAAGAGCAAGGAGAGCGACCCATGGCCTCCACCCCCCCCCCAAGCCACCCGGGTCGATACCACGGCGCTATGGTACGAGCATGGTCCACGATGGCGACAAGTTCTGGTGCGGCCTCGATGCACCGTAGCCATGTCGAAATTGAACAGCCGCCGGCGATGGCATCCCAATAATCAGCAATAAACCTGGCACTGGTGTTATTTCGATTCCGCGGCGGTCGTGGTCGTCAAGGAGCAGCAGATTGCCGTCTCGACTCGCCTAACATGGCCGTCAGCCCGTCGATAATTTCGTGATATCTTTCAATTTAACTCTTAATTGTGGATCGACCGCATCCTCCGCCGGGCGTATTGAGAAACGAAAAATCGACAAGAAGAGGCAGAAAAGACCAGAATCCGAGGTCTCGGCCGTATTCGCTCGTATCGTATTGGATGGGCACTGCACACTGACCACGCGTACAACGTCAGAGTGGTAGGATGGCTCACCGCTCGCGGTGCGAGAAAGCACAAGGGTCTGCAGGGGCGGCGGCGGTGCAGCAGCAGCAGCAACTTTCAGCGGCAGCAGCAACGACAGTTGGCCCAACAGAATAGCAGGCGGCGGCAGTATTTCATGCAGGCCCTGTTCGCAGGTCCGATTTTATCGGTGCATCCCTGGCGATCACCAAACTGTAAAACAAGAGCGGGCTGCGACTCGCAGGCGGTTCGTTGACAGCTGGGGCCCGGGCATGGTCCTGGCAGGCCTGGCAGCATTCTGGACAAAATTTCGGTTTCAATGGTCCTTGCTGATCTCAAACAAGCTCAGGTTGATTGACGGTTGCTCATTGCGCCGTCACTCGCCACCACTTACCTGCAAGCCTGCGTGTTTCGCTCGTCACAGCTGCTCCCAGCTCCTCCTGCTGCACACCTCGTGGATTGTGACTTGGTCCTCGAACGGTCCTTGACCGAGATAGAGGCCAGGGTCCCCATCCCCCCTCTGCCTTGTATCCCCTCGCCTCCAACTCTGACCGCCGGCCAGCTAGGGGTTGTTGACTCGGTCAGGGCAACGTGACCGGAGGGGATCGTGCAGCAAATCGCCAGCAAGGGGAGGGAAACGTCCGTGGGCTGTAGCCATTTTCAGAATGCCTGGCCGTTGGCATCGTGGGGAGCCAGAGCCACACAGGGTGCTAGCAAGACAGAGAAAAGGGCCTGCACCCCTGGAGGCTTTTCCGGTGGGGAGTGGGTGCGGGTGTGGATGTGGCATCCGACGCTTTTAGCACCTGCAGCGGTTCAGGACTGAGATGGACCAATAGACCGGCGGGACAGCTGATATGGCTTGCCGGAAAGGGCAACACACACGACATGTGCTGGGTGGGGCGGGTACTTTACTAGGCCTGTCGAGCTGCATTAGCAGGCACCGCCAGACAGGGCCACCTGGGACTGCGAGGGGAAAGAGCTGGAGGGGAAAACGACTACAGAGTGCCAGGGTGGCATAGTGGCAGAATGGCAGCAGATTGGAAACGAAATACCCGACTTGTTTATTGGGGGGGGTTGGTTCGACGGCTGCGCCACTGGTCTGCAATAGCTATCCGGTTGTCCAAGTTATTCCCAATAGGGCACAGAGAGCTTGCCTGCCTCACTGCCTGCGTGCCTGACTGCAAGCAGCTGCAGCAGTAGCAGTAGCAGTACACAGTAGCAGCGCTGTTAGCAGGAGAGTGGGAGTGAGAGTGACTGACGGCTGGCTGTGGCTCGCTATGTGTTGTGCTTGACGGGCCAGCCCCTGAGAGCCCCATGGCCTTACCGAATCTAAACCGAATCAGGCACATCAATGCAACTCTAACATCCCTGCAACAAGACCACACTGTTCCTTGGCAGCAGGTGGCAGGGTTCCGTCTCTTGCTCATTTCCCGTCTGCATCTGATACTACCCCAGAGCTAAGGTGTACAGACGTAGTAGTAGTAGAGAGAGAGAGAGAGAGAGAGAGAGAGAGAGAGAGAGAGAGAGAAGAGAGGGCGCTAGCTAGCGCAGGGAGAGGGCAGGGAGAAGAGAAAGAGAGACGGCAGAGCATAGCTGAACAGACCAGTAGCAGGCCAGAAGCAGGCCAGACACAGCAGAGCACGGCACACGCATTGGCCTCATGTCACATTCATCATCATCCCATCTTTTCGTTTGCCTCTACCCGCTTCTCTTCTCGTTTCGGTCGATCTGATCTTTTGAGAGGGTTATTATTATCAACGGCCGACCCCAATGAGCTCGGCCCTTCTAGCTCGACCACAGCCTTTCTCCTTCTCGCTCCTGGGGCAATAGATAATTGTTTGCTGGCCAAGTCACCGTCTGCTCGCTAGCTCTATCCAACGTCGAGCTTCCCCAGCGCACAACAAACCAGCCGTGTCTTCCATTCCTGCTTCTCTTCTACCTTGCAGGCGAGACACACGTTGTGCTCTCATCTTTCACTTCATTGCGCCACTGATCAGATCACTTGGCACCCCTCGCCCAATCCTTTGCCAGCTCTCGTCTCGTGCTGGTGCTGCTGTTGATCGCACCTGCTCGCCCCAGTCTCTCCCAATCTCCTTCTAATAGACCGCCAATTTGGGGACGCGCCATCTTCATCAACCGCCTCGCCTCCGTCCGCATCAGTCAATTCTGACGTACCACGTCCCCCAGCCGTGCAGCTTCATCTGGCTCGCATCACCCCATCCCATCACCTTCTTCGAAGCCGGTAAGTACAGAGCACCGCTTGGTTGTTTGTTAGCCTGCCCACATCACCGTCACAAGCACCACTTGGTCGAACCGACTCGCTCTCGACGTCGCCCACCTTCGTCATGGTCCTTGGTCCCCTCAAGGTCCCTGCGCCTGTGTAGCTCCTACCACCTTTCGACCAGTCCACCCGCAACTGTTGGGCCACTCACTGCACCTCACACTATTAATCCGCGATTACAAAAATCTAATCCGTCCCAGCTTCCATTCTCGCGTAACAGCGACGTCGCTCAGTGAAGTCGACGAGCCTAACACTCGCACACCCACACCAGGCTACCACTTGTCACATCTACTACTACCGCAAGCCATATCGCACCAGCGAGCAGTTCAGAGGCGAGCCTCTGCAAACAGTCATGATGGCCTCAGAGACCATCAACGAGAAGGCGACCACGCCTGTTGCCACGGTCGCAACCAGCGATAAACCCACTACCACCGTCACAACTACCGAGGCTCTCGTCTGCCCTGAGCCTGACTTCCGCCGTCCCTCTGAAGTTTCAACTCCCTCGTCTGCCCGTGACCTGAATCCTTTCGATACCGATATCGAGGCCATGATTTCCAGCCGTACCACGCGCGAGGACGATAGCTGCGGCATGAAGTCCACGAGCAAGGGCCAGCTGAAGGGAAGCGCAGACGGCCAGGTGTGGCCCGGCCAGGGCCACTGGAAGAAGAAGGCCAAGGCGAACAAGCTCAACCAGCGGTCGTGCCAGTGCCTCGCCAAGATGAGCAAGCGGAACAGGATCCTCGTCAAGGTCGCCATCATTGTTCTGGTCGTGCTGACGGCTGTGGGGGTGGGATTCGGCATCAGCAAGCCACTTGGTGCCGGAATCTGGAAGCCCGATGGCAATTGAGAAGATGGTCACGGCTAGAGAGATATTTCCTTGGTCACCTACGGTCCACAATGGATCGCACCACCCACAGTTCACCCAGCGAAGACGTTCAGCATGCCCTACATGACGCCACCATCGATATACCGCGGCCTTACGTTTCACACGGCCGACCGTGAATTACAGCGTCGTACCCCATCCGACGACACATCACCCGGCATCGAACGATCAAAGCCGCCCGCTTCTCTGTACATGATTTCACCACCGTCCACAATGTGAGGACGAACGTGGAACCGAGAAACGACACCATTAGCATACATCTGTCGTAAGCACTAGACGCACAGGAGCACCTCAGATGACGGAGTTTGGAGTCCTTTTCCAGCAACACGATAAAGGCGTTTTCGGTGCCAGGAGAAACATGATCTTCAGGTCTCCTCTTTTTCCTCCTTATTTTTTCTTTTTTTTATCAGCTTGGCATTCTGTATTGGATCTGCATGAACGCAGCCCGGATAGGAAAAAAACGGATACGTCTTTTTGGAGCGCGGAACAAATTTCTTTCTTGATGCCTCTCCCAACCGTTTCTTTCTTTTCTAATTGTGTCGACCGAGAGAACATGGACAGTGGATAGACTACTACAGGAGAACTGTCTCTTACGATACGACTGACCTGCGAAGGGCTCGAAGGGTCAGATTCACTTGCGGTCGTTTTTTCATATCACCACGGCGCGCCGATCACGTACGGGCTTGAGGAGCTGCGGGGAATGGAGGGCCATCATACCAGCACCTGGATAGGAATACAACAATTTCTCTGCTGCTGCTCTATTTTCTGGGGCGCGGCACGAGACTCCATTTCCCCGATCTACAAACTTGACTCCTGGCAACGCAGTCACGTATATTTCTGTGTTGCGGATCTCAGCCGCGCTTTATACGTCGTCTATGAGTTGTTTCGCCTTGATATAGGTCGAGCTTGTGTATGGACTGGGTCAATGTTCTTATATAAGCTTCTATATGTCAGGCCCTGTCACGGACTTATCGATTGCCTCTCCCAGTGTTCAATGTCGTCCGAGCTGGTTGGCCGAGCTGTTTTCTATGGAGAGCGAAAGCGAAGCTGGGCTCCCCGGAGGGCTGAATCCAACTTTTATCTCCCCGGAACTCTTCAGCTTCGGGAGTAAAAGTTTTCCTATTTTAGTATAACCTTTTTCCTATTTATATAGTCTTTATACCCTATATATAGCTTTTTTTATTTATAGGAGTTTTTATAGGAGTTTTTATAGGAATTTTTATAGGAATCTTTATAAGAATTTTTATAGGAGTTTTTATAGGAATTTTTATAGGAATTTATATAAGAGTTTTTATAAGAGTTTTTATAAAGATTTATATAAGATTTTTAAAAGAAATTATATAAAAGAATAATAAGAATAATAAGAATAATAAAAATAAAAATAAATAATAAGAATAATAAGAATAATAAGAATAATAAGAATAATAAGAATAATAAGAAGATAAGAATAATAAGAATAATAAGAATAATAAGAATAATAAGAATAATAAGAATAAGAATAATAAGAATAATAAAAATAATAAAAATAATAAGAATAATAAGAATAATAAGAATAATAAAAATAATAAGAATAATAAGAATAAATAAAAGAATAAATAAAAGAATAAATAAAAGAATAAAATAATAAGAATAATATAATAAGAAAGGAAAGGGAATGTAAATAATAGGAATAATAAGAATAAATATAGGTAAAGCTGTAGGCTAGCTGTGCGCTAGCTGCTTAAATGACTGCTTACACCCCTTAGTACCTACTACACCTACACCTATGAACGTGCACCTTAACCGCCTACGTTGAACTTTATTCTTTACAGTAAAGTGTACCTTGAATGCTAAGACTCTTGGCTGTTTTACTACTTTGTCTCTTACCTACTTCTATAGCTATGCTTTGTACTTATGTCTTAGACTTCTAAGTATCTTTCGCCAAAGCGCGATGTTCGCGGCTGAAGTTGATGTTCGCGGCTAAGTTTGCACGTTTGCAGGGCGGGCACTAAGGGGTGTAGGTAGTCAATTGAGCGTAGCTGGTGCGCAGCTGGCTTATAGCTGTAGCCTTACAGCTATAGGCCTATAAGTACTATAGGTAGGCTTATAGGTAAGCTTATTCTTTTATTTATTCTTTTATTTATTCTTTTATTTATTCTTTTATTTATTCTTTTATTTATTCTTTTATTTATTCTTTTATTTATTCTTTTATTTATTCTTTTATTTATTCTTTTATTTATTCTTTTATTTATTCTTTTATTTATTCTTTTATTTATTCTTTTATTTATTCTTTTATTTATTCTTTTATTTATTCTTTCTTTTATTTTTTTTATTTTTTTATTTATCTTTTTATTTATTTTTTAATTTATTCTTTTATATATTTTTCTATTATTTCTTTTAAATTATTAATAAATAAGTTAATAATTAAATTAATAAATAAATTAATAAGGTATTTATAGTATATTATAAGAATAAGCTTCTACTTTAATAGGAAAAAATTTACTCCCGAAGCTGGACTGTCCACAGCCGAGCGAGAAGCTAGGCTTCCAAAACTTGGTCGCACGGAATGCACAATAACTGAATCTGATTTCTCGCAAGCGCGTACACACTCTCGGACACGAGAACGAGAAGTAGGAGTCAAAGCTCAGCCACAGCCATCCTGATTCAACCTTGTGCTGCCGACTCATGCCCTCGCCGCCATTGCCAGCAAAAAAGCCCACCACCCAAAAACAATGCCCCCAAGAAAGCTTGGCCGAGAAGAAATGACGCGGCTCCATCTCTGCTTGGTCCCGAGACGAGTGCATTTAGCTTCCGAACCGGCGCCAGCCAAGGAAAGCCTAACTGGCGTGTGGCAGGCCTAGGGGGCTGGGCTGATGGGACGATCTGCCGCGTGGGAAGTTCCGTGCGCAGCCTTTATCAGTGGTCTCACCACCTTGGTTGCCCTAAGGGCTTTTGATATAAGTATCAATGACGACTGTTGGTTTGTATTAAACAGGGCGAGCCCATCATTGCAACATGACCAGATCTCATAGATAGCGTCGAGCGTCTGTGCGGACCAGCGGATATAGAATGACAATCGAGTCGGCGGCCCGCTGGGTCAGTTCGTGATGGCATGTGCTGGGAAGGTAGACGGCCTGTGATCAAGCTTGTAATCGGCGGGCTTGATGCCGTCTCCGATCTTGAACACGAGGCGAGCCACCTGTGCCTCTCTCTTTCTCAATTACCGCATTTGCTGTTCTTGAATGGAATCCTACTTTGGGCTTTGTAAGAGTTGACTATGAGGGAGCGCCGGCGGAATGCAACCCGGGGAAGCTGCCGGCTGGCGTATGTTGTAGTATTCATGTGACGTTGCGCAACTTTGGCAGAGCATGACAGGTGGTATGCTCCACGCCGCGAGTCTACCATCTACGACTTTAGGTACGGCAGTTAGACCACTATGGGATGTGTGCTACAGTTGGCAAGGGGATTCGTCAAGTTGTCGAGGATGTTCATCTGTCCACGGGGTGTCACACAACTTTGGAAATAGACTTTTCGATGTGGCCTCGTATCACCTCGCCTTAGCCCGACTGCGCGAACCACTGTTGGGCGATCGGATACTCTCGAAACGTGAATGATGGTCATGCCTGGGATCAAGCTAAATTTCGTCTAAACATAACCAGTACTTACGAGATACGTATACTATTAGAGAACACACAACGCAGCCTAATCATTCAAATATACCAAAGGTCGTGCGTTGGACGGGCGAGGTGTTGATAACCTCAAGCGACGCTTCAACACAACAGTCGGTGCACAGAAGAGGTCGCGCGCATTTGCAATCCGCCAACCTTGAGAAAAAGAAAAGTCCTACCAAATTGCGATACAAGCTTCCTCTCTCACAGGCTGCTGGAAGCCACCGGGGCCTTTTTCAAGTCATCATCCTGCTTCTGCGGCGGGATATTTCCCACATAGATCTGTAGCGGCCGCCACATGCGAGGCTTGGGGTCGGCTACGTTTACGTAGTCCGGAAGATCAGCAACTGAACAAGACTTTGGGGAGCGGATGCCGGACTTATTTACTGACCCATTGCTTCCCGCCAGTGTGCCACGTATCCCGGATTCCTGTTGAGCAGCGTCATGGGCAGGATGAAGTCAGGAGGAATACCCCTATCATCCCCGAGGGATCTAAATTAGTATTTGACTTATAACACACCTGGCCAGGTCAAAGCATCGGCAAATTTGCTTACATGGCCTTGTATGCAAAGCTGAGGAAGAGGTCTGCGTTAGCGCACAGATTGCGCGACTGGAAGTATGGGTCCTGGGAGGCGACGCGGTCGATCTCCAGGGCGACGGCCAGGTGGTGGTCGTCCCTGAGGGACTCGATTTCTTGCATGGATTCGGCAATGAGCTCGCGGAAAAGGATCGATCGCGGGTCCGGTAGCTATTGACTGGTTAGCAACCGACATCAAACCCTATCGAGCTCCGATACGAGCCTAGCTCAAAGTGCACAGGACCAGTCTATGGAAGACAGTCCTGGACGCGACCTCAAGATCCAACAGGACAGACTTACTTTCCACTTCCTGTGGCCGTACCCAAAGAGCCTCATCTTCCCTGACTTGACAGCTTCGATCAACATCGGGACCCCCTTCAGGTCTTTCACAGCATCGAGCTGCTTATAAGCGACCTCAATAGCGCCGCCGTGAAGTATACCGATGCCAGACAGTGTCGCGGCGGCGCAGCACGAATAGGGGTCTGCTAGCGTGGACGCCGTGTTGAGAAGCACCGAGGCAGAGTTGGTGATCTCATGGTCTGCCATGAGTATCATGGTGCGATTGAGCAGCTTGACAACCTGCACGTCGTAAGATGTATGCCTCTTGTAAGCAAGTCCGGGGCTTGGAGGTTGGAAAGGGATTATGCTATGGGGGCGGGGGTGGAGGCTACACATACTCGAGAGTCAGGCTTTCCGGTTTCTGGCTCTACGAACCTCATCATGTGCAGGATATTCTCTATGTACGAGTAATCAGGTCGGGGTGGTGCGAACTCGCGACCATGGAGGTGGCAGAACACTGCCGAAACGATGACAGAGACGGTGAAGATCTGTTGGACGACTTCTTTGTCCACAGCGTCCATGTTGCCCTTGTAGAGATTCTCGCCACGGTGTGCTGGGATCTTCTCGGGGCGCAGGGATATATGGAGGGCGAGGATGGCGCCAATGGCTGTTGGGCCATGTGTCTCGGGCCTTGAAGAGTCAGCTTGGTTCTATAAGGTTTATTTCAATGTTGGGCTGTGCACGTACGGAAGGCTGTTGATCGTATCAAATATGGCTTGAGGCGGCATTTCAGAAGTGGCAATCGAAGTATTAAACTTCGCCGCCTCCGACTCACTAGGGAGATGGCCGAAGATCAGAAGGAAGGCGACGTGCTCGAATGGCCTTCCCGAGTAGAACAAGTCAGTGACATGGATGCCACGGTAGGCAATCTCACCTGCGTCGCCATCAACATATGTGATCTCGGATTTCATGCATGCCGTGTTTTGGAAGCCGGGATCGAAGATGCGGATTCCTGCATTGTTCTGCTCGACTGGATTCTCTTCATTGCGAGGGGTCTTCATTTTCTGGAATTCTGTGGCCTGGATGGAGTTCTGCTCAATGGGAAGATTGTAGGTGCAATTCGTCCTGTTGTCAAGCACAGTCAAGGAGCTTTCGCTCTCCCTCGGAAGAGACACCAGTCGAAGATCTGTAAACACATCGCCTGGCGTAACGCGAGGGCGTGTGGAGTAAGCAAGTTGGTCTGAGGTTGATCCCCTTGATGAATCTGTGGAAGGGCCGGGATTTCCAGCATTCGACGTCGTGTACGCGGACGACTGAAGATCCTGTGGGGACGACCCGGTTCGTGCGTTTTGATCGCTGGGCAATCGCAAAGGGTCGCCGGAAAACGACATCTTGGAATAGTGTGGACGGGCGAGAAGTTCAAAAGTTTGGGCTCGCCGTGGGTGACTCAGTTGGTGACTGGTGTGGAAACAAACCTGTTTATTATTTGACAGTCTGGCCACAGAGGTAAGCCCTCTATTTAAGAAGGCCCTGTGAGCTGTTCTTGTGACTAAGGGTTGAAAACCGTCTACCGCGCGACTACTGGTAGTATGGGAGCGGTCTCATGCCGGAACATGGCATTTGCTCGAGCTTGAGCTTTACGAGCAAAATCAACATTGTAATCCGCCAGCTGGCAGCTATCATAGCTAGGACACTAGCATACGTACTTAGGAATAGATTGCCGAGCAACGTACCGAGGGCACTGGTACCCGGCCACCGTATGTCCTCTTCCTTAAGTCAAACTACGTGCGGCACATGCATGCATTCCTCACGGATATGGCCAATGCGTATTGAAGGGGATCGTGCTCATCAAGCATAAGTCATGACAGTACGAGTCGAACACTTGTATTATCCTATCCTTATCAGAATCAAAGCGTGGGAGTCATGGTCATGATACTAAGCTCTACTCCTGCCAACATTGGATTGTGGTGACTTAAACTGGCGTAGTGTGTGCCGGGAACAGACTTTTGTACACAGCTCGGACGACTAGCCCTATGTGTTTCGTAGCTCGCCTCTTGCAGCTTTGGGACCTTGAGTTAAGATAGCCTCAGCGCCCCAGGAGGTACAAAGGACCAAGGCTATCCCTTGGTCTCTGCTACGTGTCCCTTCCGGAAAGGTCATACTGGCTGATTAAATTTTATCGATTGATAGCCTAGCAGCGTTTTCATCTCGTGTTGGATAAGTGCCCAGTCGCGTGATCTGTGGTTGGTAGGCCCTTCAGGATCAATACGCGTCAGGTTGTTGAGCGGGCACCGGGGATGATTAATAAGAGGCAGGACCGTCTTTGAAGGACGAGAACAATCGGTGGGTACAGATTTTGACGCCGTTTCAGTGAATAAAGGTGGTTTATCCACACAATTTGCTTGTGTGAATGGACGGCCGATCAGAGTTGTGTGGAACATTGGCTCTGACTAGAGATGGAGCATGTAGAGAGATGAGGACGTCCCGAAGATGTCTTGCGAAGATGGCAAAATCAGACCCTGGAATCCCGCAGGCTTCTCAAGTAGAAAAGTTTTGCCCAAACAAGTTCGACGGCTTGGCATTGTGAGACTTGAGGAATTCGACTCCAGTTTCAAGTGCAGGTCCAATTTTTCCTTGGGTCGAAATGATGCCTCGTCTTTTCTGACCCTTTTCAGAAGAACTATTCAGCCTGACAAGCGGGGTATTATCTTATCATTTTACCCCCAGAGGCTAATCAAAAGGCGTTTGTCCAAGAAGAGACTGTTCTGTGGTAGATTTTCTGAAGAATATGTCAACGCTGTAGCAGATTATCCTGTCCGAAACTGTGCAGTAGTTTTTGACTCTTTCTAGAATTTCGACTCTGGGACAATGCAGCTGGGCAGAAAGCCCGGCCAAGCTTGTCTTTGAGCTTACGGCAGTATATTGAGGACAGGTCCCCTGATTTGTTCAAGATAAGGCAAGTATACCAAGAGAACAAAAGTCTCCCCATCTCTCTCTTCTTGGTGGCTGAAAGACTAGGTGCTGAAACACACTACCTAGTCTGGTTGGATAGACGTCAGAATAAACTCTTGAGTCCCCTGCTCGAGTGTCACACTCGGAAATGCAGGAGTGAGGCACAGCATTTGTTCCTATGTAGTTTTGGCCAACTGAAACTCGACATACTACGGCAATCCTGCAGGAATGTTCAAACGGCCTAGGCACGGATCAAGCAGACTGGCTGACGAGCTTCGATGATGCCGCGGGGTGGTTTGCACAAATGTGTCGGCCGCGCCTCTGTCGGCGTCAATAATCCTAAGCCCTGGGGTTGCTCCTAAAACGTCGGCATTGATTGTTTGCGCAATAAGCTCAAGATCAAGTGAGCATTCTTGTGGGCGGAGCCGCCCAACCCCCATTCTTGGCCTGCATGGCGGCCCGGGAGCTTAGTAGAGCTTGGTAGAGCTTGTGCCGCAGGCGTGCCTGAGAAAGGGTCCGTGGATCTGGATCTTGAAAGGAGAACCGGTCCCAAGGTCAGGTCAGCGCTAAAAGCCAACCAACGTCAGTCGTTAACACCAGCATTTTCGGAACTTGTCGTCACTTCTTGGACCTCTGCTTCAAATTATTTTATTTTCCTGTATTGCCTGGGTTTTTACCTATCCAGATGACGACTCTCTATCCGCATCCACCGGGCGCATTTCCCAAGGGCCTCGGCACGCTCGGGATGCGAGGTTCTTTTTCCTTGATGCCCTCGAGACTGGACTGACCAGCCATCTCGACCGGGCTCTTATCTGCCTCCACACGTCTTGTGTGCACCGCCGCCTCGTCCCTTTTTGAACACTCACTTGACGGCGCTCGGCCACATAGTCCGTGACCCGGCCCTTCTATCGGCGCTGCTGGACGGCGCTGCTGGACGGCCCTGCGACGGCGCTCTCTTGCGCCCACTGCTGCTGCCCGATTAAAGTGCGTCTCCGCTGTCGCCTAGGCTGGTTCGAATCGTTGTCGGCGCCAAGTGATGCGCCTTCGCCAATGACCGCGCCCGTGTCGGACGCCAGGCTGTCCGCCCTCATCCTCGTCCTTGGAGGATATGTGAGTGCTACCCCTGTCTCGGCTGCCGCTGCGGCCGCCGCGATTGTTGCCATTGTGGTCGCCCGGCCCTTTCCCTTGGCGAGCCCAGCTTCCAGGTCGCTCAACTCAATCCTGTTGTTTTCATCCTCATGCTCATCAGTCCCAGTTGCCGCCTGCGAGAACGAGTTAGCACGTCGTCGTGATGAGTTGGTCACCTTTTCCCACAGCCGCAGGGGGAGCAGCTTACCTATCCTGGCGGCCCTGGCCTGTCTCTCGCTGGCCTGCCTCTTGGTCTCCTTTCGGCTCGCCAGCGCGGCGCAGACGATGAAGCCGATGGGGATCAGGGTGATGATGACGTAGGCGGGGATCCAGTTTGTGTTCATCTGGTTGTTGACCATGTCTTCCTGCCTGGCCCACTCCTTGAACTCGTCCGAGAAGTGGAAGAGGCTGCTGGAGTTGGTCATGGTCGCTGTTGGCCGGTGGCTATAAGTCTTGTCTGAAAGTGGTGCGGCAGGCGGTGGCGAGACGAGAAAGTCGGTGGGGGCTGGGCGGGAGTGAGGCGGTTCGACGTTGGTGAGTGAGGACGCGACTGGTGATGTGGTGTGTTTTGGTTATTACTATTACTGATGGTGGTTCAGGATTGATAAGTTAAGGTCGGAGTTGAGGGTGACGATCACCAGACCCAGGGACTCGTCGAAACAAAACAATTGAAACTTGACCTTTGGGGAAGTGCAGGAGGGCAGGGGTGGATGGGGCAGGGCATCGACGCCGATATTTGTGGATGCGGGCAGGGATGGTCAAGTCACTCTTAAGGGGTCAGTCCCGGGCGGAAGCGCCTTGGTTGGACAGGGACAATCGCTTTGTGCGCAGCAGGTTGCAGGCCTTTGCAGGCCTTGTTTTTTTTTTCTTGGCTCGCTTGCTTTGCACGCTTCCCGGCAACCGACAATGGCAGATTACAATGGACAGGAACCGGCTGACGGGGTGATTGACAGTGGCCTCATGTCCCCTTCTGTCCAGTCGCGCGCGCGCTCTCTCTCTCGCTTCGGCCGGCGCCTGAGCTCTTATGGGACTGGTGCTTGGGTGGCCAGAGAAACACGAGATCCGCTGAGATTAGAGGGTCCCTTGACTCAGGGGCCACAAAGGCAGTGTCACATTCGGCATCATGCCCCCAAACCGTTCACTTTAACCCGGCGCTTGCCTCTTTGTGCAATTCGCTCACCTCGATACCGACAGACCGATTTGGTTGATTGACGCTGATTGACAGACCGGCCCTCCCATGCTTGGCTGCCGATCACTTAAGCCTCACAGCCACTGTGCACAACCCGTCTGGCCCGTCTCCTTTCGATTGCAATCCTCTTCAGTGGAGGACCGAGACCGAAATTGACCATCTCCTCTACCCAACTGCCAGCCAAGCCAGCCTCCCACATCTCATCTTATCTCATCTCTTGTCCCATCTCCCCAAGATCGACTCGATTAGGCTGACGAAGGTGGCGGATCCGTTGGGTATTTCGGTGTCCTGCATGCGAGATTCGAGTCAGCCGAGCCTCAACTAGTGTTCAAGCTTGTCATCTCCTCGACGGAATCTCCCTGCCCTCGCCTTCGCAGAAGCATTCTCCAGGCAGCCCCGTGGGAGAGAGGACCAGGAAGGGACAGGCTGAGGCGGAAACGACGACAGCGCAACCACCAGGAAGCCACGAGAACGAGACCGCCTTACAAGTATGGCGCGTCTGTACGATTTCTCTTGACACAGAGCCTTCCGGCCACAGCGCACAGGATGATGAACCCAATTATCGACGTCACAGCCCCCGCCGTTTTGAGCGCCTCGCGTGTTTGCCCTTCCATATCTGGTCGTCCGGTATTTCGTCGGGGGGATGACTGGGCCTCCCAGGACTGATGCTGCTGATCGAAGCACGTTTGACTCTTTGGATTACATCCTGCCGAGAGAGTCGCTTTTACTCCCAGGGAGCTCCTTTGTCTGCACCGTCGAATTTCCGTCCAGTTGGATATCCCACGCCGTCGTGGAACAAAGGACGCCCGTTCTGCCTGTTGGCGCGAGGCGCAGACGAATTGCGTAACTTGTCCAAATGTGCGCAGCCACTCTGGAGAACTCATCACCGTAACTTCACAATCGGGCTGTCTTGGCCGCCCACGGCTTGTTGGCCCTCCCAACCATTACCAACATTGTCGCTGGCGCAGATCACCATGCAACATGCTAGCTGATCAGTGATATTTCCCAGAGCCTGTTCTCTAGAAATCTCATGCAGGACACACTGTGTCCCGCTGGTCATCATAGCCCAAGACTTCACCGCGATGGTCGCTTGTCACAGCTCAAGAATGTGGCAACTTCAGCTGACCATCATGAACGTTCAAAGCTGCACCCACTTGCTCCATGGACTTCCTCGACCTGACCTGAACCCCACGAACATGGACTGTTGCATATAGACAGTAGCACTGCAGCGGACTGTCATTGATGATTCTGTCCCCATACCTCATACACGCCAGGCTTCTGTACGCTTCCAGTGCCCCCCCCCCACCCCCACCGTAAAGTGATGGCCTGGAATGTTATTTGAATGCCAATGTGCCCAGTGCCGGTCCACTGGTTGACACACGCAGATGAGCCAGAACACCTCTGGCAGTTATCACTCCACTGACACAAGCCGCATCTCCGCGGAGCGATCTGGACTGCCTGTCATAGATGTCACATTGACCGTAGATGATGAGCCTAGCTCGCTTTGGTACAGCTACACATGCAGGACAACCTGGCAGCCCAGATCAAGAGAGGACGAAGAGAGAAGGGATTCAGGTAAATTCGGAACAGTGGCAGACCGCAATTGCCCCAAGAAGCAGCTGGCAATACAGCCGATTCCACCAGAGCCGCAAAACCTGACTTTGCTTTAGACAGAGGCTTTGTGGGGCATTCTATTTGCAAAATAGACGTCAAATAGTCCCGCCAACAGTCCCGTCAAGTGATGATGGTCTTTCTTCCCGCCCAAGTTCACTCGCGAATGGCTCACACGTCAATGTGAACAGCCCCGGAGAATAGCGGCACTTTCAGACCCCGTCTGCCTATGCTATCACCTTGGGTTCTAATCATTCCCGCTTTCCTGCGACTGGTATCGCACTGGAGTCGATAGGCCGTGCTATCTCAACAACGGAACCACGTAGCCTACCAGCCGGCTCGGTCATGGACGGAATCAGTTGGTAGACTCTTCATTCGCCCTCACAGCAGGCGAACAATCACCAGCTCTGTCCTGCCCGGTCCGAGCTGTGGGACTTGTACACTCATACCAGTCCTTATAACAGTGGTAGATGGGAAAAATACCCGAAAAGGAAGAAGAGAGTATAGAGGCTGGAGACGACCGTAGAGTTGTGTCGTGGTCATACCCCCCCCCCCCGGTCAAAGATATTAGCTGCGCTTCCAGTTACATACCTGACAACAATGCTCGGACACCACTAGAAGACCACCAGCAGACCATGCAAACATGTCGTAGGACCACTGTATGAGTTATAGGAGACACGGGTCTGGTTCTCTCCCGGTCAGAGCGAGGTGCTCAGGCATGCCAGACTCGGGACATCGATTTCCAGAGACTGGTACTTGGGGGATCTGCACCGACCAACATTGATTTATGGACGACTGGGCCAGAGCTTCCTCGTCGTATTTCGTGCTCGCAATGACGGCCATACACAATGCGCTTGGGTTGTCTTTGATCAGTGTCACTTGAGCTGCGCGAGGACTGCCTCCCAGTCTCATACCATCGAGACCACCATGAGGTGAGCTGGAACATCCCATCGAGCTATTCTTGGCGAGAGGGGGTGACGGACACGCCAGTCACAGGCCTCAAGCAAACAGGACCGAGCAATAGCAGGAACTTTTCTGCTAGGCCATTCCGAACATCTTCACCTGATGGCATGCAGAACCGCTGGCTGAGTCGAGATGACTCTGCAACCCTGTACACTCGGTCGTCCCAATAACGGCAGAACCTTGTGGTCGGTCCGCTGCCTCGTCTTAATTGCCAAGGTTAACAGGGCCTGCGAGGCCATGCGCGTCGAGGATTGTCGAGAGTGACAGCTTAGAGCTGGAGCTTGCGCTTCGTGCCGAAAGCCGAATGCCGTCATGCGGACTCCAGGCCAATGCCTGGCCGTCTGCTGAGAAAACTTGAATTCCGGAGGTTAGCTGGGGCTGCCACCTTTCAGACGGGATACCCCATGATGTGCCCCTCGAGCGTCGCACTGCATGCAGGTTATTCGCAAGCAGTTGACGACGACGCGCTTGGCCTGAGGTTGCCGAGGTCATCGCCATGGGTGCCCAAAGCCCACGCGCTTGCAGAGTAGTCATGCCCACCTTGCGCAAGACCTTGACGCAGTCATGCTGGACTCTTAAAATTCTCGAAGCCCGGCTCATCCCGACCACCAACGTAGATCTCCCAAGAATCCAATGAATTTAGGTTTGGCGTGAACCTCGACAGGACTCGTCCGATCAGCCAGTCGCATGCATTGGATCCGGGCGAAGACAGACAGGAAAATTCGTGATGGCCGTCGAAGCGCTGGCTCTTGCGTTGGCACCGAACTCTAAGCTGATGTACTGCAGCGACATGCCAGGTGGTTGTCTGAATCGTGGCCGCGATTCCAGCCGGACTTGTCGTCAGAAGTGCCGTAGTGCCGACAGGACCTCTGGTCAAACTAGTCAGAAAAAGTCCAGACGGGCCTGGATGCTTTTCTTTCATTCAAGGGCGCCGGGCCGTTGTGAGTGAGGCATTATGAGATGCGTGGCTTCCTCGTAGTGGTGCGGGTGCTCAGTGCTCATGGACAAAATTAGATGCGCTTTCCCCAGACCAAGATGGAAATAACACGAGACAAAGGGCCTCGCCCGATCTACTGCGCCCTTCGCCTGGCGATACAAGCAACAGTTGACTAGATGCCCGGCGCTTGCGGTATGGCCTGGATAATGTTGGCATAGGGGTTGTGCCAGCGACTTGATACTGCTAGCGCCGATGGCTGTCAATGCCGTCCTGGTATTTTGAGAAATGGAACCTTCGATTAGTTTTCCGCCGAAAAATAAGGTTATTGTAAGGTTGTTATGCGGCGCGCACCGTTGGTCAGGACTGATTGCAGGCTAGTCCGGATTAGTTGGCACGCCGTGATAGAATCCTGTTGGCCGAGGTGCGGGTGAATGAAGTTTTGTCTGTGTCTGGGAATTTGCTGCCATCATTGAGAAGTTCTACTATTACTGGTGCTGGCGTGCATGGTGTGCAATGTGTCAGGGAATGCATCTTCAGAAGCTCAAGGAGCAGAGGTCCGCTTGGGTAATTCGGGTCAGCTATGGTCTGCCTGGTGGCGAAAAGACCAAGTTGCTGGTCGTCCCTTGGCGTGATGATACTGCGCTGTACCGAACTGGAAGACCGAACTGGCAGGCTCTTGGTGGAAAAAGTCTCGGTGCGCCTGGATCCTGGGCGAAGCAAACAAATAATATCGAGGGACGCCAGGAGGTGAGCGCAGCTGGCCGGCGAAAGGAAAAGGGAAGGGCCGCCAGTTCGTCTTGTCCATGTCAACAGCGTGGCAATGAAACGATCGACCTTGAAGAGAGCGTCTATCTGTCAGCGGGAGCTGGCTCCACGGTCCCACGGCTCGGGCTGGGGAGCACCCAGACCATCCGGCTTGTCGTCCTGGATTGTGAACCACAGACCTTGCTTGGCCGGCGGAAGAGTCGAGGCCGATCAGCTTGGCGATGCCTCACCATGCCCCAGTGAATACACCACTGGACCCGCTTATTTGAAATCAGGGCCTGCCATATGCTTAGTGACAAGGGATCGCCGGACCGTTGTCGATGCGCAGCTGCACGGGCTCATGGATGCTTACGATAAGTTGACGGTGGTTGAAAGTGAGTGATGAGGTTCAACCTGGGGGTTGCATCCGCAGTGGAGCCGTGGGAAGAATACACCGAGCGAATCAATCTGCCGACTGCAAAGGGGGGGTGGGGTGGGGTACAGTACGTACCCTTCCTCTTGCTCTTGCTCTTTTGATAGTACCCAGCGTACGATGTTCCACCTCATAATCCCAATCTGAGGATCCGCAAAAACACGATCTGGACGTTCAACACTCGAATGTGACGTGTGTTGCTATCAATCGAGTCTGCCTCGGTTGGGTTGCTGTGTAGGATGTCGCATCGTACCGTGTTTCACGCTGGGAAGGGGGCCCGTGTTTGTTTCGTTTCCTGTAAAAGGCAGGGGAAGTGATAGTGTTTCCCTGAGTCGGGGCAAGCCCAGGCTGCGCAGGGCATCGGCCTGCCTTCCTGCGAGCTCTGCAGGAGCAATTGATATCCAGGCTGGCACCTCTCGATGGCAGGCAGCAGTGACATTGAAGGTCCAGTTCGATTTGTCCGCTGGCCGCCAGCGCGCAGAAGCTTTCGGGTGCAAAGTGTCAACCAACATGCACGCATCCGACGACCCAACCTTCGCTGTTTCATTCGAAATGCCGTCCCAGAGCACTGGGCCATCGTTTACTGCAAGGCCAGTTCTTCGGGGCACAATCCTTTCTCCTCTCCGCGCAGCCTGGGACGACAGATGGATAAGCGAGTCTTGGGCCCCCGCCCCATCTCCGCCGCCGAGAGGGCCTCATCGCCCAGAGAGCTTGATAAATGATGTGCGGTCTGTTCATGCGGCCAGGCCTCCACAATAATCTGCGCCAATGCTTGGGCGCGGTTCTTGTTTGAGGCCGTGGAAAAGCTTCTCCCCGCGAAGCATTCCCAGCCACATGGAAATGCTACCCTTTGCTCCTTTGCTCCTTTGGTGCCCAATTCTTCTCCTGTCCGTCCCTCGACGCTCCATGCTCGGTGCACGCACGGCACATGCTCGAGCGCGTCTACGCCAGCCACCAGTCATGCTCAGCGCACGCGCGCAATCTCCCCAGGGGTGCGACTCAATTCGACCATCGTCTGACGGCCATGGCTAAATATCGCACATCGTGTTTGGTCCTGTATTTCGCAAGAAATGCGCGCCCAGGTGTGGGCCCTCAGATCGGTCACCATGTTCATGTTCTGTCGAGGAAGCTTAACCAAACATCGCCAAGCCTGCGCGCCCCAGCAGCAGCAGGCGGCCGACATGGGCCATGGGACATGGGCCATGGGCAGGGCAGGGCAGGACAGGGCAGGGCAGGGCAGGACAGGGCAGGGCATGAGCATGGAGCTGTACTGCTCGACGCCGGCGCTGTTTTCTATATTTGCACCCGTCCGGTGTGCGGTCCTGTGCCAGTCTGCTGCACAAGAGGTCGCTAGGAGCGACTGGCGCCTTACCGTGTTTCCTCGCCATCTGCGTGCGCTCGGGGCACTCCTCCCTCCAACTCGGCTAGGGCTGCTCTTGGCAGGTATCAAGTGTGCTTGACCCACCCAGCCGACAACCTGGGTCTCCATCGTCTGAAGAGCCGGCCGTGCCTGGGCCTTTTCTTGGCTACTACAGCCAAGGAGAATCGCCTCGAGTCCCTCAAACGCGACCCAGTTCGCCGCTGGCTGATCAAGCACTAACCCTTCAGGTCGACGTCCCTCGCTCCCACCCCGTCCCACTCGCCTTCTCATACGCACTTGTCCCTCTATTATTGGATAGCTGTGGCTAGTGTCACCTGCGTTTCAACCTCCCAGTGCATCGTAGTCCTCCTCTTGGCGGCTCATCGGCCAATCACAGCCCTCGTCCTGACCGACAGCATGCTTCGTCCGCTCCGTTGCCCAAGCGTGCTCGCAAGGGCGGACAAGCACACGTCCTCCGGACAAGCATCATCCCCATGTCCGGGGACTACACCATCCAGGCTCCACAGTCCCCGGCATGGGAAGGCTCTGGGCTCTTGGCAGCTTCATGTCCTTGAGGCTTGTTAGGGCAGGGACCAGACGAGTGATCGGGAGGGTGTGGCTACATGCTCACGACTCATCGAGACTATATATCGACTCGTCTCCCGACAACTCAAGTTTGTTTTGACCATTTCTCTTCGTCAGCTGCGCTCGATCCAACTTTTTACGTATAATTTCTTCTTGGCTCCTTGCCACTCAGCCGCTGGTCGCCGTCGCTGGTCATTCATTCATATATATCTTGATTACATATATACAACCGGATCATATTCCCGTCTCTCATCTCACCACCACCCCGAGAAAAACATTCCAACGCAAGACACCACTTCAGTCACGATGGTTGCATACCGCATTCTGTTCTTGGCTGGTGCCGCAGCTGCCCTGCCCCTGAACATCAACCTCGGAGCCTACTCCCCGGCATTGGTAGTTGGTAAGATGCTCGGTCTTCCGCTGCCAGCGGTCCGTGATCTTTTGCTAATCGCAGTGTACGCCAACAGGTGATGGTGAAATTAGCTTCGGAGGTAATCAAGATGTGTCCGGCCTGATGAATGTCCTTGAGGGCGCAGCGCAGAACGCAGCAAATGGAGCAGCGACTAATGGTGCCGCTCAAGGTGCCGCTGAAGGCCAGGCTCAAGCTCCTGCTGCCCAACCCGCACAAGCACAGGCTCCGGCCGCTCAACCGGCGGCTGTCCCGGCCACTGCCGCCACTGGGTCTGCCACGACCGCCTCTGTGGATCCTAACCTACAGCAGCAGGTGAGCAATCATCCAGTGAACCGCATTAGGCTGGTCCTGGGAGGAACACCAAAGCTAACAAAAGTACCAACTCATCCAGGCTCAGCAAATCGCCGCTCTCCAGGGTATGGGCAAGGAGATCGCTCCCCGGGAGGAAGGAGAGACATCGAACCTCGCCAAGCGTCAGACTGGCTTCGACCGCGCCTTGCAGTACGCTGAGGCTGCCCTGGTCAAGGGCCCCAAGGTGCAACTCGGAACTGGCGAGGGTGGTGCTGGCGTTGGTATCATCGTCGACAACAACCCCCAGGCCGCTGCCCGTCCCGGAACTGGAAACACCGAGGGCGCTGCTGTTGCTGCCCCCGCTGCCCCCGCCGAGGGCGCCGTTCAGGCTGGGCTCAAGAGGCGAGATCTCGGTGCCAGCCAGAAGGTCAAGGTCACCACCATGTACGTCCGCTCTGGCGTTCCTCCCTGTGAGTTCAGCCGTTTTCTTCACATATTCTAACTCGGTGTTCCTACGGGCACAGGCGCAACTTCATCATCGACGTCGACTAATTTTTGGTGTGCCATCCAAAGCTCTTCAGAATGGCGGTAACAAGATGAGCGCCCGCGATGTCCCGATCGAGCCACGTATTCAGACCCTCCAGATCGCCCCCAACAAGAGGGACGCAAGCCCCAGCCCCAACGCCATCGACGCTCTCAACCTGAATGTTGATGGGGAGCAAGGCATCACGATGACTTTCGTCGAGACTGTCGAGGATGCCGACGAGGATGAGGTGTGATCAAACAATCCCCCCATCAACTCTTACCGCCTTGAAATTCTTGCCGTCACTCTACATCAGCGACTCATTGTTACGATCTCTATTTTATCACTTGTTTAAAAAGACGACCGAAATGTGAATATGGTGGGATTTGCCTACGATGTTTACATGTAGGCCATAATTTGTATTTCGGAACCTGCGTTATATACCTTTCTCCTATTTTGTGTGGTGAGCGGCGTTTGACGGAATGGTGTGAAGCTGGACAGAGACATAGACCGTCAAAGCAGCGCCTTAATCAGGGCACATGGCTTGAACGTTGAACCAGCAATACTACGACCGGATGAATACAATCAATAACCCAAATGACCCTGACTGCTGAGAGAAACAGAAAAAAACTTCAGACAACCGAACTTCAAATTTTGATCCGTCCCATCGCGACCGTCGCAGCAACCCTTGTAACCCGGGGTTTCTCGGCGTGCGGGCTGTTCGCTCTCGTCAATCCGAACGATGTGCAGGAGTAGGTCCGAGTCAGGAAGGATCGTTGTGCAAGTGCAAGTGTTCCGATGACGACTCACCACCAGAGTGCTGTCTCAGGACGCCGCGCCAAGATGCAAGAGAATATCCCAGTGCCGGTTTTAGACTTCTGGAGCGCCGCCACCGCGGCTCCGCCCGGGGGTATCCTAGCAGGTCTGGCCATGGGGCTGGCCTGGGAGGGCGGTCTCGGTTGTAGCCGTTAGGGAGGGACCGCAGGGGCAGGGATGTGGGTAGATGATGAGTGCTACTGGATAGTTACACTTGTGTGACCTACGAGTATCAAATAATTTCATCTTTGCCCTTGTCATACTGAAGCGGGTCGTCTCGTCCTTGAAGCTGCTCACTTATCTGTCTCGGCCTGGAGAGAGGCAGAAGAGAACCAGTGCGGCATGTCTATCAAACCGTCCACATGCGGTACGGCCCCGACAAGGGAACTCGTTGCTTATTCGCATGCCTGTGCATTCTATTTTCTCTGCCCACTCATGGAATAGCTTTGCCCGAATCCACAGTTTTCAACTGTCTTGTGTAAGACCTTTCCGGAGACACCACCACCCAAACAGCCGGGAGCTTTTGCTGGCAGATACTGGGGTTATGGTTACCATAGGGCGGGGAGAATGAGCCAGGACGACCAGTGCCCAACTTGGACAGGTCTTGATCCATTTCATGTAGCCCAAGCATATCGGACCCCGAAGTTCGGTCCCTTGTTCGAGATATTTGTTTCGGGCTGCAGAACTAGGAATGGAGTCAAGGCTAAACAGAGCGCGTGCAGCGACCCTTGCCGGTAGCTCAACGAGCGCGAGCATGGGATATATTGAAGCAAGAAATAATAAAGCTGCAAGATCGCACGGGCATGATGATTGGGAACAAGAGCTATCTCGAAAAACCTTGCTCGCTTTGCAGACAAACACGCAAAGACGATGTTCCTGTATGGTTGACGGTCCACATATGGTAGGTATCTGGATTGGTTCGGTGTGAGCATGTACCAGCTGCATTGCTTACTTGTTGAGCCCACACATGTTGCAACGCTACTATCGCCAACAGGGCCTTCTTCTCCAAAATCATGTTGGCCTCGCTCTCCGTGGATGAGTGTCTTGTAATGATATCTAGAGTCTATCATGCCAATTGAAACACTGCGTTGGTGGATGCAGACCCTACATGAGCAAGTCAGGGACCTACCTATTGAAGTCTCTCAACGTACTGACAACACTCAGTAACAACGCCGATTTGACATCAAGTGTGCTGCATCCGCTGTGCCTAATTGGAAGCTGACCCTCTAATTTTGCCCATGGTCAAGGCTGACCGATGTGCGTGCAATCAACAACTGATCGGCCTACATTTTCCCCACTGGAGGATCTGTGATTTTCCAGGGTCTGTGGGTAGGGACACCTCTGCGAAGAAACCGTGTGATGGTGGCATTTAAAGTAGACGGGAGCCAACTTCTGACGGGCTCCGCCATCCGTTCTTGCTAGTCCTGTCTGCCTTGCTCGTTATCGCTAGCAGCACGGCAGGTCATGGGCCAGGCGCGCCGGTGACCTGTTTCGAGTGGCATTGATGATCGACTCCTGTCTTCATGCTAGGCCCTATGGGCTTTTTTGGGTGATCGCCTTTTCGTCTGATCCATGTTGTATGGTGGCTGTCGGGAACTACCTAGTGTTGACAGGGGTGTCCGTTACAGGATACAAGGGCGTGGGACATCACGTTACTGTGCAACTCTGGTGCCTCATGCTGCACTGGCGTCGGATCAGGCTGGCGGAACAAGACTCTGAGAACCCTCGTAGGTAGAGTTCGATACGCTATCGGATCGTGATGATGCAGCGCCATGTTCTATTTTCAATGTTTGTTTTGGACCCGCCCGCCTGCCATCTTCGCACTGACAGACGCCAGGCCTGCTCATTGGGCGAAATATATTCCTCTTGCTTTGTCTAAAATGCAAGTCATTCGCTCGTGGAAGGGGTGGCCCCCGCTATGTGACAATCAACTCCAACGCCTTCACTATATGTACGCCCGCCCGTTCTTGCAAAGTGATCTTACACGCCGCTGTTGTACCGCGGCCGCGGCGGCCGCGACTGCTCAGTGCTCCCACTCCTTATAGGCCTTCTGCTTCTGCCGCGTGTTCCACCCGAGCTTGCCGCTGATACTATTTACCCAGTCCTCGGAGCGGCGACCCTCGGCCTGGACGCTGGCGAAGGGGAAGCGGCTGGCCGAGATGGTGACGTAGTCGCCCGGGAACAGCTCGACCCTCTCGCGGCCGTCAAAGCTGGCCCAGGAGCTCGTACGCGCCGAGAAGGGCACGCCCACCCGCAGCACGATGGTGTCGGGCAGGATGATGGGCCGGAAGGACAGCGTATGCGCACAGATGGCTGTGACTAGCATCACCGGGTTCTCCGGGTGGCAGAGCGAGCCGCCCGCTGCGAGGTTGTAGGCGGTCGACCCGGTGGGCGTTGACACGCAGATACCGTCGGCCAGGACTGAGGTGAAGTGCTCGTCGTCGCCGAATATTTCGAGATAGGACATTGCTGTGGTTGTGCATCAGTTCATGTTTGCAAACTTCGTGGTCATTTTCACCACAGGGAGTAGCTCTCAGAATGAACAATATAGACTCACTCGGGTTCGGCCCCCGGTCCACCACGATCTCGTTTAGTATCTCGTACGTCCCGTCCGGCTTGTGTGTGTGCTCGTCCTCTTTTTCTTCACCAATCAGCTCTTCTACCAAGTCCCGATCTCGCCGTATGCTCTCCTCGTCTTCCTCACTTGAAGTGTTTGAACTGCCGGCGGTGCCGTCCGTGATCAGGCCCGGATCCCGCTTCCGCTTCTGGCTCCTCATGATGGTCCCCTCGAACCGTAACCTGAGACTAACAGTTACGCCCTCCTTAAAGGCCCCGCTGAGTGTGTTCTGGTAGTCCTCGAAATCAAATTTGGTCAAGAAGCCCAGACTCCCTAGCGCAAAGCTCAACACGGGCGGCACGATGCGTTGGAACAGCCAGCTGGCGTAGAGCACTGTGCCGTCGCCGCCCAGGGTTATGGCGAAGTCGAAAGTGTGAGGCCTCGTCCGGCACATGTGCTCGTCCCACCATCTCAGGCGTCGCGATATGGTATGGGCATTCTCCTCCTCGAGCTCGCCGGCCTGTATATAATCCTTCTTTAGTTCTTCGATCAGCCCCTCGGCATTAAACTGCCTGTTGGTCTTGAGGTCCCGCTCCAGGTATACCGTATACCTCACGTCCCGCTCCTTGTCCAGCAGCCACCGGGCCAGCTCCCGCGCCTTGGGGATCAGGTCACGGTCGTAGACCTTGGTCAATATGAAAACATTGCGGACACGAAACTTGAGCCGCATGCTCCCCAGCCGCCTGCTCAGCTCCCTGACGCCCCAGGCCATCTCGCTCAGCTGCTTCTTGGTCAGCAGGCGGCTGTGCAGCTCGTGCTCGGCTTCGGCATGGGACTTGTCGACGTCCGAGGTCGACTTGGCGATCTGCTTGGCCCACTCGTGCTCGTCGGTCTGGCCGGTGTCGCTGCCGGCGTCGGCGTCGGCACCCCGAGACAGGATGGCGCACTTGCCCTTGGGCTCGACGAGTCGCTGGTCGGACAGGCCGTTCTCGGAGATGGAGGTGCTGTCGACGTGTTGCTCATGGTGCCTGTCCTTCTCGTGCTGTTCGTGCTCGTGTTGCGCGTGTCGGGCGCGCTTCTGCGACTCGAGGAACTGGTGGACGAGGCATTGCGTCTTGTCGTTGTGCTGCTGGCGAAGCTTTGGGACTGGCGCCTCGGAGGGGACGAGGGAGCTCTTGCGACGGTAGACGCTTCCGGCATCGAAGGTTACCTGTTTGTGTGATTAGCGGCCCTGCAGCAGCAGCAAGAAGGGCGACGCGGTGCCGGTGCTGGCGATGATTGGAAAAGGCATGGTAAGGCCAGGGCGGTGGCAGGAAGGACATGGAGGGGCACTGGAATTGAGGGGCAGTTGGGCAGTACCTCGACGGCCTTGGCATCCTCGTCGCTGGCGCTGGAGTGAGGGTCCTCAAAGGCAACCTGCTTATCTTGGCCGCCCATGCTCGCTCGGCCGTGGAATTTTGGACTTTGGGAATCGCGAAAGGGCCGCGCAGGACGAGGGCGAGGGATCAGCGGACTGACGGTCGAGGTTGCAGATCGGAAGGCACGGAGGGGAAATGGCGCATGGTAGAGGACTGCACAGTAATCAACCAAGGAGTAACATAGTCGAAGGAATCAGCTTCGAAAGGGCCTCTCCCGGTGACAAAGCGCACCCTACTCCCTACCCTGGGCCTGGCCGGGCTGGGCCTCGGAGGGGCAGAGGGGCCTGAGGGTTATGTCATCATCGGTGTTCCGTGGTGGCGACGGTTAGTATCCGCAAGGCGGCTCTCTTTGCTACCTAGACCTAGTGGGCCGTCAAAGCGCCTATCATTGGCTCGGTACATACCTAGGTGTCTTAGACCAGCACTTCGGCCAGAGACAAAACAGCGCACTACAATGGCCTTGTCCACTGTGTCGGGTCTGACAACTAGCGCACAAGTACTCATGCTGTTCACCATCAACTCAGTTTCCCTGCACCCAATCAATCTTGCCAAGAAACCACAAATCAGCAGCAGTCAGACCAGCGTCGCCATGGATCACCAGTCCACCACCTTCCCACTATTCCCCTCACTGCCAGCTGAACTGAGGCTGATGGTGTTTGACCAAGCTTTGCTGCCGCTCATAGAAACCAGCATCGTTGAAGTGTCTATAAGCTATGATGACCTGGAATGCCCCTCTGGCTTTGACACAGTCACCGATTCCCTTGATCTGTCCTTCTCTGTTGAAAACGGGACATTTCTCCAAGAGACACAAAACTCTGTGGTCTCAGCGGAAATCCTTGGTCAGGTATGCAAGAGAGAGCCGAGCCGCGGTCGAGGCCTTTCGTGAGCGCTACGGCCGGCCCCAAACTACAAGCGCGGCGTTTTGGCCGACCTTCTCTTCAGGCTGTCCCAGGTCCCACGCGTCTCTCCCGTATCTCGAGCCTTTCAAGCCGGAGACCTTATGATCGGCGACGCGCTCTTCAGCTTGTCCCGGGGGTTGAGCGCCCCTCTCTGACCTCGAGGCCCTCATGCCGATATTCTTTTCTGGCCCAGGTTCCGTGTTCTTGAGAGAGAAGGCATCCCGTCTTGGTCCATCGCCGGCTTGAACCTCACACTCGCGACGCGTTGGCTCGTGCCCATGGGCATCCTGATAGGGGACCTTTTCAGGATGGAAGTCGCCTGGGACCCTCAACCTTGGTTACCTCCCCTCGCCAGTGCCCGTTGGCGCATAAAGGATGCTTTGCTGGGGCGTAAGCACGACATCATTGCACTGGTAACCCCAAGTGATTCACCATCTCCGCTTAGGTACAGTGACCTGGTTATTGTCTCAGCGGCCGCCAGTCGTGAGACGATAATTCCTGGCCTTAAATCCGAGGATAGAGACTTCCCTGTGGAAAAGGCTGAACACTGTAAGGAAAACTTCAGACTTTTTGAGGAGCAGCGGCTGAGCCAAATTAATGGACCACCGGATCACCCCGTGGCATGCGAGGGACTTTCCTAATCTCTACCTCGCATATGTGGATCCTCCCAAGCGAAGCAAGCCACGCCAGATCAAAGAGCAGGTGAAAGTTCGGAGCAGCCGGCCCCCGTACAAGACCTCGCGGTGACAGAGACTACTTGGTCTGGCATAAGACTTACAGCCCCTCTATCCTGCCGCCTGCTTTTTTCTTTTTTCTGTTTAGTCGGCTGTATCAGTGATTCTGCCTAGTATTTGCCGAAGGCAAGACACAATGCATTGTTTCTTTTCCCGGAATGCAGGGTACTAGTGTACTCTGCGGGCCACATTCAACACCCCAACACGACCATTTCCATCTTAGAATGTCTTGTAGTCAACAATCAAACGTATTTGTCTCTTTGGACGTCTACTTGTACTTCCGTGGTGCAATATATACCTAAACGTCAGCAGCTTACATCGGGAACCCTTCGAAGAAGACAGCGCACCCAGAATTGCGCTGCTTGACACGCATGAGGAAGTCCGCAATGTCAAGTACCGCCAAGGGGAACCAGTCCTCAACGCTTCGCCTAAAATGATTGCAAATCAGTGGGAATCTGGTTAAAACGGAGTAAAGCAAATGCAATAGGGCTGGTGAGCAAGGCTGTGCTGTGGCACGCCCCTCGTGGCTCTCTGGTGTCGAAGTCGAACGCCAGCACCGACTCGTGTTACCGGGTCTGTTTGAGACAAAACAATCCGAGTTAAAAACAATTCGTGGTCGGCATTCAAAGTACAGATTGGCAATGAAGGATTCCTCTGGTTAAATTACCAGCCCATCCGTGTAATGCGCGATGTTCCTCCTGTAGATACCACTTGATGCTGGGAAGACTCAAGAGTTCGAGACCCCACTTCCTTGCCACTAAGGTATAACATGCGATTGGCCAGCCTGGAAATCTACACCCGAATAGGAAATCTTAAAACGGCAAACCTCCGTCACGTTGGTGCAATAATTTGGATGAAAAAGCCGACGTGATGCGCAGAATGATTGCAGTCGCATTCACACCGTGCAAGTGCTTATCATTCACGGCGACAGCTGGGGGAAAGGCCTCAGAACGCGGAACGCTCCCTTGATCGGCTCGGAGGGCGATGACGCGTGGCGTAGGTACGGAACCCTCCCGTGCCGAGACAACTCAGAGCCGTGCACGCCAAACAGGCCTTGATTAGAGCTGATAGATGGACTACTGCTACCAGGTTGCCTCGAGACATCCGACTCGCTCGTTTGCAGGCGACAAGTTCGTATTGCAGTATTGGCCGTCTAGTAAATGATCTCAGGAATCTGGACTTGCCCGCCTTGGCCTGTGGGTTGACCTCGCAGCTACTGAGGATGTCCTCATAAGATACGATGCCGATCAATTCACTTTCGGCAAGAACAATCATGTATCTAGAGTATCTTCTGCCATGATCTCACCCCGAATGTTATCCTCTATCCACACCCTTTTTGTCAGGAGCCCATCTAGAACACAAGTCCCTCGCATTATCTAAAGCTATCCTTGGCACACAAGTAAGCGCTCTATGTCACTATTCTGGGCCCAAGTGGTAAAAGTTTGCAGTACAATCAATGAATCACTAGTGCCAGAAAGTCACGCTCTTTTTAGCGGTATGAAAGGACGGAAACAATTTGGAAGAGTGAAGAGACGTGCTTGGCACGCAGAACGATTCCTGGAGCTGAGACTTCCAAGGTCATGCAACAGGAGTATCGGCTTCCGAGAATACGTGGCTCGAATGAACTTAATCAGGCAGCACGCAGGTTTAAAGGGTCCTTGACGCCCATACCTAAAGTTTGATGTTAGCATAAAGGCAACGTCGAATGCAGGCCGGCACTTCATCGTATCCCTCAGAAATATTTCAGAATTCATGTTTGCTCCAAATGAAGTATTTCAATGGTATATAGAGTCGTTCACATCGATCTAAATTGGTCCCGAATAAGTTTTATTTCGGTGCTACACTCACCGACCCTGGGTGCCGGAGAGGTGAGGATTTGACTAGCCATGTGGAGGATCTTTGCTTCGTGTTTCAATCGGAAGAGTTCAAATAGTTGTACGAAACCACCGAGACAAGGCTTACATATTTGAGATTGTGGTGAGAAAAGTTCATGGTTCATCGGTAGCTTCAATGGCCTCACCCCTCGTGAGCGGCGCCCGTCTCTGCCGTGCGATCTTTCCGAAGCTCAGACAAAAGAGAGAGCCTGAACGCAAGGAGGGATGTTTACAAATATGAATGCCACCGCAGCGAGGCTGCCCAAGATTTCTTCCCTCCCCACGCTCGGTCTCTCGGAGCTGGGAAGTAATCAATTAGCCCCTGCCAGGCGCTCATAGGAGCCCCGTTTGCAGCGACTGTCAGGAAGTCAACATCGCTAAGGTGTACAAAAGTATACGGTCGCTGGGAAAGGCTACGGCAGGGCGGCAAAATTGCAATCATGCTGGTGGAGAATCCGAGCATGGCGGTCTAGTGAGCATGACATGTGATGGCGTCGAGACTGACAAGGCTGGCCTTATTGTTCACATTCAATCTGGACCTCCCGCACCCGCTTGAAATCCGAGGTAGAATCTCTTAACAGATCTTATCATGCTGAAGGGATCTCTCACCGCGGATCATTCCCGCGCGCGTACACCACTGTACGACTAGCCTGAAAAGGCAACAGAACACTTGAATCATATCCTGGGGTCAAGTTGTGGCCAGGACCATGGGCAGAGCGCGCCAGTGAACACCTGGGCACCTCCAAGGGCTCTGCTCTTGGGCCGGCAGGCGGTCTCATGTGGTCTCGCGCGATCTGGAGGCTGCCAACAGCTACGCTTCACCTAGGCTCGAGACCGAGGAAGGCCATGCAAGTGTTGGTCTAATTAAACCCGTAGCTTTCTTTCGACTGCCTGTTCTATGGGGACACCTAAACTCCGCCGTTGAACATGCGAACTATGCCAATGACAACACCGAAAATGAAGTGGTTGGCTTCGTCGCAACTCATATTCTTATATTTCCTCTGAAGTGGGGAGATTCTCGACTCCGAAAACCAGGCTGATGGTTGTACAATGTGAACAAGGGAAGGAAAAGGTCGGACTCGGCAGGCCGATTATGCTAGCACTTTCTCGCCGTTTGGTGATGGTGGCGGCATGGGAACCTGTAGATGTGTCAGTCAGTTTGGGCTTCGAAACTCTGGCGCCGGAGAGGGGTCCCCGGGAAGGGGGTGGGGTCGCTTACCTCTAGTTTTGTGCTGCCGGCCATCATCTTCTGGAAACCAATACCCACGCCTTCAATCACGGCCAGCAACACAGCGCAACCGATAGCGCCGTTCCTCGCCGACTTGAACCCGCCTCGCATCGCCAGAGCACCACCCGTCAGGAAGCCGGCCCCGATCGCGTTCCATGGATCCTCTTTTTGCCGGACACCCTTGACGGCGCAGTCGCACAAGCTGAACAGGCCTCCCCAGGCGCCGAAGTTGCCTCCTAATACCGGGGCGCGCATCTTGACAGCTGTGATGGCGCCTATCCGCCGCTCGCCGTAGGGGCTGTTGCGAAAGCCTTTGATGCCGTGCCAGATCGTGCCGCCGATCGCCTGTTGGGGAGAGGAGGGTTAGCGAGGTCACAAGGATGGAGGTCCAGAGAGGTGGGGGGAGCGGGGTGATGACTGACTCCCATGGCGAAAGCACCACCAAAGTCATTGAGGATGACCCAGGGACATGGGTCCCGACCGTGATCCATTGCCATTATGTGCTGCGGAGGAGGGGGGGAGGAGGCTGGAGAAGAGAGGTGTTCGAGGGGCCGGTGAGGCTTTGAGGCACGCGGAGGAGTTCGGTGTGGCCCGCTGGATGGAGAGAGTGCCGGCGACAAGAGGCTGCGCAAAAAAGTCGAGTGGGTTGACGTAGTTGAGGGCCTGACTGTGGATGGCAAGGTGGATGGGAAATCTGCAGAGTCGGCGCGCTTGCGGCTAAGGAATTTCAAGTGGGTCTGACGAGTGGTCTGCAGATCCCGGTCCGTGCTTACAGGCGCGCATGCGGGCAGAAAAAGTCAAAATGTAAGCGCGGTGGCAAGCCGTCGGCTGCGCGCCAAGAACATTGCATTCCGGCTGCAGTGGTCTACGCTGCTCGAGTTCACCTTAATATAAGATCCGGAGGTCATCACAGTCATATGTGTCTTTCGGAATTAGTGACTACATCGAGAGGACTAAATCACGACGAGTCGCCCAAAGTACTTAGGTAGATTTGGAGGCTTCGTTCCTCCATGGTCCTCCCAAGCAACACCTCTAAGAGCCCGCTGTAAGAGAACACTCAGGTGCGAGGTAGACACTGCAGACTGTAGATTGATTCATTCTCCAAGTCGAACGACCCGAGCTCCAGGCCGGCGCTCGGCATATCGACGGAGCTTTGAACTCGTGAGAGTCCATTCGGAGCTTTCTCGCAGCAGATGCAGTGTATGTTGATGACGGTTCGGGGAGCAGCTAGTCTACTATTGTGGCTTCATGAAGCAGCAGAACGTTTGTTCAGCTAGGGCTTTAAGTCTGGTTTGTCATGGCCACGGTGTGTGTTAGCTCTCCTGGGTCGCCAGCTGGGTCGCCAGAAATACTCCATAGCCTCTGTCTGTACAAAATCCGAGGCCTAAAGATTGTAGACCAGCTTTTTCGTGCCAATGGGTCTGTCAGCCAAGCAGGGGCAGTTCCACGCTCATGAGCGATCACATAAACACCACCCAGTCTAACAATTTCCATATTGCCATAAGCAGCAACTGTAAAGAAACACCTTGGGGCAAGGATGGGAAGCATGGAGGGGAACAAGAAAAGAAACCTTGGAAAGAAAGAGTGGCTCGTTCCTGTCCCCTCGGGCTTTGAATAGGAGACTGTCGCAGACGTGCAGGAAGCAGCAGGCGGGGGAAATTGTAAAGCCAAGATAGTCACCACTGCGACGGGCGTTTTCAACTCAAGTGTCCAAGAGACGCCCGGCTAGCTCAATCGGTAGAGCGTGAGACTCTTAATGAGCCTCGTGTTCTGACAGAAAATCTCAAGGTTGTGGGGTAAGAGAAAATTCAGATCTCATTTGATCCGGAGCATGTCCATTAACATCCGACTCAGTTCGACCCCCACGTCGGGCTCAATTCCCGTCGCAATGATTCAATCTCTTTTTGCCTTTTGCTTTTTGCTGGTCCGGCATTGCGTGGTGCTAGGTTCTGCCTGGGGTTGGCCAAAGTGGCAGGTTGGTCGTGTTCTCTACATGCGAGAACAAAGCTGAATGAATGTATGTGATGGCTTCTTCCAGGACCCTGTAAATGAGACTCGCTATTGTCGCGTGCACGTGATGCCGGATGCAAGCTGTTCGGCTGGGAATCAATTGCAGCATGATTGGCGCTAGAGCCCCAGGCAAAGTGGGTCCGGGCGCCAAAAAAGTCGATGCTGCACGACCGGGCAGAGAGCAGAGCTTCACTTTTGCTCGCCCTCGACCGACCCTCTTGGCCGCTGCAGCTTTTCTCTCCTGATCCCGGGCTCAACCATCTCCTCTCCTGTTGCTGTGATTGTGTGGCCGTCTCTTTCCTTTCTTCAAGATGTCTTCTCTCAGAACCGTTGCTCCGTTCCTGCGGACAGCCCGCACCTCTCTCAGATCCGCCCACCCATTAGTATCGCTGCAGCGACAGTCCACTTCTCCAGTCCTGAACCTGCGCCGTGGGTACGCCGTCTACGAGAGGAGCAAGCCTCACGTCAACATCGGTTCGTGCCTTCTCCAGTTCTGTTTGGTTCCAATAAAAGACTCACATGCCGTCAAACAGGAACCATTGGTCACGTCGATCACGGAAAGGTAAACGCAGCCCGAGCTCACCCTCAGCGCAAGCTCGACTCGACTCGCGATTCATGTGGCTGACAGGCATTGCTCGCGACTAGACCACCCTCTCCGCTGCCATCACAAAGCGACAAGCCGAGAAGGGCTACGCTTCCTTCCTCGACTATGGCTCTATTGACAAGGCTCCCGAGGAGCGAAAGCGTGGTATCACCATCGCCACCGCCCACATCGAGTACTCGACCGATGCCCGACACTACTCCCACGTCGACTGCCCGGGTCACGCCGATTACATCAAGAACATGATTACTGGAGCTGCCAACATGGACGGTGCCATCATCGTGGTCGCCGCCTCCGACGGACAGATGCCCCAGACCCGAGAGCACTTGCTGCTGGCCCGTCAGGTCGGTGTCCAGAGGATCGTCGTCTTCGTCAACAAGGTCGACGCCCTGGAGGACCCCGAGATGTTGGAGCTCGTCGAGATGGAGATGCGTGAGCTGCTGAGCACCTACGGCTTCGAGGGCGACGAGACCCCCGTCGTCCTGGGCTCTGCCCTGTGTGCCCTCGACGGCAAGCGACCCGAGATCGGAGAGCAGAAGATCGACGAGCTGATGAAGGCTGTCGACGAGTGGATCCCCACTCCCCAACGTGACCTCGAGAAGCCCTTCCTCATGTCCGTCGAGGACGTCTTCTCCATTGCCGGTCGTGGAACCGTCGCCTCGGGCCGTGTCGAGCGTGGTGTCCTGAAGAAGGACTCAGAGGTCGAGCTTGTCGGAAAGGGAGGTGAGGTCATCAAGACCAAGGTCACCGACATTGAGACTTTCAAGAAGTCCTGCGATGAGTCCCGCGCCGGTGACAACTCCGGTCTCCTGCTCCGTGGTATCCGCCGCGAGGATGTCAGGCGCGGTATGGTCATCACCAAGCCCGGCACCGTCAAGGCCCACACCCAGTTCCTGGTCTCCCTCTACGTCCTGACCAAGGAGGAAGGTGGCCGCCACACCGGCTTCATGGAGAATTACCGCCCCCAGATGTACATCCGAACTGCCGACGAGTCCTGCGCCCTCTTCTTCCCCGAGGGCACCGAGGACGCCCACTCCAAGATGGTCATGCCCGGTGACAATGTCGAGATGGTTGCCACCCTGCACAACCCTTGTGCTGTCGAAGCTGGTCAGCGCATCAACATCCGTGAGGGTGGCAGGACTGTGGCCACCGGTCTGGTTACCCGCATCATCAAATGAGCCATTCAACAGGGTGGTTGAAAGCTGAAATCTGCAGGATTCAATTCAGTGATCTAGTTGCAGTCGGTTCCAGTGTCCAGAGGGGAAGTCTTGCATTTGCAGCAATCTCTTTTTCTCTGTTGCGGGAAAGGTTCAGGAAAAAAAGGAGTTTGCAAAATGCGCCATTGTCATGAGTGTACGTATACCACGGAGAGTTGATTCTATGTACATTTGCCTGAGCCTGCGGGATTGCACGGACATTTATCTCCCCTCCACACCTTTTCGAGTCTGTTATAATCCTGTAGTTTAGACAAGACCCGCAATGATAGAACTCTCAGATGATCAAGAACTTGGACATGCACGCATACTTGACCAGAGATAGTAGTGTCATAAAAGTGCTGGCTAATGATTAGTGGTTGTCCCATGTGGTCCCTTGTCCAAGACAATTCGAATCACAACTGGTCGTTGAACAGCCATGTAGCTCATGTTAAGCTCAGCTAAGAAACGGGCATGGCCAGATAGACAAGGTTTGGAGAACTGGCACAATTAAGTGACGGGCGAGGGTTCTGTTCAAGTAGCGAGGGAGATTTCGGACATCACTGTAGCCCAAGTGCGCCCAATGGATATGGAGTCCACCTTGTAGGATCATGTCGCCACCAAGACGTCCGCAAATACTGAAACTGCCCCGTAGAAATCTGGTCAAAGGGCGAGAAGTTGTCCCAGTTCCGAGGTATGGCCTCGGGTGCTGGGCGTCACCCTGCACCTGCATTCACAGCATCTGCCGCGTTGGCGGCGCGCGCGTTTGTGTTGGGTCTTTTGCACTCGTTCGTCTATTCCGACGTGGGATGGAAACTCGATCTAAGTCATCGCAGATCTCCCCCCTCCCTAAACCCCGGTCAAACCCTGCTACCAGTGGGTGATTTCCATGTCCGGATCGCCAAAAACCAATCAAACTCCTAATATGAAGCAAGCCGGCCGATGAAATGCTTTTCGATCGCATTGGGGTAGATATCGAGGGGGGTGGGGGACGTGTGGTTCCCGGAAACTGGAGTGCACCCCGTTGAACTCGTTGGCCCGTTGTAATCGTGATGTCGACCGAAAGAACTGTCCATCCCTACTCCGTCCCGTTTGGCGGGTGCATTTATCGGTGCTGTTAGGGTCAAGTGTTAGCTTCTATCGCTCGGATCCATCGTGGCTAGTTTGCGACGGGGGCCTGAACGGGTCGCACCTTCTGGAAGCCAATGTCGGCGGACTTCTCACGGAAGCACTGACGGCAGATGTTGAGGCCGTACTTGCGGATCAGACCGGCACGGTGGGTGCAGACGCGGCTGTGAGGAGAGATCGCATGTTAGCCGCCGTTCTCAGTGTTGTAGATTGACCTCCACCAATTGTTCCCTGCATGCGTGGTCGATTTTGCCTCGACAGCGACATAATTTTCCTCCTCCGAGACGGGGGTCGGTGTCTTCGTACCAGGAGCGGGCACCCTTTCCGTAGCCACGAGGGCGGGAGTTCCAGACGGATTCGTGAGACATGGTGTCGGTTGACGATTGACTTGACGAGGTGAAAACGTGTCGTCGGTCAGCGGAGGTTGTCGTTTCAGGACGGTGAGGTAGGTAGATTGCGGTCTTGACGGTCGATCTGGCTGGACGAGGTGGTTCTGGGGTGGAGCAAGGTTTGGTCGCGGCTACCTTTTGTTAAAAAATCTGGGTTGGTGTGTCTGTGCCACACTTTCCCGCCGTTTTGGTTTTTCGCACCAAAGTGGCTGAAGACTTGCCGGGGGCCTGTGGCGCAGTCAGTCGCCTCTCGCTATCTTATCGACGCCTGCTCCTGGTGGGGGCCCGCTTTATGCATCCCTGCTTACAGGCGTCTCAGGGACTCTGTTGCCACTCAGCCTGTCATTCCGCGAGAGAGCTACAAGCTTATGACAGCTGCAGCAGTGCCAGATTGTCCTCTACCTTATCCATATTACTGATCGGGCGACCGATTTCAAAGCACCCGTCATTCCCCCTTCCTTTAGCAAGGCAACTCGTTTGCTTTAGATTTTACCTTGGTCCTCCCTCAGATTCCTAATTACAATCATCAGTCCATCACCCAAGTAACTCCCAAAAATACGACCAATTCCTAGCAACAATGGTCCTCATCAAGAGCTTCGTGCTCGCCGGCTTGACGGCAGTTGTAGCCGCCAAGTCCGCAGTCCTCGACCTCATCCCTAGCAACTTCGACGATGTCGTGCTTAAGTCCGGCAAGCCAACCCTTGTTGAGTTCTTCGCGCCATGGTGCGGCCACTGCAAGAACCTCGCCCCAGTGTACGAGGACCTCGCCAGCTCCTTCGCATCTTCCAAGGACGTCCAGATCGCAAAGGTCGACGCCGATGCCGAGAAGGAACTCGGCCGTCGATTCGGTGTTCAAGGATTCCCTACCCTGAAGTTTTTCGATGGCAAGAGCGAAACGCCCATCGACTACAGCAGCGGCCGTGATCTGGAGAGCCTGTCCAACTTCATCACTGAGAAGACCGGTGTGAAGCCTAAGAGGAAACTGGAGAAGCCTTCTGCGGTGACCATGTTGACGGATTCGACATTCGACAAGGAGGTTGGTAGCGACAAGAACGTCCTGGTTGCATTCACTGCGCCTTGGTGCGGCCGTAAGTACCCCCTCGTGAGCGATCATTTGACGGGTTGTTCGGATGGCTAACATATCCACCAACGCAGACTGCAAGAACCTCGCCCCCATCTGGGAGCAGGTCGCCGAGGACTACGAGAACGAGCCCAACGTCCTGGTCGCCAAGGTTGACGCCGAGGGCGAGAACAGCAAGGCGACCGCCAAGGCCCAGGGCGTGACTTCCTACCCGACCATCAAGTTCTTCCCCGCCGGCAGCAAGGAGGCCGAGCTCTACAGCGGCGGCCGCGGCGAGGCTGACTTTGTCTCATTCCTGAACGAGAAGGCTGGCACGCACCGTGCTGTCGGCGGTGGTCTGGACGCCTACGCAGGCACGATCGAGGCGCTCAACTCGGTAGTGGACAAGTTCACGGGCGGTAAGAGCGTCCTGACCGAGGCCCTCGCCGATGCCCAGAAGCAGGCCGAGGAGCTCAAGGAGCAGGCCCAGTACAAGTACGCCGAGTACTACGTCCGCGTGTTCGACAAGTTGAAGAGCAACGACGGATACGCTGCCAAGGAACTCGCGCGTCTGGATGGAATCCTGAAGAAGGGTGGCCTGGCCCCCACGAAGCTTGACGAGCTCACGAGCAAGACCAACATCCTGCGCCGCTTCGTCGAGGAGAAGATCGAGCAGGTCAAGGATGAGTTGTAAACACGTCGCAGCCGACGTTTCCAGAGGTAGTCGAATGGGGGGCGGGACCTGGAATTGCTTGGTTGTATTTTACTGGGAGCACTGGGAAGCAAATCGCATGGAGATGACTCTGAATAAAACCTGACTTGGAATCGACTTTTGGTACTACAAAAACCATTGCCATTTGCCATGCCTGATGTCGCACCTTGAACAACCGTAAAACTATATGTCCTGTAACGTGAATGTGTCCCCAGTTTGGGGTGGTGCCCGTAAACGGTCCACGCGAATGCGCTCTAGGAGAACATCTTGGTCTATGATTGCTTCGTTCCAGAGTCCCGATCGTTGTTGGCCATCAACGCCGCCTCCAAGCTGTCGATTCTCCTAGACATCTCATCCACTGAACGGGGGTGTTAACGACATGAGAGAAGCGGGCCCGGCCTGATGAGGCTACTTACTCTTGGCGAAGATCTCACTTGACACTCCGGCAAACTTGTTGGAGAGCGTGTTCAGGAGATCGTCCAACTGTTGCGTCAGCTCTGCGCGAGCGTCGTCGGACGTCTATGTGGTGGGGGTGTCAGTCTCAGGTTCTGGGGTCTCGAGCGAGATCAGGGTAGAGGCGCCAACGAATGAGTGCTGGAAGGCAGCAGAGGAGACTGTACATTTGGCTGGTTGTTTGGCTCGCTGGAATTGGACGCCATGTTTGTGAGTAGAATGGGTCGATTAGGACACGCGGATTCTCATAAAATAGTGGACTTGGCTGTGAGATTCAAGTAATTCAACCTTCATGTGATGATGGTTCGGAGAGTTAAGGGGCGTGCATATGGGCGGATGTGAGTGCAGCCCAATGTCTGGGGTCTGGCCGTTGACGTTGCTTTGTTAGCGGGCAAGGGCCCTCAGTGAGAGCATCTGCCAAGCCAGGACCTTTCCCGGGTACCCGTATTTGAGTACAGCAGGGGGTGGGGGGAGAGACCCGCGTCATTTGAACGTCGCTTGGAACAACCTACGCTCACACGATCACCACCTCCAACCCAACACTGCTTTATTTGTCGGTACACTGTTGAAAGACCCACTGTATAAGCCACTTGTTGCAATGGCCGACTGAGAAGCTTGCACTTTTATTGCTATTCACCTCCATACGCGGCCTGACATGCTCACCCGGTGACCCTCCATTCCACAAAGGCTCCGCAGCCTCCGCCCATCCCACCTAAGATGCCGCCTCCACACCAAGAGAACCTGCGAGTCCTCGCCATAATCCTCATAATCTTCTGGCTCACCACGTCCTCAGGTGATGGGCAGGCCGGCTACTTTGCCACCCCGTTCCTGACCCAGGAGCGCCTCGCCCGCCAGCGCCATGCGTATTCCGTCCTAAACTCGACGAAATGGGGCGACTTCAACCCGCGCCAGCAGGGTGACCCGCCAAACGGGACCGAGCACACGCGGTACATAAATATCACGGGCTTCAGGCAGGCCGACGGCCTCGCATGGGAGGACCTGGGTCTGTTTAGGGAGCGCTGCTTGGAGACCAGTCGGAGCACAAGCCCTCTTCGGTTGAAGCCGAGGGCTGAGGAAGGCGAACCTGTCCTCGAATCTAAAGAGGACGCGGCGCCGGCAAAGTCTTTGTGGGACATGGTCGGTACCCCGACGTGGTTGAACGCGACGGGCTTGGTGAAGGGCGCTTGGACCCGAAGAGAGGCGTCTTCCTCTAGGACTTGGTCCGACTATAATTTTACGGCAATGACGCCTGGCGTCAGCTGGAGTGGGACTCACGGCGAGTGGAATAGAAACGTGACGGGTTCTGAGGGGACTATGCAGCTACGGGTCGAGGACAAGAAGCGACACATGGAGTACGACGAGGACATTGGCGAGCATCATCACCTCAGTACAGGTGGCTCGGTCCGCGAGGTTGCCGCCGGCCTGATAATCGAGGACTCGGCCCATGACGGAAGCGGGGGGCAGTACGAGATGAGGCTACATGGAGTCCACTGGCCGGCGCAGGGCAACATGCTGCTTACCACGACGAGCGAGAAGTTTGCAGGAATCTTTGGTCTCCCACACCTGACGCCTGACGAGAGTTTCTTCGAATCGAGCCAACAATTACTGAACCAGACCATACATGAGGTCCTCAGCAAGAAGGAGCGTTCGGCTTTTACGGACCAGAGCAACCCCTGGGCATCGAGCGTCGGGGGTGTGGAGGACTCGTGGAATCCCTCGCCGCATTGCGAATGGGTCGTCTACCTGCAGGTCCACCCACTGAACGGCAATGACTTGCAGCGTACAGGCAACAACATAGGCGACGTGGTCAAGGAGATCGAAAACGAGCTGCGAAATCCTACTGGAGCCCCGTTGCCTCATGTGCCGGAGATGAGAATGTCTGCCGTGCTTTATTCGCCGGACTGTGCCTACTTCCTGGAATCCAAAGGCCCGCCGCATTTTCCTGAGGCTCAGGGAGATCATCTGGTCGGCTTCAAAGAGGAAGTATGGATATCAAACCTGAACTTCTATCTCTTGGCCATGGCTGCGATTGTGTTTGGCCAGGTTCATCTGCTTAAATCACAGATGAGAGAGTCGTATACTCCGTCCACCATGGGTCGAGTCAGTTTCTGGACCATTATCATCATGGTCCTAGTCGATGGCATGATGTTCACTGTTGCCGCCGCGCTAAGCCTTGACTCCCCATTCTTTCTCCGGGCGCTGATCTTGACGTTTGCCCTGTTCATGTCCATGATGATTGGAGGCAGTTTCCTGGGTGAAATTTACAAAGTCCAAGAGTCCGAATGGCGGCCGCGAGAGCGCGAACATACTCCAAACAATACCACACCGAGGCCGCCCTCAACGCCTGCAGCACCCGAAGACTCGCTACCGAGGCCGGTCACTGCGAGCGCTGCTGCGGCTGTCAGTCCTCCGATCATCGTCCCATTTGACCAGGACATCGACGCTGAGATCGCGGAGAACACGGCTGCAGGAGCAGCAGCTGTGCCCACCACGGGCACAACAGGCGCCGGCACGCAGCAGTCGAGAGTGACACCGTTCTCGAGCATCATCGGCCGGCTCTTCCTCGCCGGCTCATGCATAAGCTTCCTATCCCTTGCTGCCAACTCGTGGTGGAGGCCACTGCGGAGCTTCTACGTCAACACCCTAGTATTCGCCTACCTGTCTCTGTGGGTCCCTCAGATCATCCGCAACATGTATCGAAACAGCCGCCGCGCTTTCTCGTGGCGCTTCATGATCGGCCAGTCGGTCCTGCGGATCTTGCCGGTCGCATATTTCTACCTGCGTAAGCGCAACGTGATTTTCGCTGAGACAGACTGGAAGGCGTTCCTCATCGTGGCGGGCTGGCTATGGACTCAGCTATGGGTGCTGGCGTTCCAAGACGTCCTCGGCCCGCGCTTCGGTATGCCCAAGGGCTGGATGCCCGAGGCATGGGACTACCATCCCATCCTGCGCGAGGATAACGTCGAGGCTGGCGGACTACCGATAGGGCTGGTGCCTTCTACCTCCACCCCTGGGTCTCCCACCCTGGAGCGCGTGCGCTCTCTGAGTCTGAGCAGCGCAGAGGGCAGGGAGAAGAGCACGACGGTGAAGGGGATGCGCATCCGGGCCATCGAGTGCGCCATCTGTCAAGAGGCCCTGGAGGTTCCGGTTGTCAAGGCAGGGCAGGACGTCGAGCCTGCTGGCGGTGGTGTTGCTGGCGTGCTGGAGCGGAGGAAATACATGGTCACGCCGTGTAGGCACATTTTCCACAGCGCGTGCCTGGAAGGGTGGTTAAGATTCAGACTGCAATGTCCAAATTGTAGAGAGGAATTGCCTCCATTATAGATGGTCTATTGCAGTTGAACAGCGTTTTGTATATATACATCGAATCAATGATTGATTGCCCAGGCAGTAGCACACAAGTGGTCGCACATTGGCAGCCGCTCCAAGCTATTCCCGATTCCGCCCTGCAGGTCTGACAGATTACCCCTTTCGGTTCCCAGCCCTCTGGTTCACCTGGAACTTATGTGAAAGCCCGTCCCTAGATCATGATATACTCTGCCTGAATTGATGATATACTCTGGGCTCGACTGTTTATCAGAGCCGGAACAGTTTTGCAATATATCACAGCATGGCGCACCCAACAATCATCGACCTGCCAACTGAGACCCTGAACTCGATATTCGGGCACTTCTGTCTGCATTGTTGTCATGGCGACAAAGAAGGTCTAGATTCGTATTTTTGCAGTTCCAAGCACCACCAGCAGTAAGCAGCTTTTCAATACAGCCTTGGCCCACTCAAGAACCTATTCTCATTTTTAGTCTTATATGAAGGTCTTATCAAGCCGCGGGCATTGAGACAGCGTTTGCCAGAACTTGACCGCACTTCTTCGCATTTTCGCACAAGACCACTTCTTTCGTAGTTCAGTGACTAACTCTGAATTCTGCAGGAATGCGAATGAGTCTTCCTGGTATTTAGCTGACTTCCGTCAGCCCCTGATTTCCCTGTGCCTGGCATCAAGGCGCCTCCGCGACGTTGCCCAGCAGGTCCTGCACCATGAATTCGTGCTATCCAATGGCGACTCATGGAGGTCAACCGCCTTCTCCTGGGACAGGCGACTCACGTCCTTCCTGCGGATGGTTGGCAAGCAACCCAATCTCGCGACCGCGGTGAGGAGGATGTCGTTTCACCCGAACCTCCTGGACGCCACCGAGCTCGGCGACATCGCAGCCATCGTTGACCTCCGGCGGATGGGCGGCGGTCTTGGCCTCCAGATCCAGGACGAATTGAGGCCACCGCGCTATAAGGACCGTCATGGCGAGCTGAAGAGGCCGTTCGTAGATGACAGATGGAGACCAAACCCGGGTAGCTCTGTGGTATGTGTAAAGCAAGTGATGCCGTATGGCAGGAAACTTCGCATGAAACATGTGGATGACTATACTTGTGACGACAGCTTCCGCGAGAGACACGCGCTCGGGCTCGAACTCCTGGCGATTCTGATAGGCACCTTACCAAACGTCGAGCGCCTGAGTATCCAGCAGAGTATCGTCGACTACGAGACTCATTACCTGTCAGCCCTACAATCGGTGACCACTAAAAGCCAGCCACGCATTCTCAAAACTCTTGACATTGCCGTGCAGGACTACATGTATGAGACCATGCTCCGGGTGCCGTTGCAGGCGGCGAGTGTTCTGGAGCTGGCCAAAAACACATTGCAGACCCTCAATCTTCACATGTGCAGAGGCTTCTGGACTGACCCTGGACAAGCACCTACCTTCAAGTCGCTCAAGACGCTTCGCTTGACCGGCAGTCGACTCGGGGACAAAGAGCTCGGTGTGCTGCTTTCGTGCTGCACTGCCGGCCTCACATCCTTCACCTACGAAGCTTCCGGGTCCTTTCGTCCTTCCTTGAGTTCTTATGACGTTAGTGAATTCCATCCACCAGAAGCAATCGAAGCCCTGAGGACACATTCACGCACGCTCAGAGCCCTGCACCTGGATATGAGGCGAGTGCAGAGGAACCCACCGGTGCAACCTCTGCTCCCGGCAAGCCTGGCAGACTTCACCGCGCTAGAGGATGTCTTCCTCAGCCTCAATACACTCTGGGTAGAGGAATTCACACTCCGGAGAGGGCAATCGAGGGACCTACCGGAGGGGGCCCTGGCATCCCCACAGCTTCCAGAGCTTCTGCCGCCGAACAAAAAATCACTGGACATCGCTGGCCGCCACCGTTACAAGAACCTGCCGCAGCTTTCGGGCCGCCTCCTCGGCCTCCCCAGAGCTGTAGCAGAGGAAGGGACGCTGCCGAGGCTGCGACAGGTCAGGTGCGATTCGAAGTTCAGGCGAGGGCTCAACGATGGATTAGGGCCGGACATCGGCGGTCTTTTCCAGAGCGCAGGCGTAGGCTTCGGATTCGGTTGCTGGCCGCCGAGCGAGACTACTATCACCCACGCCGTCACGGACCTCCCAGCCCCGCTGAGGCGTGGGAGTGATCAGCCCATGCTGATCGAATATTTCGATGATGAAGAGCATAGGCGAGAAACGTCTGATCGTGAGGAGGCTGAGCGGAGCAGAGCTGAACAGTTTCTCAAGGTGAGGGCATCCTAAGGCTTTGTCTGATCCTTTGATTTGGAGCTGAGTGAGCTTGCCGAGCTCTCAAGGCGGCCACTTCTGGTTCCTGTCCCCGGGATCTTGTGTGGCAACAGTCAGACAGGGCTCTAAACCAGATGCCTATCTGCGAGCAGCTCCCAATCTTGCTGATAGCATCCTGCCCTCGCTTTGGAACAACATCTCAGTATGCTTTGCTCCTGCACCCAGGAGTGACTACGCGGGAGGTATCTTCATGGTACCTGTGTTTCTTGACAATTGGAATGAGTGCTGGCAGGAAAAAAGATCGGAATTGACAGACTATATGGTTCTATGTTCTGCGCTGTGGAGACATTCTTTTTGTGTGAGTGCTCCGCGATAGGCAGACAGCGTCGAGCAATGATGTCATTGGCAGATGGTGACTATGTGGGTGCTTCACTGGTGTAGCTGGAGCTCTGGCCCGCCCTACTCTGCCTCTCCTGACCCCGCGTTCGCTAGAAGGAGCTGGAAGGCACCCCCCCCGGCAGCCTTCCATCGCCCGGCCCAGAGACGGCCTGACTGCCTGACTGGCAACCAGACAGAGACAGCCTGTAGATGGGGATGGAACTATGACAGGCAACTGTATGTACCTGAAACCACGAACAGTTCGGTTCCTGGCCCTACACTCTTGTGCAGTGCTGTCGGCCGTACTCACGGACAAGCTCTCCAGCGGCCGGCATGGGCCGTGAGGGTCGGCCCCACCCACATGTAAATCACGAAAGGTACCTTTGCGTGCCTGGACGGCTCGCACGAGGCAGCCCACAAGCACCTGTTGTTGGGTTGAAGAAGTCAGGCCTGTGGATGTGTTGAGGCAGAGAATCTGCTCTGACTGACGGCCTTGGGTGAGCACAAAGGAGAGGGTGTGAGGTAGACGGGTGCGGCTGGCCGACGTCACAGTCTAGGTCCAGGAGCCCTGGAAGGGCATCGAATCTTCTTGAAGCACGTTGAAGCTCTCGCCCGAGCCCCACTCTTCCACCACGGGGACGCCGTGCCTCTTGGTAGAATTGGCTCCCAAACGCACTCCCCTCTGCGCGCTTGACCAACTTTCAATCTCTCGATCCTATAACTTGGCAGTTCCACTGCATCACTGCAACTCAGATTGAGTGCACACAAAAAGCACAAACACCAACAGTCTTTCGGAACGAAACTCCATCTTCCAGTCATCCAAGACAGAGGCGAATTCATAGCGACCATCAATCGTTAACCCTCACAACAATTCCCCTCCAACATCCAACACCAAACAACACCGCGGACCCGATCCGGCCAATCTGACCCAACTGATTGCCACACGAGTCTCGATTGCTTCTCCCCATTCAACCAAGGCCCCGAGCCTGCGTTTCTTCTCTCAATTATTTCTTAATTTCTTCGAACCCATATTAGATCGACTCAGCCAAGGACACCGCAGCCATGGTTAAGGAGACAAAGCTGTACGACCAGCTGGGGGTCAAGCCCGAGGCAACCCAGGACGAGATCAAGAAGGGTTATCGGTAAGCACCATTCCCACCATACGCTTGTCTGCTGTCACGCAACCAATTGCTCTACGGTCAATGGCCATCCTCCTGGTCCCCAAAAATAACAATTAGCTAACCATGGGACCTAACAACAGCAAAGCTGCCTTGAAGTACCACCCCGACAAGAACAAGGACAACCCCGATGCTGCCGAGAAGTTCAAGGAGTGCTCACAGGCCTACGAGATCCTCTCTGATCCAGAGAAGCGCAAGGTCTACGACCAATACGGCCTCGAATTCCTGCTACGCGGAGGCGGCGCTCCACCACCCGAAGGAGCCGGAGGCAACCCCTTCGCCGGCGGTGGCGTCCCACCGGGCTTCGCGGGTTTCGACTTCGGTGGGCCTGGCGGCGGTGGTGCCAAGACTTTCCACTTCAGCACAAACGGAGGCGGCCCGGGTGGATTTAGTTTCTCCAATCCGGACTCCATCTTTGCAGAGTTCATGCGGAGTGGAGCTGGCGGCGGAGGTGGCGATGACGACTTCGGCGATCTTTTCAGTGCCTTCGGCGGCGGCGGTCCACGAGCCAGGGGCGGCGGTCCTCGCATGAGGACCAGCTTCCCTGATGCCGGTATGGGCGGCGGCCGCAGCGCACGACAGCCAACCCCCGAGGTAACAACGGTGGAGCGTCCGCTGCCCGTGTCTCTGGAGGACATGTACAAGGGAGTGGAGAAGAAGATGAAAATCAAGGCTAAGAAGTTTGATGACAACGGCAAGCGGACCACCACTGATCAGATGCTCACTGTGCCCATCAAAGCTGGCCTGAAAAAGGGCAGCAAGATCCGCTTCAAGGGCGTGGGAGACCAGGAGGAGGGCGGTCAGCAAGACCTGTGCTTCGTTATCGAGGAGGTAAGTTGTGTCGATTTTCTGTCATCTGAGACATTGGACGGGATGCTAACTTTGCCCGTAGAAACCACATCCGATCTACACTCGCGACGGCGACGACCTCAGCATGACCGTCGACCTCGAGCTGAAGGAGGCCCTGACTGGCTGGAAACGCACCGTCACTACCATTGACGGGCGTCAACTCAGCCTTGACAAGTCAGGCCCCACGCAGCCAGGCTCCCAAGACGTCTACCCGGGCCAGGGCATGCCCATCTCGAAGAAGCCTGGCCAGAGGGGCAACTTCATCATCAAGTACAATGTCAAATTCCCCACGTCGTTGACCGCCCAGCAGAAGCAAGCCCTCAAGGAGATCCTGTAGGCTGGTTGCGGTGACGAGGTAGAAGAAACTTCGACGGAGGCTGAGGTCCCAAGACGGTGACATAGGAGTGGGAAATCTTGGGATCTGAGCCTGGATACTGACTGAAGCACGAGTCAATTGTGGCCCGAGGAGTTTGGAACAGACAGGCTCGCTTGCTCAGGCCTCATTGCACACAAGGCTGGAGTTTTTGAGAGCCAGTGGCGGCTGCCACGAATACCGGCTCACTTCTTGGACAATCGCCTCGGCAGTGCCACAAAACGGCAGCGCCGAGATGTTCGATACTACTTGTTCCCCGACGCATCGACTCGGATTTGAGATTATGTATCGGATTCATATCCTTCGTCGTCAGAGGCCGGTGGTACGCCTGACGACGAATGGACATTTGCATGAAAGGACGATAACGGATCATGACCGCACGGAGTTTGGAGTCTTTTTTGTTTTTCTGTACGACCTCGATTGATTTTGATCCCATCCGCTTCTGGTATCCCTGAGGTCTTGGGGAAAGGTACCGCAGGCAGGTGGTAGATTAGTGTTTTGCTCTTTCATATACTCTGGGAAGGAAACCCTTCTGGTTGGGAAGGGGTACAACTGGCTGGGGCGATTCCATACAGCATGAGGACCCTTCACCTCACAAATCGTGTTGTTCTGTACCTCGTCTTGCCGTCTCTATAGACTAGTAATGTCAGAAATGGGACACATTGAGGAACAACTGCGGCACCAAGGGATGCTAAGCTGTCCAAATCTTTTTAAGTGATGACCCAAGATGTTACCTTCGCGGCTGGCAATGTATCTAAATGTCGCAGAGTGCCCCACTGTCTCGCACTCACTCCAAGCTGGGTTGCGTTGTACGGAGAAAGATGTGGCTGGCTGGAGGCACCGGCCGGCCTACTGGCCAGGCCCAACCCGAGCACGGCGCGAGCTGTGTAAGACGGTGAGCCTGCAGCGTGGGACAAATCCTCCCCAATCCCGGGAGGACGTGCCTGTACGCTGTCGCAAAGCACGGCCCTGTCAGAGTTTTTCTTTTGCCCGGCTTGCCTACGGTGTGCAGAGCTGGGCGAGGGGTGGTAGACCAACATCTTGCCCTGAACTAGGCACACCACCTGGTCTGCTGGCTCGCTGGCTGGCCTTGGAGATGGTCGGTATGTACAACCAGACCTGACCCGACCTCGGCTGGCCTGGCCTGGTGCGGCCCAGGCGCAGAGTGCTTGGGCACAGGCGCCTAAGTCGGACGGCACTCAGAGACATCCCGCGAGGCCATCATCACGGGGCATCTTGCAGTAGACTGCTGCTTGCTTCTCGAGGCTTTTCGTGTGGTGTACTGTACTGGGTAGTCGTCCCACGGAGGTTGCCAGCGAGTCATGAGACAGGCAAGGGCTGCCTTGCCGAATCGAGGGCCCACATTGGAAAGCCGATCGATCTGACTGCAGATGGGATACTCCGACAAAATGGCATATGCACCAGGTAGACACACACAGGCAGGCAGACAGACAGACAGACAAGCCGGCAGAAAGACAACCTTGGAAGCTATCAGACCATTTCCTCACCGTGATTATGTGCAGCCAGCGCCCAGCTCTGCCCTCCTTGCCCCCCCCCCCTGCTGACCGTGCCGCACGGATTTGGCTCCCGGTATGCGGCCCGTCTCGACGTCGCTTCCCATTCACTCTTTGCCTCCCCCGGACTGCATTGCATTGGTTCTAAATTAATACCGCAGGTGCTACCTTGACATTTTTGGGAAATCGTTGAGGTCTCTTGGTGAGAGGAGCGGGCGCCCAGTTACCCCCAGCCATACCCTCGTCCCTGCCAATTACCAGGCTCTGCCAGTACATGCACCTGCCGCTGGTGCACGCAGTGGGTGTCTCCATCCACCGCAGTCCACAAATCCCATCGTACCTTCCCTCAATGACGTATCGTCGCAGCAGAGCCCCGGCACTAATAGTACCTTCGTCTGACGGGCAGCAGCAGCTGCAACAGCACGAGCTCCTGCTTCTTGCCCCTCCCCCTCCTTATGCTTGTGCACCCCGCTGCTGCCAACCCCCACCCCTTGTCAACAATAAAACCATTGGGGCCCCTCCTTCTCCCAGCTTGAACACACCTCATCCCTTCTCCCACACCTCCGCCAGTCTTCTCACCATCGCACTCAGGTCTCCTTTTGTCCTGTTCAGTTCAGAGTTAGAATTAGAACTCTCTGTCTGCGTTTCAGTCTCGTCTTTCTCCCAAGTCTCGATACAATTCTCGGTTCCTAGACCACCTAGACCTTCCACCCCTTGTCATCAAACAAACGGAAACACCTGCGCATCAGCACCACATCACACCCACCTCAGCCAACATGTCTGGCCAGAAGATCACCACCATCCTGTTCGACTGCGACAACACTCTCGTGCTCTCTGAGGAGCTCGCCTTCGAGGGCTGTGCAGACCTCATCAACAAGATCTGCAAGGAGCGTGACATCAAGATCGAGAAGCCCTTCACCGGCGAGACCCTCATCAAGGAGTTTGTCGGCCAGAACTTCCGCGGCATGCTCACCACCCTGCAGAAGCAGAACAACTTCGAGATCAGCCCCGAGGACCTGGACAAGTACGTCGTTCAGGAGGAGGACGTCGTCATCGCCAAGCTCGAGGAGGCCCTCAAGCCCTGTGAGGGCGTCGATGCCGAGCTCGAGAAGCTTGCCAAGTCCGGCAAGTACCACCTGGCCGTTGTTTCCTCCTCTGCCCTTCGCCGGGTCAAGGCTTCCGTCGAGAAGGTCGGTCAGGACAAGTACTTCGGCAATGACATCTTCAGCGCCGCGACTTCCCTCCCCAAGCCCACTAGCAAGCCCGACCCCGCCATCTACCTGCACGCCCTGAAGACCCTTGGCAAGACCGCCGAGGAGTCAGTCGCGGTCGAGGACTCCAAGTCAGGCACTCTTTCCGGCACGCGTGCTGGAATCAAGGTCATTGGCTACGTTGGCCCCTACGCCGACGACAAGAAGGCCGAGATGGAGAAGGTGCTTCGTGATGCAGGCGCGGTCGTCGTCATGAAGGACTGGAAGGAGTTCCCAGCTGCCCTGGAGCAGATTGAGAGTGGCAAGGTGTAGATTTGGGCAAGTGCGACCGAGACCTCTCCTTCTTGTCTGAAATTTTTGTTGGTTTTAAGCGGGATATCAAAAGTGGCAGTTACCCCGATGAGCTCGGGACAACGATCAACGACCTCGGAAATCACGACTGGTAGAAAATAAACAAACCATGTCATGCATCTGATTGTGTTGTTCCTACTGTGTCTCTCGTACCACAAGAGGATATGATGGTATCCTATGGGAGGTTGTCCTACGGGAGGTTGTCCTATGAGAGGGTATCCTGTAGGCTGTAGGAGGGTAGGCTGTAGGAGGGTAGGCTGTAGGAGGATGGGACGATGTCCTATAGGACGCTAGGCTATAGGAGGACATGAAAGTATCTTGTAAGAATGTGTCTTATAGGAGGATAGGAGGGTTTCTTACAGGAGAGTGTCCTAGAGTAGCATCAAAGGGTATCCTGTAGGAGGGTGTCCTGTGGTGGGACATTAATGTCAGGATAGGACTGTATCCTATAGAAGGGTATCTTCTAGGAGGATGAGAGAGTATCGTATGGTAAGAGAGAAGGCATCTTACATGAGAATGCCTTTGAGGAGGGCAGGACAGTCCTCTTCACAAGGTTATCCTGCTGGATGGTATGCTATCAGAGGACACCTTACACGAGGACAGGATGATCTGCCATGTTAGGGTGGCCCTAGATGAGGATAAGATTGTACTCTGTAAGAAGATATAAGGGTCCACAGAAGAGTAGACAGGCATTCGACAAGAGCACATTCTACTGGAAAACCGGATGGTATCTCACACGAGGGTATCCTCAGGGCTCCGGGACGGTCTATTCGATCATGATCTGACATGAATCAATCTTCTCTTGAATATCAGATGAGATTTTATTTGTACCCTATTCAAAGCCTACCTCCAGTCCATCAGGAAACTATTCACGCTCTGCAACGTCGCCCTATTGGGATTCGCGTCGGGCATGGCAGTCATGATGCGGCCCAGCCGGGCCCGGATCATGTCCTTGTTGAAGACAGGCCTCTCGGCGCGTGACGACGGCTCCGCGCCCCGCATGCGCCTCCCGTCATCGTCGGCGAAGCACCAGCATAGCAGCGCCAGCGCCGTGCCCGCGGCCAGGTCGCGCCCCCCAGACTCGTCGGCGATGAGGATTGAGGGATGCTGCGGCTGTTGTGGGAGGCCGGGGACGACAGCCAGGAGGAAGCGGCACGCGAACTCGCAGATGCGTGGGAGCGCCGTCCGCAGGGCGCGGCTTGCGGCTTTGTGTCTTGCGCCTAGCCCGACTTCCATGTGTGTTGGGGACTGAGCCCATTCTTGGGGCGGGGTTGACATGGAGCGGATTGTGATTGTGCACCAGATCCGGGGCGCCCCTTGGGGTTCTTTCCTCCCCGGGAGTGGCTGTGGTACTGGGAGTGGGCTTACGTGTAGGAAGGGGGTGAGTTGTGTTAGTGCTGGTGGGAGGCTGTGGGCTTCGGGGTCTGTCCTGTCGGTGGTTGTGGTTGTGGTTGTGGTTGAAGCTGAAAGATTGGCGTCTTGACCGCCGCTCATGCTGCCGCTTGCCGAGGCGACAAGTACCCTGATCAGCCCGGGGAGGTCTGCCTCGGGCGTGGAGAGGAGCTGCTCCGCGTTGTCCCAGAAGACGGGTGGGGTGAGGCCGTGGGCCCAGTTCTCGGTGTCGTCCCCGGCGCCCTGCACGTAGCCGCTGTGGCCCGACATCTCGCCGTCCGTGACCCGCCTCGACGAGGTGCAGCATATGACGGGCCGGAAGGACTCGAAGATGCGTGCGTCGCATTCACCATCGTTCCCACTGTCTTGGTTGTCTCCGTCTCTTTCGTGGTAATGGCCCAGGTGTGTCTCCTGTGTAACCCAGGTCGGCCGGATGGGCTTGGAGATCTGGGCCTGGAGGCCGGCCAGGTCCAGGTTGAGCTGCCTGAGCGAGTCTACGAAGCCCGGGATCCGGGACAACATTTGCGACTTCTCCGACTCCGAGACCACGTTCGGGGGCACGTAAAGGCCGTGTGAGTCGGCAAGCCCCGGGAACAGGGTCCTGTTGAGGACGCAACACCATACCGGGACTGTCTTGCTGAGCGAGTCCGGCATCCTCTTGCCTCTTCTTGTTGAGTCGATGATAATAATCCTGATCAATGTCAGTGACCATCAGATCCACACAAATACCTCGGACTCCCCTCGACCAAGGACTGTCCGATCCAACTCACCCATCACACTTCTCAATGATGGGCAGCAAGTGCAAGTTCAACCTCCGCGTGGAGAACTTCCACTGGCCGGTATGTCCATCGGTGCTCTTGAAGTACGCGGACGCCCCTTTCAGGCCGGGACGAATATACCAGCTTCCGCACCGCTCATTAGCGACAATTGGACGTGCCTGCTTCTGACCGCCGGCTTCATTGCCATTGCTGCCACCCGTGTATGCAGCAGCAGCAGCACCACCACCGCCGCCGCCGCCGCCGCCGAGGGCAGCTGCAACCTCCTCGACAAAATCTGCGTCCTTCTGGATGGACCTCAGGCGGTTCGTTATAGACAGATTCGAGCGCTTGAGGTCCCCGAGGATTTTGTTGATGTTGTTGCTGCTGATGCTTGCTTCCTGAGACGGGAAAATGATATCAGAGAGTGCTGCCATATTACTTTGCGCCTTTCCGGCCGGAGAGGATTAGGGGCCGCTACTTTGGAGATAGGAGACTATCCAGTGTTATTGCGCGGTACGATCATGGAAGAAATTGGACTCTCGCTACAGCGTCTTAGGCTCATGCGCACAGTCTAGCTCCCTGGACGTCCTAGCATACGACTTAGCCGATCTCAGAAGTTCCAAATTTTGAGTGATGGGATCCCCAGCACTCTGGTGGACCGTCGGACCCAAGCCTCGAACCTGTGATTGGCCGGCACATCACCAGCTCGCGGATCAAGCCTTCATTCTTACCACGCATCTTGAAGACGTTGCTCGAATTGCACATGCTGTATAGGTGTGCCCTAGAAACCCCCAAGGGTGAAGGATCCCATCACACGTGGGAGCCTTCTAGAATCTTGTCGACAAGCGCTTTTGGTATACGCAGTCTAGCACAGGCTCTCTACGGCCTTTCGCTTGCGGGTGAGATGACCGGACACACTCGAAATAGACATGCCAGATTTGTTCAGGCACTGCCCGTGTATCTTGGCATTTTGCCCTCAAAATCCATTATTGTTTCATCTCACCGAAAACTACTAGCAAGACTTACCAAGCCTTGCATTGGGCCCTGCCTGTGTGGCGTCTATGATTCCTAAATACATACCGTCAATAGTTGTACGACAAGCGCGAGCAGGCGCTCCCGGACCCCACGATCGCAGAAGGTCTTCAATGTCAACGAGCGTCTCCCGACAAAGAACACAAAGGAGAGAAAGGAAAGATGTTGTATCTCGCCAGTAGGCATGGTCGCTTTCGGGCCGTCTCTCAGGCCATGTACTACATCATATGCAGACAGGTGCATGAGGCTATCTATGCTCGCCTAGGCCGCTGACGCCGGCGATGGTACTGAGATGTTAATTAGCTTGTCAATTAGGGTTTTGGGGTGGCCCGAGTCTGTAAGGCTGGCTCATCGGCAGCGAGTCCCTATTCCGCTTTAGGTACGAGCACTATGAACAGCGATTGACCATGGACGTCGCACAACTCCGATCAGCTGGTCTCTCAGCCCACGGCTTGAAGAATCGAAGAAAACGCCCATGTTGCCCTGATGGGGTAGGATATTTCTGGAACACCGGCTTGATGCCAGCTGTTGGACGGCATGTGGAAGGGATGTCTTGGTGAGCTGCGAGGGTATGGCCAAGTGGTGAAAGACCCTGGTCTGTCTGGAGGATGGGGCTCACACCGTGAAGCAGCAATCCGCCGAGCAGGTCTTTTACCATGTGACGAGATAGCTTTACCCCAGCAAACGCTTACTGTCCAGGTGAGGCCGTCATCATGGTGGGAAACGGAGCGGTGAGTCGTTGACTGGACTAGCCAACCGCAATATCCTTCCGAAACCAAGTCATTCTGCCAGTCAGTCTGGCAGTCTGCCTATCCAAACTTGCAAGGGGAAAATTGGATCCATCCTGCCCCCGTGGCGTTCACGGAGTGGGCTTTTGTGGCTTGTCAACGGGGAGCTGCTTTAGCGACGACCCAACACGGCGGTTCCGGGCGCTATCGCGATGAGTGACAGGGGCAGCACGAGCCTAATGCTGCACACAGCCCCCGGATTGTGGAGAGCGGGTGGTGACAGGGCAAGGGCTCGAGTTCTCCAGAAGAGCAGAGATCCAGTGAGCCTGGCCCCTGCAGCCCTGCCAGCGCTCGAACCACCCGTGCAGCTGTTTGTGTGATTGTGTGTTGGAGATGCACTTTTTCCAGTCTAGTCCTGGATTTCGAGGCAGGGAGGTTTCATGCAGCAGTAGGCCCCCCACCAACTTGCAGATAGGCATGCCACCGACCTCGAGCAAGATCGTGGCGCAGGCTGGTGCCTGTGATGCACTTGTTTATTGCGATTCCAGAGACCATTTGGGGACGACCCATGACGCCGCATAATCGAGTAGTGTTGCGTGAATTGGTAGTGGTGCAAGGTCGTCGCGCCGGCTCTCGTGCTGGCGAACGTCTAGGACCTGTCTCTGCCATGACGTTCTCAAAGTGACGCTGGTCAATGTAACCCCTAGTACCGTCAAGAAGTCAGACACAATGGGGCCATTTGCACCACGACGCACGAATGAATTGTGGGAGCTTGGATATATTGCCGGCTAGGAATTGTGCAAGCAGTAAGACTGCCGTGACACCTCCGGAGGGCACACGTTGACGTGGAGGCAGACGCCATCCCGGGGTCTCCCTCCATCATGCTCCAGGACGGTCCGGGGCAAGGTCCAGGTCATAGGAAGAGGCCGAAGGGTCGACAAGCGCCACGGTAACCTGATTGGGAGAGAAACGGCGGAAACAGATGCTAGTGGCCATGATAACTTACCACGCTCTTAGTCCCGCTTCCAATGCCGGCACCGCCACCTCGCGAATCAGGGCCTACTTCTGGACATAGGGCTGACGGCGGCCCAGTTCGGAAAGGCTTCGACACGGCCGTGGGTAGGGATGAGCATCCGGGGTTGCATGGGCGGCCTTTGTCCCCCAGGCCTGCCAGACAGCCAGATGGACACGACCGACATGGTCACTTGTCAGGCAAAGCCACGATTGGCCGAGGGCGTAGATGCAGGTGCCCTGGGAGGCCATGGACCACCCAATGAATCCTGACGATAGAAGGCCTTTGCATGACCGGGGGGGTTGCATGACTCTCTCGATATCCTGTAGGGCTGAGATGGTGGGTGCCTGAGATGAGGTTCGGTATGGCAACTCGATCTGCTTCGGCTCACTTTCTCGTTTTGAATGATGCCGCCGATACTGACTGAGGTGAACGCACGACAGACATGAGAGACGGACGGACGGGCGGGCGGGCGGACAGACTCGTGCTGTAATCCCTTGAGCTCATTATTGGGGTGAACACAGCGGTCGTCAAATGACTGGCCAACTGATGCTATCTTTATCCATATGGCGGCAGCTGTCAGGCGAAGAAGGCGTGGCTACTATGCGTGGCGGGCGAGCATACTGGGTGAACCGTGGTGCTCTCTCACATGGACTGCAGTATCGTTATGGCTCTCGCATCGATTTGGCAAGATGCGTAGTTGCCGAGGTAGACAGCCAGCCACGTCTCTCCACCGGGGCTTTCGAGAAATTGTCTGGGATGACGGTGCCGCGCCCATCTCCGGGGCCTCATGCCGTGTGAGCCACATCTGTGCGGGGTTGGGGCGGACTGAGACGAGATATCAATAGACGGCAGCACACGTCTGTTTGTCAGAGTCTTGGTAATAATAGGCCAGCCACAGTTGCGGTGTGCAGAGCAGATTTGATCTCGTCACATATGGAGGTGATGGTGGTGGACGCATGGATGGATGTGGTGATGATACTGTGTTGTGATGCTTGCATGCGGGTTGAGAGCCGGGGGGGGAGAAGGGACCCCTCCCCTGGTCGAGCACAGCCCGAACTAAGACACTGCTCGGTGACATAGTACACAGTAGCAGAGGAGATACCCCCTCAGGGTGTAAGCTCCCAGTGCTGGGCCCACCAGCCCGCCGCGATGGCTGGGGGGGGGGCGCCTACCAAAGTACCATCTCGGTGGTGCCCCATCCCTGCAAACCGCAAGCGCCATTGAATTGTGGACGTTTCTCTGCTGTGCCGTGCTGCCTTCGCAGAGTCGCAGAGTCGCAGAGTCGCAGAGTCCATCTCGGGCGGACCAGGCTCGTGGGGCCCATGCAGTCCCACGGTCCACGCATATGCAGCATTTTCAGTGGAAATAGACAGACACAGTACCCGGGCACTGCACCAGGCTGCCTCCTTGGAGGTGCACGCGAAAGGGCAGCATCAAATACCAAGCACCAAGCATCCGGGCATCGTCATGGCGCACGATCCTCTCCCTTTTTCGGCCAGCAGGGGTCAGGATGGGCGTGGCCCATGTGGTGCTGGTGTGGGAGTGGGTGGGTGTAAGTGTGTGCTTAGGTACACTAAGTACTTAGTCCATGGGGGGGGGTGGTTGCTGAGGAAGGGGGGAACTGACATACGCACGCATGCACGTATCTGCGGCCACCATCTACATCCCTCTGCTGTGTGTACAGCCAGTCAGTCGTGTGCGCTTCGTGTGTTTCCTATATGTATAGAGCCGAGCCCTGCAGCCCTTCTCTTTCGATCGAGACACCTACCTATATATCCCTTACCGATCGCCCTAGCCCGTCTCTGACTGCTGCCTCCCTCATCACCATTAGCTCACCCCGGCTCAAAGGCCTTCCGATCAGAGTCCTTGTCGAGCACCTCGACACTACTACAACAGTCGCCAACCTCCCCACGTGGTGGCAGAAGTACCAACCTCGGTCCCCTCGTTTCCAAGCTTATCCGTTCGCACGAGCCCACTGTTCGCCCAGTCCAGTGGCAAACCCTTTCTCTCGGTAGCTGAGCATCGCAACGCCGTCGCGTCAATCACCGTTGGCCTATGCGATAGTGGAAAGAGGCCCGCTGCTAGCTTATTACCAGCCTGACAGCTTCCCCCCCCCCCTCTCCCGTCAAACCCGTCCCCTCGCAGCTCTTACCGCCTGCCTCCGTCTCCGTCCTAACCCCCCGTCCTGCTCAGCACCGGCCCAGGGCTTGGCCTTCCGTCGCATGCTCTCTCACTCGGTGACACACATCCACGTTGTTTTGTTCAACCATTCTCAGCTGGGGCCCAGTAACGGGCTGGTCGCACTGCCGACTGGACGGCGTCCGTACCGTCTCGAGTGACGCAGCAACCAGAAGCAAAAGACACACACACACACACACACACAGAGAGAGAGAGAGAGACGGAAGAAGAAAAAAAAAAGACAAGGTGCGCCCAACCGGTTGCCCCGTCCCCCGTCCCCCGTCGCCATCAAAGTGGCCCCAGACTAAAATGCCGTCTTGATGTGACGTTCCTAGCCTCTGGCGGCTGTGTAGCTCCAGCTCTTGCATGAGCTCTCCTGCCCATCTAATTCGCTGCTGCTCGACCACGCCCCTTCGCATGTATTAAAACCCCCCCAGGTCGCCCCCCTTGCTCCGTCCAGAGGCTGGCCACTGTTTCGACCCGTTCGCCCATCGCATCACCACGCCCGCCCGCCCGTTATTAGTTAGCTGCCCCACCACATCGGCCTGGAGTGACCTTACCTCCTTCCTTCGGCCGACGATCCTACGAACGCCTCAACCCCACACCAAAAAGGCTGGCTGCTGCTGCCGCTGCTGCTGCTGCTAGGCCACGAGGCCAGGCCGCGCCAACGGCCACTCGGTTTCTTCCCTTCCCCCTTGGACCTTTGAAATCATCTCGACCCAGCTTTTTCTATTTTGCCCGCTTTTAACTCGCTCACCTCGCACCGTTGCATGGCTGTAATGGCAATTGCTTGCCCCGACGGCTGGTCAAAGCTCGCTTCATCAATCCATCATGGCGCCCGGAACTACTAGTAATCAGCGGAACGGCCCTCCATCCCCGGCCCCTACCGCCAACTCTACCACCTCCAACGACCCGCCAAGACAGAGACGCGCCAGGACAAGCAAGCCCAAGGTCAAGACGGGCTGCAACAACTGCAAGTCAGTCAACACCCACTCGCTTTTCTTCCATGTTTCGCATGCCGCAGACTCGATGCTCTCGCACGTACGCTAACATCGCCCGCAACCCTCTGTAGACAGCGGAGGATCAAATGCGACGAGAAACGGCCAGCCTGCACGCAATGCGTGCGCTCCAAAAAGGAATGTTCTGGTTACCCACCGCCTCCTCGAAGTGCGCGCCCATTTGAGGAGGTGCGTATTGCTCCCAGGCCGCGACCTGGGGGACAGGAGGCTTCTCTGGCCGCCGCGCCCGCACTCAAACCCCTCCAGCCCGTGCAGTCTGCTCAGCCCACGCAGTCCGCACAGCTCCCCCCACGACGTCTCTCCAAATACTACCACCGATATACGCCCCCGCAGACTCCAGTTGTGCAGCAGAATTCAATGACCCTCTACAGGCCCTCCGCCTGTCCCGTACCTGAGCAGGATGGCCTTTACTTCCAGTTGTTCCAGGCCCATACCGCCAATGAACTGTCCGGTTATTTTGATTCAACCTTTTGGTCACGCCTTGTTCTCCAGGAGTGTCATTCTGAAGCCGCCGTGCGTCATGCCGTTGTGGCGCTGGGCGCCCTTTACAAGACTTTAGACAAGCACTGTGAATCTCCGCCGAGCTCCCCAGCAGCGGCAGTCGTTGCGGTTGACACCGCCTGGCAGCACTGGGAGGTGGCAGTGCGGTCCTATTCGAATGCTTGCACCTCGCTCGTCAGCGTTGCTGGGCAGGACAGCAGGGCCAATAGGACGCGCCTCATGGCCAGTGTCTTGCTGGCATGCTTCGACTCTTTCATAGGAGATCACAAGCAGGCCATCAAGCAGATCCAGACTGGTCTGGGTCTTTTGGAGCAACTGCGCGCCCAAAGACGGCGGGCGTTTATGTCAAAACCGGAAGAGCCGGTCGAAGACGAGATCATCCAAATGTTCACTCGCCTGGCCATTCAGGCAAAATCCTACGACATGGCCTTCCACTTTCCAAAACCATATGTCATCCAGCTCATTCAGCCCGCCGCGGACCCGTCATCGCCCTCATCAGAAGTGGGCTCGCCTCTATCTTTGCATCAGGACCCTATCCCCGACCAATTTGACTCCCTTCATGAGGCACGGATCGCATGGGACACGCTGTGTGAGCAGATGTTCAGATTTACCGAAAGACTTTTTGCCCAGGCCAGCCAGGACGGCCCAATGGGCGTCCTCCCTGCAAGCCTGCGGCAGTACGGGCTATCGTTTAGAGGCCGGATAGAGTCATGGGCGGACGCATTCGAGCACATCCTGACCTCGAGGTTTTCACCTGGTGTGAGCAGTCAGGAGAAAGCGGCTATCGCCGTCCTCAAAATGTTCCAGATCATGGGGCAGATCCTCTTCCTCATGACATTTAGCGATAGTGAGCAGCACTTTGATGTCTTCCAACCTCAGTTCAAGACCATAGTTGATCTGGGTCTGGAAGTTGTGGGGGATCAGGAGCGACGAGCAGCGGAAAAGAGGTGCCCCGACCCTCGGACATGCCACCATCACAACGCTCAGGAGCCAGACATCTTTGGTGGGCAGACCTATATGGCCAACCACATCAAACCGAGCTTTAGTGCTGATCTGGGCATTGTCCCACCCCTTTACGTCGTGGCAACCAAGTGTCGCAACCCTGTCCTCAGGAGGCAGGCCATTCAGCTGCTGCGCAGCAGCTCGAGGAGGGAAGGCATGTGGGACAGCGAGCTCACGGCGCGGATCGGCGCATGGATCATGGACATTGAAGAGGAGGAGGACCAACCCTCGGTCCTGACGCCGGGTCGAAGCCCGGCGGGGTCGTTTTCGGACGCGGGTGGGTTTTCCCCACAGTCCGCGAGCGCGAACGGCAACGGCATGTCACCAAGGTCGCGCCACGTGCCCAACGGCTCGCCCGAGCTGGGCGACAACCTTGGACCTGGCGGGAATGCCCGCTGGGACATGCGGCGCGAGTCGACGGCGAGCAGCCTCGGCTCTGTGGCGCAGAAGACCGTCCCCGAGTCTAAGAGGGTCATGGTCAAGGCGGTCGAGTTCGACCTCAAGAGGCACAGCGCTGTCCTGCAGTGTGGCAGCAGGAGTACTGCTGCTGGGAGCCCGGACCTCAAGACCCGCGTGACTCAGATTATCTGGTGAGGGACTGGATGCCCGGATCAGTGATTGCGTCTCAACTGTCCCTCCATTCCCTGGTATTCAACTGGAAAGGAGAGCGTTCATGTGTGAGAATGTGTATGTCCATTGACTTGTTAAGATGATCTTCTCTATTTTGCATCTGAATATACCCCCAAATGAATAGCGGAGAATTGATTTCTCCGCCCAATTGTCCTGTTGGCGACGGAAAAGCTGGATAAGGGAATAGCGATTTTTTGGTGCAAGTACACACAAGAAACTTGAGTGAATCACTTACTGCATTTGTGACAAGGAAGAGCTCGCCATTTTCAGTTGAGAAGGTTTCCTGGGATGATCTGTAAAGTTGAGTTGATGACCTCGGCGTCGTATACGCAGGCTATGGTACTTGAGGGTCAAGACGGACAGAATCGAGGCCAAAACGGCGCTCCTGATGTGGTCATCGTCTGATCAGGTAGTAATAGCAAATTATTCAGCGATGAGCCAACGTCCCACTTCCCTTCAGTATCTCATGCCACAACGAGAGCTGTTAGTCCGCTGCGAGCAGAGCACCAGCCCACGCGCGGGAACACCTTTAATTTTGTTAGCACACGGCATAAAATCCCCCAGCAACATTCTCCCACCCCCCACACGCCCCGGGCACGTTGGCGGCCTTCCCGCAAAAGAGCCTCCGGATGGCGGACAGGGTGGGGCCAGCAGATGATCAGGTCCGGCTCCGCCCCGGCTCCGCCTGATCTGCGGCTTTTGATGATTATAGTTTTCGAATTCCCCACATCAAGACTCCAGTTGCCCTGCTACCGTACTTGATCAATGCGCATCATCTTGCGCCCCCTGGTCTCTGCGAGCAATCCGGCCCTGACTCAGGATGTCTTGGGTGAGAATTTCACATAGGTGCTAGTGGTGCAAAGCGGCTCTGTGATTGCGTCTGGGCTGCCACTTGTACGTCTGCCAAGGGTTTCTCAAAATTGTCATCTACTTTCTCGGTCTCTTACCTTAGGTCAAGGTCTCCTCCCACCGCTGCTTCACTGGACATCTGTGCACTGAAAGGCATCTTCAGCCTCCTATAGTCTTCGCACGTGCGTTCATCATCGGCAAAAGTCTTGTGCAAACCCCTGCCCAAATGGCCGGGATTCGTCCTCGGACCCTGAGGCGGCTCTTTTCGACATTGCTGGGCGGCGGCTCGGCCTCCCCACACGCGTATCCACGACCGACGTAAGAATGCATAAAATGTTACGAAATGCAAAGGCGGCCGTTTTCCTCGGGTCTACAGGTTGCGGGAATAAAAAAGAGTAGGACTTCATATAGGATGCGGGTACGCGTGGGCAGTTTTGGAGTTTTGTAGGGGTAATAGGAGGTGGTGATATTCGTGCTGGATATTGTGCAAAGACTCGTGCTGGGCAGGAGTGTGGGGCCCCTTTGAGTTTTGAAGGGGTAATAGAGTCTGTGTTGTTCCGATCTAGAAGAACGCAGAGACTCGTGGCTGGCATGGGAGTGGGTACGACGGTAGTTTTGTAGGGGTAATAAGTTCGACTGCGGTCCTGCTCGGACTAGTGTTAAAGACTCATGTCGAGTGCCATTGTGGAGACGCTGGCAGTTTTGTAGGGGTAATAGGTTCACAGCATTCCTGTTTGGGCTTGTGTAAGTGCTCATGTCGAGTGCCCATTTGTGGATACGATGGGAGTTTTGTAGGGGTAATAGGGGTGCGTTCTTTGTGGTAGGATGGGTACGTGCGTGGTGTGAGGCTCAAAGGCCAAGCACGTCTGGAATAAGCGGTATGCGCCGGCGAAGTGATGAGGCTGTATACACCTGGAGACTTGGATGATTATGATCGTCGACGCATCCTGAGTGGGATAGATATATAAGGGCTAGGAATCTCTGCATTAATGTGGTGATGGGAACTCTTCAGGCATCTTCACTCCTTTGGAAGCCCCCTCAAGCCACCCTCAACCCGAGGCAATAGCTTTCCCTCACCTCGCCACTTATAATCCTATCCTGCTTCAATCAAGATGCTCCAACCCCTCGTCACCCTGGCTTACTTCGGGGCAATGGCCCTCGCGGCCCCCCAGTCTCTCCCTCCTCAGGCGCACATCCAGCTCTCCAAGCGAGACACGGCTTACAACGCCAGCCTGCCCAACATCACTATCTTCGCCACTGGCGGCACCATCGCAGGTAGCGCAGGATCCCAGTCTCAGACGACAGGGTATGAGGCAGGTGCCCTGGGCGTGGATGTGCTCATCGACGCGGTGCCCGAGCTGGCCAACATTTCCAACGTGCGCGGTGTGCAGGTGACGAGCGTGGACAGCAACGCAATCACGGACGCCGTATTGCTGAACATGACGAAGCTTGTATCCGAGGCGCTTGAGGACCCGACAGTTCAAGGTGTGGTCGTAACCCATGGCACTGACACTCTTGAGGAATCAGCTTTCTTCCTGGACCTCACCCTGAACTCCTCCAAGCCTGTTGTCGTGGCAGGATCCATGCGTCCTGCTACTGCCATCAGCGCCGACGGTCCTATCAACCTTCTTGAGGCTGTCACCCTCGCAGCCAGCGACTCAGCGAGCGACAGGGGCGTCATGGTTGTTCTCAACGACCGCATTGTCAGCGCGTGGTTCGCGTCCAAGACCAACGCGAATGCTATGGATACCTTCAAGGCGTACGAGGAAGGATTCCTGGGCGTCTTTGTGAATGTGAAGCCCGTCTTTTACTACGCACCAGCGCAGCCCGTCGGCAAGACCTACTTCGACGTCGCCGACACAAAGTCGCTGCCCCAGGTGGATGTGCTCTACGGGTACCAGGACCTTGATGCCTCTCTTGCGACAGCCGCTGTGCAGAACGGTGCCGAAGGTTTGGTCCTGGCTGGTGTCGGAGCAGGCGGATGGACAGAAGAGGGCTTGGATGTTGTCGAGGGACTTATTGCTGACAACGGCACTCAAGTCGTTGTCTCGCGGCGGACGATGGATGGCTATGTTGAGCCCAAGAATGTCAATGGCATGTACGGTGGCGGGTTCCTGAGCCCGCAGAAGGCCAGGATCTTGTTGCAGCTGGCTATCAATGCTGGATATACTAATGAGGAGATGAAGACCGTTTTTGAGTACGATAGCTAAAAGATAGTTCAAAGGCATGATCTGTCTCTATATTGATAATACATCCCCAGCATTGAACTATCTACCCCTTTCCGATTTTCCGTGCCTCATGTATCTTGCCACTTCTCACCTCGGAGCCTGATACAAAAAGGCTTTTGCTTCCAGGATCATAACTTGAAGAGTACTCGGCGGCATGGTGTAAGTCATCAACGAGTGCTGTCACCAACTATCCGCATGACTTGGTGAGCATAATTTGATTCCACTTTGCAAGCTTAGGAATACAGTTGGCAAGCAAACTATATTAGCTGCGAGACAGATTATAGATATGCAGAGCTACTAAAAGTCTCAGGCACGGCTCGCGTAAAGTATCAAACCTCGGGTTGACTGCATTCTATGGTGAATGGAATTTCTTCCATACAAGACTGGGTACATGTCAATCATATAACGTCTCTCTTTATGAAGGAAGATATACACAATCGGAGCTAGTTCAGAACGGTACCACAGGGGAAACGGGAGGCTTGGCAATTTTATTGAAAAAATTGGCATCTTTACGCATGGTTTGCAATCGTTGTGGTTGCTTGCCGAGCTTTTGGTCTAATATTAATGTCTAGACAAGTGAAATTCATGATCTAGCCCATGGTTTTCTCTTTTGCTTCGATGACATATGATCCAGCTTTTCTGCATTTGGAGTCATACTTCATTAGTCGTCATACACCTGAGTCGTCTTGAGGACGTTCGGATTTGGTGAGCCCGCCTTCGATAGGGCATCTTCCCTCTTTAGGCAGCGTCGTCGTTGGTAGTGTCCTTTGTCTTTCTGGGTGGGTGGGCGAGAAGCTGCCCAACGATAGTGTCGGGTGCGCCTTTACTTCGTGGCCAAGGGGCATCCGTTCCACTCCTTGGGGTCTGGCAGGGGCACAGCAAAGCCAGTGCGCTTGGCATGTTCTCCGTGGTCAGGGCTCATGGTGGCAGATCTGTGTCGCAAAGCACACGAAGAATGCGAAAGCGGGTATATGAGGAGTGTGGTGGCAAATTGCCCGTTTGGATGCGAAGGCAACCGTATTGAAAGAAGCAAGTCGAAAGACTGCAATGGGATTCGACTGTGGAAGAGACCAGAAGCATGGGTGGGCGGCCATTAAATATGGGGGCGTGGGTCAGCCTCCCAGGTGAGCGGTCCCTCGAGGCAAGCAAACGGTTACTGTGCTAAGTTACAAATGTTGCAGTATCATACCACACTCCGAATCTTGTTTGTCAATGCTGTAATCACCGGGACTCGGAGTCCACTGCCCCGCCAACGAATCCCCGAAGACACTTCCCACGTGGTGTGCTATCACTCAAATTATCAACAGCCATCACATGCCAATATGCCCGCACTTGATGTTGAAACATAATTTTGAGCTTTTGAGCTTTTTTTGAACACTCGAGGTCTATGCATTCGCTTTCGAATGCGCGAGTGAGTGAGTTCCCGACATTCTGAGTCACTGCGATGTTTGGTTCTGCAGCTTTTTGAACAACTGCAAGTCACAATTCTTTGCCTGAACACAACCAAACGTGGAGCGGAGAATGTGGCTTGAACCATATCAGACCAAATATTGCCTACGTCAATGATTAGCTCAGGGTTTTAGTGGCGGTGCTATACTATTACGGTGCTCAAGTGATTGATTGCTGTCTTTCCTGTTCTCCGCTGAACACATGCAGTCCGAACCATCACTGTTATACTACTTGGTAAAGCTATGATCATTCAAATTCAAGTACAATTCTACAACTGCACAACGGTGCTTTTACCAAGTCAATGAAGCCACTAACGATCTAGGTCACTACCACATTTAGGATAGGATTTTCGCTTGTTTAACGTCTTAGCGGTTGCGGTTGCGTTTCCAATTCCCTATACATATAAAATGTACATAGTGCCTTCATACAGTGGTGAGCGCTCAAGACCCAGCGCTCAAAAACAAAACAATACCAATTACAATAAAATACCGATACAGTTCGCCTACAGGCACGTGGCCTCAGCCTTGTACCGCACAGGCGAGGCTAAGAAGAATCGCTCCTGAAGGCGCTGTTGATCGTCGACACCAGTAGCCCAAGGGCTAACAGCCGGCGAAGCAGTCACGCGGCGAGACTACGATTTATCACTATAAATCTGGTGGTAATACGTCTCCGTGGCAACTTGAGTCATTGGCCAGGAGATTGGTGTATATGATACTAGCAATGAATAGGAGAAACACTTCCTCAGTAACGACCGTTGATCGACGTCATGTTACCCGTGGTATTCACTGTCCATGGAACCAACAATACTCAGTATGTGTCTACTATATGATACAGACATCTGCCGACTCCCCTAAGCTGTACGAAATGTCTACCACTTTGTCAGCACAGGTCTCCCGGAACCACAATGACGACGCTCTGACCCGCGTTTGGCACGGCAGTCCATCAATTCCAGCCATTTGGAATCCATACTGAGAGCAGCCCCAAGCCATCAGGTACCCATACTGCACGCTGCTCACCTCCGAATCGCCGTATCAAGGTACCCATCCAACACTGGACCGATCTGGCATCACGTTGGTGTCTGGACATTGATGAACACAGACACATCCTCGGGTCCGACCACCTCCCCAGACTCAACCAAGGCGTCATGTTCAAATCGGAAGCTGCCGTTGTGGCCGCATCCACACTGTACCTCACGCAACCCGTCCACAGTGCCTACGAGCTGGTCTACCCGGGCGATAACTTTGTGAGAGAGCTCGTCATACCGAGCAAGGGCAAGAGTCCCTCAAGTCGCGTTGATATGGCGTATTTCGCAGGGACGCCCAGCGACGAGACAGCTCCTGGCAATTCGAAAAACATGATCGCCCTGCTGGAGTTCAAGAAGCTCAACGGCCTTCTGTTACAGAAATCCGGCCCGCATAACAATTGGTGGGAAGCCAAATCGAGGATACCCAGAGAAAACCCAGGAACGAAACCTGGTTGCCTAAGATCTAATTCGCGAGGTTAATGTCCGTGTGGCTCTGAGGCTCTTCGCAGTCGTCGTCCTCTTTCTCCTCGTTCTCTGCGACCACCTTCTGCTGAGTCAATGGTCGAGTAACCGCGAAAGATCCCTATTATAACGATGAGCTTGGGACACAACAATGTAGATAGACTGGATGAGACCGTTGCCTTTCTGATCCCGTCAACACACCATGGAAATTCGCAAGATGTTGGCACGTATACTGTTCTTGTTGAATCGATATCGGTCACCATATATCGGCGTTGTTCTTTGCTCTTCAACGTCTCTATGGTTCTCCTGATATTTCAGAGCTATCATTATATCTCTGTTCTACATACGTCTGTTCCCATCGAAAGAACGACTCGGACAGTGTGTGTTCCGGGTGCGAGGGGCGGGGCATTTGTTCCCTCAGCATCATTATTGCTGCCTGGATCTGACGGCACCTCCCTATGCAAATCAATTGAGGAGGATTTCATTATTCTCGACAACCCATTAGGGGATACTTGAGTACAGGACCTGCAGAAAATCGACGGCCGGGCATGGGCTACATAATCAATCTCAAAATCGAACATAGGTCGGACTCTGACCGAATTGGCTTTTGAAGCCTCGGTCTACCGGTGTGGACTCACAAGCAGCAACGCTGTGTGGCGCGAAGCACACGCCTTTTAGGAGGCGAGATTTCTGCGCAGAATTCGCTCCTTCTCAAAGGCTCTCAGATATCCTTTCCTCACGAGAAGACAGGGGGAACCGGCGCGGCCACTGACCGAGAGGACTCATCTAAGGCCGGTTGGGCCGTCGAGGACTTCCACACATGTGCCGGGATGACGTGACATCCTCTCGGTACTTGAAAGATGGCGCCGGGGCAGCAAAATTTATATGAGTAACTCAACTATTTACGGTCTCAAGAGCCTGCGTGTGGCTGTTCTAAGCATCGCCGAATACGACGAGCACGGCCCTTGTGCCCAAAAAGCCGCGGCTAATTATATCGCTGGATGCGTCTTTGCAAGCCCTAGAAGAACTCCAGTATCAAGATTAAGTGGGAGTCCAAGCAAAATCAAGACTTCAAAAAGATGAGTAGTGGTAAGTCTTGGGGTTCGATTGGTGTAGTTTCCAGGTCGCCTCTTGAAAAAGTCGCTATCTATGACTGACCGAGTACACATTGTACCGTTATTAACAAAGAGTTCATATACCTATCAATATATGCATATGCACTCTAGTATCCGAAGTAGGTTTGGACTACCCTAGAGTGTTTAAGCTTTCAAAGTGCTTTACGCACCTACTGTCGAGATAGACAGGTACGACCAGGCCCACTACATCACATATGCCAATGGCTGATACAAGAGTTTCAGTGACAGTTTCACAAAACGTCATGTTGAATCACATAGTTGAAGCGCATAACATATACGGAATAGAAAGGAAACCAGTTGAATTGTATTTCAAAGGCGGTCATCTCGCTTATCTGCCTTGAATCACAGTGGGCAGTGACAAAAGCCTTTGTACAAAAGCACTGCTGAGATATCAACACAGTGAATAGTCGGTCTGCGGCAGTCATCCGCAGAAGCCTTCAATCTGCGCAGAACACCAAACATACGCACCAATAGTTCTTCCCTTCATCATGCAGCTTTGGCTAGAAATAGGAGGTAAGGTTGGACCGTGGCAAGCCAAATGAAGTCAAGCGGGTATTATGACGGCAAGCCGACTACGCGGCAGAACCGAAGCGGGTCGTTCTAGAAGGGATCCAAAGCCATCCGTGGTCTGATTTCCTCAATTAACAACACTGCCCACGGATTTGCAGTCTGCTCTAGTCGGCATAGCCACGGGAAGCCCCGAAGGAAGGATATCACTACTATTGAAGATCGTCAGCGACTAAGCCCCAGCTGGTGGGCAGACACACAGGGCACAATACAGCAGCATGACGTCACATTAATGTACTATTTGCTCATGAAAGAATCGATCGAAGCTGACTTTTAGGTGTCTTGGACACGGCAGTAGTACACGGTACACGGTTCGCAAAGCTCAAATTACATGGCGCCGAAGGTGCCGCGGCCAGTGCTGCTCTCTAATGTCACTAAGGGCGTTCGCTGTTATGCGAGGCGGTAAACAATGTTGTAGACACTACGTCGGGATTGGAATAGCTTGTTTCTTTGCAAGTAGTATACATTATCTCGCCATGGAGTCTCGGCCGTTGCAAACTCTTAATGAATGGTGTGAGAAGCACCTCGTTCCACTCCACAATTAGGTGCTTGCTGGCCTTCATTCGGAAGGCAACTGCAGAATCTGAGAATGTTGATTCATATACTACACATTTATTGATTTGATTGGGCACTGTACGGCGCATAATTCTTCTCGACTTCAACTGCGGACTCGCAGTGATGTGACAGACCGTGTCAGGCCTGGAAGCGAAACCTTAATAAACCTGAGCATCAACGACACCTGGGTGATCAGAGAGAGCGATTTGCAGCATGATGACCGCCCTGATGGGACAAGACATTCCACACTGATGTGAGCCAAATGGAAGTCAGAGCCTCGCTTGAGGTGCCGTTCAGGACGCATTCCTACCATCGACGTGATAGACCGATGCTGCGACGACAGACGCAGGGAGTCGAATGGTACGATTGTGAGAGCTGCGTCGGCCAATCGCTTCATACCACTTTGTACATAGTATCAGTCCAACCCAACATCAAGGTGGCATCGGCAGGGTCGAGGTCGTAGTTTGGACGATACCAGAGGCGTCAACAGCTCGTAAGGGGCATTACCAACAAGTTGCCTATGAATCATGAAGGCTCGTGCTGTGCAGGAGACTGCAACTATCCAACTTTCGTCAACGGCCAAGCACGCTCTCCATCTAGAATCAGCAACGAAAGAGGGTCGGACCATGCATGAGGAGGCGATATGTTTCGCTGTTGTTCGTAATGACTCGAGCTGTGGAGCTTTGCCTCGCGTCAAGCTGAATTGATGGACAGGAGGACGAAGGTAGCTGGTAAGAGCACCAGACTTATTGGTGAATATTCACCTGAGAGGCTATAGGCTGTGCTGGGCACGTTCATTGACCAGCGCCTTTGTGACGCGAAGATTTGCGGCAGGAGGAGACACGATTGTGATCCAAAGAACACTTCGAACACGGTTGAAGTCTTCTCATCTAGGAGACGTGAGTATTCGAGAGCAATTCTGAGAGAGGTCGTTGCAGCGAAACGGAGTTCTACTACTCGAAGGCAAACGTTCTATTCGATTGCTGGTTTGATGGCCTCATCGGACCTGCAAGAGCAGACGGACGGGCTTTGCATTCGCGAACAGATTCTTAGTATGCACCCTGTTGGCTATTCGTTCCATGGGCCCTGGACGGAGATCCAGCAATGACGAGCGTACCAGATCGCTCAGTATCTGGCTACTAATGGACTAGCTCACGTTTCCGGTGAGTGACAGAGGAGCCATGCCATCAGCGGCTCGTCACCGTCGTCTCCCTAACGGGATTTGAGCCTTCGATCTCGCGGCTACCGGAGACAGCCACGGATGAATGAGCAAAGTCGGGGGTTCCGTCACTTTGGTGAACGGATATGGCATTGGAGCAAACGTCAGTGCAGAGCTGTTACCCACATCGTCATCGCCGTGAGACGGGTAATGGGTATGAGCTTACCACCACGACGCCAGGGTGACGTGTCGGTTGCAGAAAGTCTCATCTAGCTGTGCATATACGAAAATAGATGCAGAGTGGGTGATAGGCAATGGTTGGTAGGCCCCCTCGGGGAGTTTGTCAACAATGTTGAAATGCCGTCATGCTGGCATCTTCCGTCAGCCTCCAGGCTTAACCGGAATCCCAGCGCAGCATAGTCAAGGGGCAGACCGCCTGTGCCAATTACATCAGTCTCGAAAATGACGTCCGCAAAGAGTATTCTCCCACATGTTTGGAGATGGAGACACTCAACGTGCATCGTCGATGTCTTTGAAGGACATCTGTGAGGCCATACCCGTCAATTTGCTAGAGTAGCACTGATACATGGAAGCATTGCTTCAGACCCGCAGGCGAATTCGGTTCCTCGGTACTGGGCCAGCGGGGAGGCGGATCGCAGGCCGTGAGCCCATTCTACCACGCCAAGAGTGTGGAAACTCGTCTGGGTGGCGAATTATGTCAGTGTCAGAATTTGGGCTCTGTGGGTTTTCTAAGAAATTCCCATGTGTCGACAACACTTCCTGTGTGCCCTAGATAGGCGCCCTTGCAACGCGACCATCATAAGGCCTGAACCAAGTCCCAGGACCATAAGCCTGCTCCGCGAGGAGGAGTTTCACCTCATAGAAATCCTCGTGGGCCGAGTGTGTGAAAGACCACTGGCGAGGCTACGATCTGAGGATCGGAATTTCTTAGTCGAAATCGAGACAGGGAGCAGGCGTCATCACGTGCGCAAGTGTGCCGGCTGGAATGCTCCAGCCTTGCAGGAGGGGGAAGGTCAAAAGACGCTGCGTGGACACTAGAGCTGCAGTTGTCGAATGACGACGGGTGACGAGTGGCGGTTGAGGGCCGACGAGAGCGAAGAGGACAGGACAGGGGACGTGCAGTAGCGTGTGGATGAGGTTTGTCAACGGGCTGGGCCGTGAAATCATGCCGAGTTAGCTGGGCTGTAGTGAAAGGATAGAGCTCCTGGTGGGCTGGATCGACATTGTTGAGCATGTACAGCACAGTTCCGTGCTGGCGTATAATGCAGATGCTGGATGTTCCGCGCAGTAGGTCCCTTTGGACAGGGACTCGGCAAGTCAAGCCCGAGGCCGGCGTCATAGCACGAACGAACATGCCTGTCGGGCGATGGCTCGGGTGGGAAGCAGTTTTGGACCCTTGGTGCGTCTGTGGCGTGTTAGCCCGGATCCGAAAGGAGGAGAGGGGTCTCAGGGCAGTAAATTCTGGTGCACAGTTGACAGTCTAGCAGTTTGGACGGTACATGGCAACATGGATACTGGATCACTCGGCCGCGTTGACGGGCTGGATGATCTCACCTCACACGCCTGCGCGCATGGAGGAACCATCAATGTTTGCGGGTGCGGGTGCAGTTTGCAGGTACTTTGTGCGTGTGTGTGTGTGTGTGTGTGTAAGTGTGTGTGGCGAGGCGACGTCAAAGGCGCGGATCTGGCGTTGTGGTGGGCTGCCTGGATGGCATTGTCGAAACACGCGAGACGTCAACCCTGACGTCGAGCAGGTAGGCAGCACAGGCGGATCAGCAATGGGCTCAAAATTGCATGCACTCAAAAAGGTATGGAGGACTGAGGCGGAAAAAAAAAAAGAGCTGGGGTCCCTGAAAGAAGGACCCTGAATGCAGCGGAGCAGGCACATGCTTCCGGCCCTTCCTTGGCTCCCCCTGGGCCTAGACTGCCGTGGACCCCTGACAGCTCTGCACCCACATGAGGCGGTATCACTGGCCGCCCGGGACGGCTGACCTAATATCCCATTTCCGTTTCCGTGCCGATGACGTAGCCGCCAGCTGCGACGGGGTGGCACGCCTTCCGTCACTTCTGACCTCACTCGTGCAAAGTCGGGCTTCCTTTCTGGTGGTGACCAGCGCCCAGCAATGTCGGACCACTGTCGTCAATTGCCGCCTCTCCTGTCGCCTCAGCAACCCAGCATCCCGTGCCGTACAGGAAACATGCCCTGAAGTACCTGCAGCACTGTATCGCCCTGCTCGGGACAGGCAGCAAAGGGGCGGGCGGGTGGTAGAGCAGGGCAAGTGCCAAGGGCCTCCCCAGATCTGCTCGAGTGGTTCCTGACCGACTCAGTGCGCCAGCATCCACCGTGATAGCCTCGCTGTGTCCAGACAGACACAATGCCCCGAGCCGGGTTGATGGGGTCTCCGAAATCCCATCAGGGAGAAACATGGGAAACACGCTCGGGGCATGGCCGCCGCAAGGCCATCCCATGCTGGGGGGATCCAGCTCCTGCCAACTCGTGCCAACTTTGCGGTTGCGCCTGGTCACATCTGCCCATTTCTGCCAGTCTGCCCAGCTGCTCGCCTCTACACATACACCACAGCTGACACAGCTACACAGCTGCACAGGCCGTGGTCAGCCTTGCCACAGCCAGTGAGCTTCTGGCCCGTGGCCCACAGCCGCTCTGGGGAAACCCTGGGTTACCTGCAGTCGATGTATCGAGTACGCTGGAACCAGCGCGCCAGCCCGTCCTTCGTCCCTCTCTCCAGCCAATGACATCATGCGGAAGCGAGACCTGGGGCGCAAAAGGCTGTGTAGATCTCGAGGCATCCCGTCCAGGCATCCCGGCACGCCTGGCACGCCTGGGATAGTCAAGCGGTCGTGCCCCCGTCATTGTCTCGCACAGTCCAGGCAGGCTGTCAGCTGTCTGGCCGTCCCCAGGGCACACCCTACACGGTACACCTGAGGAAACCTCGTGGCTTATTGTCGTACTCCCACAGTGTCCTCTGCCTGTATGTTTCGTTTGCCGTTCACGGCCTAACCTGCTCCGTCCCGGCAAGTGCCTTTGATGCCCTCCTGATCTGCGCTACATCTGACGACATTCGTCCAGATATTCCTTCTCGGAAGGGCTACGGCGAGCTGTGGCCAACCTGTGGCCAACAGGCACTGATGTAGCCCATGACTTCAGTGCCGTCGCCGATCTGCAGGGTCTCCCACACCCACGCTCTCGCCCTCATGTACATCAGACCCTCCGTGATCCTAGCGTCGCCTGTGAGGTTCGGCAGGAGCATGCATGGCGCATCATCGCCCACCACTCTCGAGCCGCGCCTGGTCTGCGGCTACATCACCCAGCCCTGCAAGTGGCGACGATCCCTGTGGGCCCTCACTCGCACACATGCTAGGTTACGACATTCAGTGCAGCCATGCGTTAGACAGTCTGACCAAACACGGCTCCCACTGCTGCCGATCCCACTCCCAGCACCGCTGCAGGAGGGGCTGGGGGCGTGGAGGTAGCAACGCTAGCAGCTCCAGTCTTTCTCCTCTGTTCCTAGTGGACTGCGGTTGGTCTGAGGAGGGTCTGGAGACGACCAAGGGTCCAGGTCAAGACAGCCCCAACGGCTGCCCGACCCTTTCTTTGCCTTGCTTCTCGCCCAAATAAGCTTCCGCATGCCTAGTTTTATATAAACTTGACTCATCCCAGGGACTCCTGCTCTTCTCAAACTTTATCTCTACCTGCATCAGAATTCCTATCCAATATAACAAAGCCTGTCCGCCCGGATTTTTCCAATAATCCTTTTACTCTCTTACTACCAGATCAAATCTAGAGCCTATCTACTCTCACGAAGCCAGACTCGTTTTACCACCATCAAACATACCCAACACCGCGCATCTAAACCAATATCCTCATTTACACCAACGCATATGCCTCTGCTCAGAATGTCGTCCCAAGAGGAGTCTTACCCCATCAACATCGCGAACTCGCCGCCGCCACCCACTGACCTTGGGTCATATTCTCGCACAATGCTTCAGCACACCAAGAGGCAAATGGAGGCATTCTCTGGCAACTCGGAGCGACGGAGCCGCAGCAATGGATCGCGGAGCAATGGCCAACGCGGCGTCGGCACACCATCGATGCCAAATGGCGTGCACCAAGCATCGAGTTCCCCGGACGACTACCACCACACATGATTTATGACAACAGAGTCTACGGGCTTTATGTCTTTGGATTGTCACCGTCGCCGAGGTTTGGCGATGTAAAAAGAAGCGTTTGGGCAACACAGCGCATCACCAGGAAGAGAGGCCATTCCGAAAAGGGAAAGCAAACGACACTCCCTACTCACTACATCGGCACACACCATGTGCCAGTTTTCAAGGGCTAGTGACAAGACACCAACACTGTCTTGCACACGAAAACACGCCATGGCCACTTAAACCTGTAGCATCATCATTACGACTGCGGCCGCATCAGGCTTGTGTCGGCCTGACGGAGAAGTGGAGTTGATACACGCAGTCTGGGCCGCGACCCACGAGCATTTACCAGGAGCGAAGAAGGGTCTGACGCCGCCATAGGGGTGGCTTTACACGTACCAGCGCTTGCCATTCAGCGCGAAAATTTTGTAGCGCTGATAAATTCAATCTACAACGATCTCTTTACACCCAAGCGTATATACGTTTAGTGATAAATGCCTCACCGGCAAAGTAGACATGCCGTATTGTCTGTAATAATCATGTACATGCTCCCTCCCTACGTTTCTCAATGCCCCGGCGCTTCCAAACTGCGCCCGGTAATCGGTGCAAACTGGCGGCTTCTACGATCGATTCCCACAGTGCGTCATGGTTCATTACAAACACACACCCCCTCCCTTTCCATCACCTTCTTAACCGGGGTCGCTTCACGGCCGCAGTTCCTGCCAAGAAGCATGCTTAGCCCAGCTTTAGAGACCTGCTTTCCGGCGGTCATGGTGTGTACACCCAGCCGCCGGCTCGCAAGAAGATGCCCATGATCCGCAAAGTAATTACCAATTCCATCCTACCGCCCGGTTTCCTGTCTATCTGCCTCTGTCCGCGACCTACTACCCGTTCTCTTACTCACTTTGGCAGCGTGACAGCTCTAAATTGGCTTTCCTGAGAGGCTCGACCCAATTCCTATCCCCGCAATGACTACCAGGGCCCGCAGCCGTAGCCGTCGGTGAGTCCTCGCCCGCATGTGTGCAATCGACTACCCACACCTTGCACTTGAGTCCTCCATCGAGAACGGGCGGCCGTGCAAGACCTGGGAAGTGCCTTTTACCCCATGGCCTGCGACGCACTTGATGTCAACAGGCGGACGGAGGGACCAGTGCGTCCGTAGGTCCCAGACACTGACTGCTACACCAGTCTTCGCGCTTCCCGTTATTTATTGCGGAGCATCACGTCGTAATGTGTCTCATTGTTTCGAAGGAATTTAAAAAGAATCCATGCCCGGACCACAATTCGTATTTTGTCCCCCGATACCGCGCGGTCGTATACCGTCAGGACTCCCTGGACATCGTCGCCAGCGCATGGAGGCAGCACCTCCGCAGCTAATCTTCGCCCGCGACGAAACTGGGAACTGGTCCAGGGCCATTGACAGCCCACAGTAGCAGTCTCCCTCATTTTGACACCGAGAAGGATAGGCCCGGGCCCCCATCTGCAAGAGACAGACCCCCTGGCCTTGTTTGAATCCTCGCCCCAGTGTACACTAGCAGCACACATGGGGTGACAGTCGGCTGTGCTCATGCACATTCTTGACTCGGGACCCCAGTGCCACGGCCATCCTGCCGACACCGAAGCCTGTTCTCGCGGGCTCCACCCAATCTCCACGGGTGGGTTTGTTGTCCTGGGGATGTCTGTCAGACGGATTGTCGGGTTCTGGTGAACCAGCTGGCTGGCGCACATCAACGTGCATATCACTTGTGGTATGTTTTTCCTTGTTTCCCGTGTATCAGTGGCGATTAAACCGTACATGAAGCAGCTGATCTGACGGACCGACGGGACCGACTACGGGCGCCCACGTCGCTCTTTGTTCTGTCCGTCTGGACAAATTGAAATCATTCAACCATTGAGGGTATCGTAGCTTTTGACTCCTAGACGCCGTAACAAACATGCGCTTAATCACTGTCCGAACCATAATCAACTAGAACCGCCTTGGCCTTGGCTGTTGCCGGGGCCGGTTTTGCGGCAGGTGTAGGCGGGGGTCCCATCTTGAGGCCCGGGATGAGAACCTGCTCCTTCTTTTTTGCCTGCTTCTTGAAGCTGAAAGACGCTGCCGTCTCCTCCGGCGCCTTCCTCTTGATGCCGTTCCCGTTGCCGTTACTACTCGAGACCGAGTCACCAGCAGCGGGACTGTCCTCCTCCTCCACCACCTCCCAGGTTTCCTGCTGTGCCTTGGCGGCGGCGATGGCCCTCCTGTAGGCCTCCTCGTCCTCCTCGTCCTCCCGCCGCCGCACCTCATCATCCGGCCTGGCGAGGTTTGCGTCCCCGAGCATCCCGTCGTGGTTGGCGCGCTCCATCCTCGCGTTGCGGGTCCTGATCTCGTCCAGGGCGTCGGCGACGGCCATGTCCCGCTTGGCGTCGATGGTCTTGGCCTCGAGCTCCTCCATGGCGTTGCGCTCCTCGTCCTCCTTCTCGAGCCGGTCCAGCCGCTGCTCGTCGGTCTCGTCCTCGTCCTCGACCTTGCGCCAGGGCTCCGTGTTCCGCTTGGCCCCGCGCTCGCAAGTGTAGTCCTGGTTCTTGGGGTCCGTCTTGAAGGTGATCTCTGAGCTGCACCGGGTGCAGCGGATGTAGAAGCGGAAGATCTGGATGCCCAGGTACTTCTCGTTCTCGGGCGTCTCCTTGCGCGCGTTGAACTTGCGGCCCTTGTAGATGTATTCGCCGCAGCTGGTGCACTTCATGCTGAAGGGGGCCATGAGACGGACGGTTTGGACCTTGGGCCCGACCTGCTTTGGACCCTTCTTCTTGGTCAACTGCGAAGGGTCGAAGTCGGGCGGGTAGTATTTCGAAAGGACTTTTCGTTCAGACATCTTGACGGACTGAGTACGGGTGGTGTGGTGTGTATGGTCAAGTTCAAGTTGTGATGTGGTGTTCTGAGCGCAGTAGCTTCTTGTGTCACTAGCGTATCCGCCGTGCACTCGAGATGGTTTCTTGATCAATCCTTATCGATAACTCACATAGCAGGCTGCAGGTTCAGGGGTTCCAAGGCAAGGTCCCCCACCCAGCCTGCCAGCCCGTCAAGGCGGTGGGAAGTCCAATTATTCTGCCGCGCGATTCGCAACTTTTTCTTGGGCGCGAGCCGGCGCGCTCTGCAGAAAGCCCTTTTCTCTCTTCTTCAACGTGCGACCACCCACTCATTTCACCGCCAGCATAGCAATCTCTTCCTCTATACTGGCAATCTCGAGCTGTGGTCTAGATCAAACAAGCTAGACTTGAAATTCGTACCCTAAAACCGTCATTATGAGGGCCCCTAGTTGCGTGGCATCCCAGGATCTGATGACGACCTGACGGTACAGACATTCCATTCCCAATCTTGATCCATGTTATAGATTGCATGATCCAGCACAACGGCGTGAGCTGGACTCTCACGCTCACGCCCACCCGTGCTACCCGCTGAAGCGTAAGTGCATCTCTCGCTCTCTCTATGACCCTGCCATGATGCAAATCTCATCATCTGGTAAGCTGAACGCTCAGCCTGCACGTCTGCGGCATCTGCAAGGAGCTGTTACGTGTCGTGGTTGAGCTGGAAGAGATAGATATGGCATCTTATATAGCCTGAGCAGCATGATACAACCCAGCTTAGTGAGCCCTGCTTCGTTCGCGGTGGTGAGGCTGACTGCTAGCAGCTTGTCCCGTCGGGCCGGCCTGTCGTTGCGACGGAGCACGACAGATCTGGAGATGCTCGGCCCGATCGCTATGGCGGCTACGGATGTGACTCTACTCTTGGCTCTATGAAAACCTTATATATAGTCATCGACGCACGTGGTAGAATTGTACAAAGTAGCTAGCTAGCCTCCCAGTAACTTTGCACCTGTTGTGGGATACAGTATACCAGCAGGTCACTGTCTGCTTGACATGATATTAGGCCACTAGTCTCAACGAGGCGGCTTGATGGTGGATGAAGATTGGTTATGGTCTGGCAATTTTGTCCAAACACCAGTAATGTGCACCTGCAGAGGCACTCTATTTCAAGACCTGCTGCTTGCCATACCTGAGCAGCCGGCAAATCCCTGAGATTATGATTGTCTCGATACCAGAGTCTCATCGGCGGCACTACGATAATCCCCAGGGCCACTTTGGCTCTGCCCAGGTGGAGGGTAACCCCCACTTGGTGACGGCGGGGCGGAAGCGCGATAGCCAACAATCCGATCTTTGCCAGGACAAGCCATTGGGACGTCACGTCCCCCTTCCTTGTTCCAAAATTCTGTCGTGTTTGTTTGATAACTGCCCTCCGCTCGCTCAGTTGGCCCCCCACTGCCGCATCGTTCCTTCCACTAGGTTGCCGCGCGGGCTGGAGATACTGCACGTGGCTGTTTGACTGCCGACAACGGAGCGTCGCGCCATCCCGCCCTGTACTGTCCTCCCCTCGTCGCGAACCGTCGTCCTTGTTCCTGTCGTCCAGTCTGTCTGCCGATCGCGTACGCTGCAGCCGCCCGGGACCCCCATCGCCGTCGTCATGGACAAGATCACCGACAAGATCGCGGCTCTGCCGCCCGATGCCAACTACTTCTCCCTCGAGTTCTTCCCTCCCAAGACCCAGATGGGCTTCGCCAACCTGCGATCCCGTCTGGAGCGCATGGCCCGAGCCCTGAAGCCGACATTCGTCAATGTCACCTGGGGCGCTGGTGGCTCGACCGCCCAGAAGTCCATGGAGCTTGCAGAGATTTGCCAGCGCGAGCTGGGCCTGACAACGTGTCTGCACCTGACGTGTACCAACATGAGCCGCCGACTGATCGACAAGGCCCTGGAGGACGCGAAGGTCTTGGGCATACGGAACATACTGGCATTGAGAGGCGACCCTCCGCGCAAAGAGGAGTACCGGGACGAGAACGAAGATGACGACGAGGGCGAGGACGAGTTCACATGGGCGGTGGATTTGGTGCGCTACATACGGAAGAATCATGGCGACCATTTCTGCATCGGTGTCGCTGCGTACCCCGAGGGCCATGCCGACGAGAGCCACCCTCTGGGCCAGAGTATGGAGCACGACTTACCGTCGCTGGTAGAGAAGGTCCAAGCTGGAGCAGATTTTGTCATGACCCAGCTCTTCTTTGACATCAAGGCATACGACAAGTTTGAGACGACGCTGCGGGAGCATCCCAGCGGTGCATTTAAAGACATCATCATTATTCCGGGCCTCATGCCCATACAGAATTACCAGATGATCAAGAGGACGACGAAGCTGAGCCACGCCAGGATACCTGACGACCTGATGGCGCGTCTGGACGACGTGAAGAAGGATGACGAGCAGGTGAAGCAAGTTGGTGTCGATATCCTCAGTGAGCTTGTGGAGCAGATCAGGGAGATCAAGAGCAGGACCCCAGGACCAAAGGGATTCCACTTCTACACCCTCAACCTGGAAAAGGCTGTGTCTTTCATCCTGGAGAGGACGGACTTGATACCACCAGAGACCCCTACTGAGGAAGCCGTGATGGACGATCTCATCCCCCTGGTGCCCAAGATCGAGGTCAACGGCTCGGGATCCAACAATTCCTCACAGCAACATCTCGCCATCGGCCATTCCTCACGCCGCCAGTCCAACGTCTCATCCGAACCACGCAATCGCGTGATCATGTCCGGCGAGAACCGTAACCCTTCGAACCCAGAGTATGAGGCAACACAGCTAGAAGCATCGCGGCCCTTTGACCCCGTCCACAGTCGTGTTAACACCCTGGCCATTTCGGAGGGCGAAGGGATTCTCGGACGCGAGGCAACCTGGGATGACTTCCCGAACGGACGTTGGGGTGATGCTCGCTCGCCCGCGTACGGTGAGATCGACGGATATGGCGTAAGCCTTCACATGTCCGTGACTCAGGCACAGAGGCTTTGGGGGGCTCCCAAGGCGGTGCAAGACATCAACACCCTGTTCATCCGCCACCTGAGGGGCGAGTTGTCAGCAATCCCCTGGAGCGAGGAGGAATTCAACGCCGAGACCGGAACGATTAAGGAGCGGCTCATCGAGCTCAACACGCGCGGCTGGTGGACGGTGGCATCGCAGCCGGCTGTAAACGGGCTGCGCTCTTCGGATCCGACATTTGGGTGGGGCCCGGCGAACGGATTTGTCTTCCAGAAGGCGTTCGTCGAGTTCTTCTGCCCCTCTGACGACTGGAAGAGGCTACATGAGAAGCTGTCAAAACCAGAGATGAAGAACAGCATCTGGTTCTACGCAGCGAACGCGGCTGGTGACTTCTTGTCGTCCGACTTCAGCGGTGGGCTGGATCTTGAGGTGAAGGAGGCGGGCACGAACGCAGTGACATGGGGTGTCTTCCCGGGCAAGGAGATCATCACGCCAACAATCATCGAGGAGGTCAGTTTCCGAGCATGGGCCGAAGAGGCGTTCGGCATCTGGGGCGAGTGGGCGCAGGTCTATGGCAAGGGCTCAGAGAGTTCAAAGTTTTTGGAGGAGATGAAAAACGGCCTGTGGCTGGTGAACATCATTCACCACGAGTACATCGAGAAGGATGCGCTGTGGGATCTCTTGGCGAGTTCATAAACTGTCACCAAGACTGCACAACAATTTGAGGTATTACTACCATGGGCCCAACCGAGCTCCCTCAATACAAAGCGATGCCAAAGGCATCTCCTTAATAGGCTTCATCATCGGTCCCGGGTTGTGGTTCCCTTCCAAGCCCTCTATTTATTCGCTACCCCCTGCCGAGCAATTGGGTGTCGCCTCTCAATGTCTCTTATATTCGCACGTGGCTCCATTTACATCTTAACCCTGATCTAAAGAGGCTCGCTTATCTCTCCAGGGGTCCGTCTCGTTTACAGTGGAGCCCCATCTTTCTCTGACAGGCGGAAGCATCCGATTAACGTTTTGGATGATCAGAAACAAGTGATGTTGATCTTCGTGACCAAGACGAACAAATTGAGCAAAATCCAAGAAGCTATTCAAAGCAATAGCCACCGTCCTTTCTTTCATTTCCAAACGCGTATATTTCCCCATTTGCCCACACCCTTCCCTCCTGCAGCACTGGCAGATGTCAGCCCCTCCTGAAACCCGGCCGACGCCAGCACCGCCCCATTTAATTGGCAATCGCATGGTTTTAAATTGCAGCTCGGATGATCGGGTCCCAAGACTGTGGGATCCCACAACGCCGCCGAGCCGCAGCGCTGGGTCCTGATTCTGACAGGTCAGCCAATCGACAGCGGCGAATTCGCAGCCTCCTCTTGTCTCCTGGCCAGAACGAGCATGGCGTGGGTGCCGCTTATATCGGTTAGGGGTTGGCCACGCGACTTGGGCCTGGGATGACTTCGTCTTGGACCGTGGGGTGATTTGATGTTGGCAATGGGTCCCTCTCGTGAAGGAAGGGCTTCTTCTTATTCCACCAACCCCCCTCCTCCGTCGGCGCCGCTGATCTGTTCTGCTCCATCTTTTTGAATTCGATAAGAAAGCTGTGCTTCATCTTCCAATCAACTGAAGGCGGCGTTGATCACTGTCTCTGTACTTTCGCTTGTTCCGGAACAAAACCTTCAAATCACGATACTATATACCCCGACGGCCAAATCAACCAATCGAGCTCAGCTGCAGCTTTCTTCAAGCGTCACTATATACATCATTCGAGGCCAAGTCAGACGACCGTGGCCACTGTCAGTTTCGTCACCGGCCACTCAGCTCTGTCTTTCCGTATCCTCCCAGTTGATATCTAGACCCAGACATGGAGCACGCGATACCAGCAGCAGAAGGCTCGGCTACAACCGACTGGACAACCTTCGACGGCCCCGTGCCCTCCAAGTTCATGTTCCATGCTATCTTCTTCCCCGTAGCAATGGCGGCGTTCCTCATCGTGCCAGGCATAATCTGCTGGTTCGCCCTAGGATTTGGGTACCGGGGCAGGATCGCTCCGTATTCGCCGCAGTATCCTGCTAGGTTTGGTGAGCCAACTCCCATGATAGATGCTGGCTCCTCGCCCTCGACGCATTGAACAACAACTGACATGTTGGCTGTAATAGAAACCAAGGACATGCATAATGGGTCGGTGCACAATGGGCATGTGGCGGAGGTTTAGATCACACTGAAATCGCATTTGGACGGAGTTTGGCGTCTTCTTTTGCTGGACCATTTGTCCTGAGCGTCTGGTGGTTTTCCTGAGCGAAATGTTGTTATGCATTCCCAGCGACCTGCTTCTCACTGTGACTGTACTGCCCCGTTCCCCTGCTGGAGGTTGGAACAGTGCTGTGCCCTTGATCACGGGCAGGAGGTACTATGCTCACGCATCATGAGAGGAATATCACAGTGTTTTCAATGCAACAAAACGCATCTGAATTGAACTGGATTGGACCAGTCACGGCCTTATCTCGTCACCTCCCACTCCCTTGAGACGATAATCCCTGGCGTGGATTTGCCGTCCCACTTGGTCTCTGGATTGCCGTCGTCTCTATTCTCGCTACTATTCCCTATTGAAATGGCCGAGATCTCAGCTTGATGCTTGAAACTCATTGGGCGGAGATGGAGCTGTTCACCGCCAGCGTCGTCATCAAGAGGCTCAAACTGCTCCCTTCTCGGGGCCCTGAGCCCAGGGTTCTGTCCTGGCCTGTACTTGCAACGACCGATCAATGGTCTGAAGAGTGGAATACAAGCCATAGTGACCGCCATGCTAGCCTCGAGGCCACTGAATATGTTGCTCAGTGTCATACTGTAGGAAATGTCGGTGAAGTCCATCTGAGTTAGGCAAACTAGGCGGACGACGCCGGTGATGCAGGTGCTGGATAAGGTCAGTAAATCAGACAATCATCGATATCAGGAAACAAGCGTCTCTCAGTCAATGGTGTGGACATACAGGAAACCTAGACTGAATACGGAAGCCAAAGCCATTTTCTTATATATTCCCATGCGCAGCTTAAATAGTGCTGGCAACGGTAGAACAATGACAACAACATTTGTGGCCAAGTTGATCGCTCCAATGATGATGAATGAGAGGATTTGGTCTCCGCAATGGCCACTAGAGACTGTGTTCCAGAGTCTCGGAAGAGGCTGGCAGACCAGACACCCTGCCAAAATCGTCCCAATGGCCCACAACACAGTGATCCCGGTGGTGGTCCTTGCTGCGATTAAGACATAGTGCTCCGTGTTGAATAATTGTGTGTACAGAAGCAACATAGATGCCTTGGAAAACCCGAGACTCAGCGCCCACAGAAATTGCAGTGGGATAATAAGCTTGAGCAACATGACCACGGAGCTGCTGCCAAGATGTGCCACTATGTCTGAAGCATGCCCGTAAGCTAGGCCACCGTGGACTACGGCTGCTATATTAATAGCTTCGAGGGCTACCGCCAAGGCCACCGCAGCAATTGCGCAGTAGTCGCTCAAATTCAGATTTCGAGCTGAAATGCGGCAGGCGAGGAGACGGAGGAAGACGGCTGCTGTTGGTACAACGCTGAAGATTATGGCTGCAGAAACGACGGCTCGCTGCCGGTGATTAACGATTGGAAAAGTTGTCATGGCTTGCACATGTGCATGTGAGCGTAAGTGAGCGTTTGTGTCTGCAGGAACGACACTGCTCCCGGGAACAAGTATTGTGCTGGGCGGAACGGCTTATAAGACAGGACTCAATCTGGTCGAAGCCAACCCGACCAATAACCTAGAATATCGCCATCACCCGTTGATTAATTACCACTTATTGCACTTGACAAGGACTCAGCGGCAACCGGCTCGGGAGCGGCTCATCAAAACCTGTAATGATCTCCGGTAGTTACGCAAACCTCAATGTTCGGTTGCCATCTCCGAGCAGGTCAAGTGCCGGGGCAGACTTCCGAACCTGGGGGTCCGGGCATACTCGGTTTTGGGAGACCAGAGGCTGGATGGCGATCCACATTGCCGCAAAGGGCCTATCAAGGTGCCCATCTTTCTACGATGGGTCTAGGTCTGCGGAGCTTTAGGAGTGAGATACGACAGGTAGACAATGTGAGCCGAGGTATCATCATCGCAGTGGGCCACAAGAACTCAGCACCATGGCAGTGACTTCTAAAGTTCCGCTGTCTGTCTCGATTCTGTCGTCAGTCTTGATCCAGTGATCATGATATTCCGGGTCCTTGGTACGTAGACCGAGCTTGGACTTGGGAGTGTCAGCTGCTAACTGGTCCGAACAAACCAATGTGAGCCCTCAATTTCTTGCATTGTGGGGAACCTGGCTCACACTCATCTTTCTGCAAGAGGCAGGTTGATGCTGTCGAGTTGGATGGAACATCTACCGCAGAAAGAATCGAAAGGTAGCAACCATGACTTTGCGTTCTGAACAGGGCTCGAGCAGAGTATCGATCGCCTCGCAGGTGGTGGGACTACTGCTGGTGGCCATATTGAGCATCTACTTCTGGAGATGGTACCTCTCTCCCCTGCGAGATGTCCCCGGGCCCTTTGCTGCATCATTCACCCGCCTCTGGCACATGTGGCGAATTCTGAAGGGTGACCAGAACCTGGAATTGATCCGTCTTCACGAGAAATGCGGCCATTTCGTTCGTATCGCGCCCAATGAGGTCAGCGTCAGCCATCCAGATGCGCCCAAGAAAATCCTCCTCACGCCCCTGCACAAGGGCGACTGGTACAAGATCGTACACTTTCCCGACAGGCGGTTCAGGAATCCTATGGGGGAGACGGATCCGGCCACCAAGAATGAGCTGAGCAGGCACCTCGCGGCAGGCTACCTCCTCACGAACCTGCTCCAGGCAGAGCCAGCCGTCGATGACACGGTCGAGCTGCTCCTGGGCTGGCTGGATAAGCACGCCGAGGACCAGAAGCCTATCGACCTGGACCGCTTCTTCACCTACACGACCTTCGACGTCGTCGGCGAGGTGATCTTCTCCAAGTCGTTCGGCTTCCTGCGCGAGGGCAGGGACATCGGCGGGGCCATCGCCAACTCCCTGGCCCAGAACATCTACGTCGCCGTAGGCGGCTACATGCAGTGGTTCCACCTGCTGCTTTCGAACCCTCTGATGACCTGGCTGAACGTGCTGCCCTTTGGTCATATCATCGACACGGCGGTCGGAGCGATCAAGGAGCGCGAGAAGAATCCTGACGCCCGCTTCGACGCCGTAGCGCACTGGTTTCGGTACCTCAGCCAGTATCCTGACCGTATGTCCCCCAGGGAAGTCCAGTCCGCGGCCAGCAACGCCGTAGCTGCCGGCGCGGACACAGTTGCATGTGGCCTGCAAGTCTTCGTCTACCACATGATCCGCCGCCCGGATCTGTGGAGGCAGGTGAGGGAGGAGATTGATGCCGCGGGCCTGTCGGCGCCTGGTTCGCCGCAGAAAGTGGTCCCATACGCCGAGGCACGGAGGCTACCGCTCTTGCAGGCCTGCATCAAGGAGTCACTTCGGGTGTTTGGACCGGCTCCCAGTAAGCAGTTTCTAGATACAATCCTTACCCCTTCAAGAACAAACATATCCAATTGTGAGCCTATACAGCAAATACTTCAGGGGCTGCACATTTGAAGACAGGCTATGGCGACCTTGTGGCCGACTCTTTGCTTTATTGGCAGTAAGCTTATCCTTGATTTCTTTGACCGCTGACTCCGAGTGCTGTGGTGGGACTCCCACGTGTTGTTGGCGGAGAAGGGATTACCATCGGCGACCGCGCGTTCCCGGAGGGCACGATTTTGTCGGTCAGCGCGTGGGTGATCCACCACTCACGCGAGATTTGGGGCGCAGACGCAAGCGAGTTCCGTCCGGAAAGGTGGCTGGCCGACAAGTCGGCAGCTCTCGATAAGTACTACATGCCTGTAAGCAACGGATCTCTCACTTTGTTTATGTTGTTTCTTCCGGGTTCAGCAACTCACAACATCATAGTTTGGGCTTGGATATATGTCCTGTCCGGGTCAGAACATCGCAAAGATCGAGCTGTCCAAGATCTCTGCAACCATAGTTCGTGACTACGATATCCACCAGGTCGACCCTACACAGGAGTGGCAATGGAAGGCATACTTCACGGTTGCTCCGCACTCCTGGCCGTGTCGTATCGTGAAGCGGCAGTAACTCGGCTACCTAGGTACTCTGCCTGGTCCGAGAAGCACCCCATTAATTCTTCAACTGGCTCAACAAAATCTGAATTAGTGGAATCTGAGGATGAATGCTTGTTGATTTGGCTCAAAGGCGTACAACGCACAGGCCCAAATAGGTAGTCCAAGAATACCTATGCATTTGTTGTTGCTTTGGGAAGGGGCAAGGGGCACTACATGGGGCATGGTGACCCCTGCTCAGGGATCGACGCTAAGATAACTCTAATTCCTTATCAAAAAAAGTTTTGGTTCACTTGTCACAACCCGACTTGCAGCCGGAGTCTGTGCAGCCCAGAATTGTCACCAGCATGCAGCAGTCGAGATGACAACAAGGCTCCCTTATAACACAACGTTCGAACCCGAAAGGGCCATACAGCCCATATTTACAGGGGGTTCAATCTCGCTGGACAATGGCGCCAAGATCCTTGCCACGACGCTCGGCGAGGACGCGGTTTTGACTGATCTCTTGACTGGGAGGCAGCTGGCCAAGATTGAAGGGGTATGTCCACCACAAGGAGCACGTATTAGACAGCTGCACGGCTGACATTGAATGCCCATCAGGATGACGAGCAAATTTCGACCTTGACCTGTACGACTCAACGGGAGCTTGATAGTCCGTGAGCGATAGCTAACTTCAGAGTCTAGTGACACCTTCCGCCTCCCATCTGATCGTTTGTTCTCGGTCCCTCTCCATGCGCATATATTCCCTCAAGCTTTCCGACGACCAAGACGAGATCGAGGCGACCCTCACACGAACACTCAAACCACACGGGACCCCGGTGGTCGTCTTAGCCGTCGACCGCACCGGCACCCTCCTCGCCACCGGCGCGGCGGATGGCAATATCAAAGTCTGGGATTTGATCGGAGGATACGTGACGCACACATTCCGGGGTCCAAGCGTCCTCGTTTCCGCTCTCCATTTCTTCGAGATCGCCTCTGGTCGCCTGGGAGACGAACAGCTGACCGGCAAGAAGGGCAAGAAGACAAAGAGGAAGAGTGACGTGGGTGGTGAAGACAAGGATTCTGCGACTGCTAGATTCCGCCTGGCATCTGGCAGCCAAGATGGAAAAGTCAGAGTATGGGACCTGCACAAGCGCGCAGTGGTCGCAGACCTCGAGTCGCATGTGTCGGACGTCCAGGGGCTGGACTACTCCGCATCGCAACACTCGCTGGTCACGGCCAGTCGTGATAAAACGATGATCTGGTGGGATGCGAAGTCATGGACCCCGAGAAAGGTCATCCCAACATTTGAGACGATGGAAGCCGTTGGGTTCTTGGAGGACGGCAGGCTGACCTACACTGCTGGCGCCAACGGCTGTGTAAGGCTCTGGGACTCCGAAACAGGCCGCGAGGTGACGATGGAACAGTCCTCAAAGTCTGAGACAGACTCGATCGTGGCAGCAGTGCTATGCTCGGAGCATAGCCTGTTGCTGACTGTCCAGATGGACCACACCCTCGTCCTCTACCGAACACCTTCGATGCGAGACGCTCTTACGATACCTGAAATGCCACCACTTGAACCGCTCAGGAGAATCTCTGGCACTCATGATGAGATTATCGACCTTGCATATGTCTTGCCCGAGCGCTCCATGATGGCACTGGCCACGAATTCCGAGGACGTGCGACTGGTTTCCGTGGCAGAGTCACAAGTAGCAGACGAGATCACAGGGGCAGGCCATTACCTAGGCCAAGATATCGGTCTCCTCAAAGGACATGATGAGATTGTGATTACTCTGGACGTCGATTGGTCTGGACACTGGATTGCGACAGGCGCAAAGGATAACACAGCTCGGCTGTGGCGGGTGGACCGGGAGAATGACAGCTACACGTGCTGGGCAACATTTACGGGTCATGCCGAGTCTGTGGGCGCTATCGGCCTCCCGAAGACTGTTCCTCAGGAGTCTTCTGCAGCATACCAGGACCCAGTCAACAACCCCCCACCGGTACTCGTGACAGGATCACAGGACTTGACAGTGAAGAAATGGGAAATTCCGCGCCAAGCCCAGAAGAAGGCTAAAGCTCTATTCACGAGGAAGGCCCACGACAAGGACATCAACGCACTTGACGTAAACCCCTCTGGCCAACTATTTGCATCCGCATCTCAGGATAAGACTGTCAAGATCTGGTCTGTTGCAGAGGGTGAAGTCCAGGGTATTCTTCGAGGTCATAAGAGAGGTGTTTGGTCAGTAAGATTTGCACCAGCAAACACTCCCGTGATCCAAGGCGACAAGGGCGCAGTGGCCGGAAAAGGATTGGTCTTGACAGGCTCGGGAGACAAGACTGTCAAAATATGGAGCTTGTCGGACTACACCTGCCTGAGGACATTTGAGGGGCATTCGAACAGTATTTTGAAGGTGGCATGGCTCAATCAGCACGCCGAGGGCGACAAAGCCAAGCGGGTTCAGTTCGCCAGCGCCGGCGGTGACGGTCTCGTGAAAGTCTGGGACGTTAACAGCGGCGAGACTGAGACCACGTTGGACAACCATGAGGACCGCGTGTGGGCTCTTGCTGTGCACCCAGAGACGAACATGATCGTTTCCGGAAGCGCTGATTCTACCGTTACGTTCTGGAAGGACACCTCGTCTGAAACGCACACTGCGGCTGTCGAGGCGGCCACCAAGCTTATCGAGCAGGAGCAGGAGCTCGAGAATTACATGCACACTGGTGCATACAGAGACGCCATCGCGCTCGCGTTGCAGCTCAACCACCCGGGGAGGTTGCTCAACCTGTTCACGAAAGTGGTGAACTCAAAGGAGCCAGACCAAGGGAGCTTGTCCGGCCTGAAGGCGGTCGACGACGTTCTAGCAACGCTATCTGACGAGCAGATTTTCCTACTGCTCTTGCGGCTGCGGGATTGGAACACTAATGCAAGGACCGCGCCGGTAGCCCAGAGGATCCTGTGGGCCTTGATCAGGAGCTATCCGGCCTCCAAGTTCTCGAACCTGTCGGTCAAGGGAGCACGTGGGCAAAAGAGCTTGAAGGAGGTTTTAAACGCATTGAAGGTGTATACCGAGAGGCACTACAAGCGTACGGAAGAGCTGGTGGATGAATCATTCCTGGTTGAGTACACGTTACAGGAGATGGAGAACCTAGCACCCATGTTGGACATGCCTGCTGGTGAGAACGGCGAAGGAGGCGACGTCCTGATGCTGGACGCATCTTCATGAGGTGGGGCATATGATGGATAAATAAAATAGAAGTGATACCAAATCAACCTAGTGAATCCAACAACTGCATCCCGTGAAAGGGGCTATTCAGAAGCATTAAGTCATGGAATTTGTATGCGGTGAAGTGGTTGCGAGTAGGTCGAAAATCATAGCCAACCTTGACATCAGAAGATCCCCAAAATCTGCTAAGCAACGACAGTACAATGCATCAATTCTATCTTGAGTAAGTGGTTGAACACTACGATCGACAGCATCACAAGGTCTAATGGGTGGGATTTTAAAATTATTTGATCTCTCCGGTTGGTGAATGTGTTGTGCCCCAGCATCTCTAGGTCAAATAGCTCTGGTCGTGGCAGTAGTAAAAGGTGGGGCGTCGGCGCATCAATCCAAACAGTCCCAGGATTTCGGCTCCGCGCTGAAGCTAATCCACGCCAGCAGCCTCATTAACACAAACACCTGCTGCACCGCCCTGGGAACGCCCCAACTCCTCTTCACCTCCTCCTCCACCCGACAAGGCTTTCGCGGCTCGAGTAGCAGATCACCATGTCGAAGCGACTCGCGTCTGAAGCGCTCGAAGAAACGTTCAACGCAGGCTCGCCTGCATCGAAAAAGTCGCGGATTGGTGGAAGCCCCAGCGCGCAAGGAGACAGCGACCTCGAGCAGCGCAGATCAGCCGGCGAGACGACACCAAGGCAGAATGGCGCGGCAAATGGGCATGGCGAAGACTCGGACTCAGACTTGGAAGAGGACGTGCCAGAAGAGAAGGCGCCGATCAGGCAGTCGGCACCTACAGCGGGCTACGATGACCTGTACCTCGACACGATCGACCGGAACGTGTTAGACTTCGATTTCGAGAAACTCTGCTCCGTGTCGCTATCAAACATCAATGTGTACGCATGTCTGGTATGCGGCAAGTATTTCCAGGGCCGGGGCCCCAAATCACACGCCTACTTCCACTCGTTGGACGAAAACCACCATGTCTACATCAACATGGCCACACAGAAAGTATACGTCTTACCGGAGGGGTACGAGGTTACGAGTAAGAGCCTGGACGACATCAAGTACGTGTCGGACCCAAGGTACACGAAACAAGAGGTTATGGAGATAGATCGACGGCCGCGCACCAGCCTCACGATCTTGGGCAAGGAATACACGCCAGGCTACGTGGGGATGAACAACATCAAGGAGAATGACTACCTTAATGTCGTGGTGCAGGCATTATCTCACGTCCCGCCGCTGCGCAATTTCTTCTTGTTGGAGGATTTTGCCAGCTCTCGGTCGGAGCTGGTGAAGCGGACGAGCATTTTGTTCAGGAAGATCTGGAACCCGCGCGCGTTCAAGTCGCACGTGTCGCCACACGAACTGCTGCAGGAGATCTCGTTGCGGTCAAACAAGCGGTACACCTTGACCACGCAGAGCGACCCTGTCGAATTCCTGAGCTGGTTCCTGAACAATCTCCACCTCGGTCTGGGAGGAAGCAAGACCAAGCCGGGAAGTAGTATGGTGCAGAGAGTGTTCCAAGGGAAGCTAAAGGTCGAGTCACAGGCCATCACGGCAAAAGCAGACGTGGGCGACCGCCTACGGTTCGAAGAGGCCGCAGAGGTAAAGGTGGACATCAGCCGGTTCCTCCTCCTCACACTAGACCTGCCACCCGCACCGCTGTTCCAAGACGAACAGGAGCGCAACATCATCCCCCAGGTGCCGCTTACAACCATCCTCTCCAAATATGACGGCCACTCGGCACAAGAACACCTGGCGCACCGGCGGCGCTACAGGCTGATGCACCCGCTGCCGCCATACCTGGTCATGCACGTCAAGCGCTTCAGTCAGAACAAGTTCGTCAGCGAGCGCAACCCGACGATCGTGACGTTCGACTCGCGCGACCTGGACGTGAGCCCGTACGTGGAGCCGGACCCGACGGCACACCCTGGGGGCGGGCCGATCTATTACGACCTGGTGGCCAACGTGGTGCACGAGGCGGTGCGGCTGCGTGAGGATGTGGCGGACACGGGCGAGGAGCGCAAGACGTGGAAGGTGCAGCTGCTGGACAAGGCGAGGGGCGAGTGGGTGGTCTGCCAGGACTTGTTCGTGGACAAGATCCAGAAGGAGCTCCTGTGCATGGGAGAGAGCTACCTGCAGATCTGGGAGAGGAGGAGAGAGCCTGGCCAAGGGAAGAGTAAGGCAAAGGTGTGAAGGAGAGTGAACTGTGCTGTATAAAAGATCTACTAGCAGCTGCAGCCACGGCCCAACACTGAACCGGGACAGCATAGACCGGCTGTGAATACCGGATATAATGGCTTCCTCACATACTGAGTTCTCCATCCCCCAGTGACAAGACATGCGCAGACATTTCCTGGTCTGACTATAGACTGGGACTATTCTGGATCTGCCTTTGCAGATCTCATCCAGCATTTGGTACAGAGGCTGAATGGTGAAGCATGTGTCTAGTGTGGTCTGTTTGCTGCAGCCAACGCCCGGGCAGATACCCCACACTGCAATGCTGGCCTGGTTGCTGCTGGGCTGGCCGCTGGTGGCTGTCGATCCATTAGTGTAGGTGCAACGGTGGAGCTCCCTGGGGCGGCCCAATGCGTCGCCTCACCATCCCAGTGCTCATTGGAAGAGACTTTTTCTGTCGACGCTTCACATTTTCCCAAGTTCCGCGTTCCATCCCAACCCACACCAGACCATTGCGTACCAGATCACTTATACCCTTGTGACACCGCCTGCAATCCCCCCATCCCACCTTCAGATCGATCATCTTCCCAGCTGCAGCCAGGCATCTCTTCTCTCCCAGCCAAAACCCGACCTCAAGGCATCCCAAACACCGACCATCCCCTGCCCCGATCAAGCTCTGTACCGCGAGACTCTCCTCCGTCATCTGCATCTAGGTGCATCCCATCCGCCACTTTGGACACAGACCAACCCACAACCTGCCCTACAACTTACGGCCCGCGTCACACGTCAACAACCGCGTCTTCTTCAGTGATCAGTGGCTTTCTCAGACAAAAGGATCAGAGGCAAAATTGCATTTCGTTATCCAACTATCATCCAAACGCGCCATCTGCACTTCCACCTCGGCCATTCTACCACCGCAAAAGGCCCTGCAAACACACAACGAACAAAGGAAGCACACCCGGAGCAACTCGGCCACAACCCCTTTCCGCAACCTGACAAGAGTCTCTTCAATTGATTGTTCATCAGCGAAACTACCTTTGGGTACATTGTAGCCCTCGGAGCCTGGAACAAGACTGTGAGGAGGGTTGCAGAATTCTCTCCCAGAACAAACCCCAAAGGGCAGCTTGCCTCGCCGTTCGTTTCACAGCCTCCATGGATAACCTATGGACTCGCCGGACCAAGTATGTCCATCGCCATGCCCAGTCCCGGCAGACTTCAGATCGCAGACACTGACTTTTGCTTTCTACAGCACCAACAAGCTCTCCCTCTCGACACCAGGTTCGGCCCTCAACGACACCGGCTCCCTCGGTCGGAATTCCTCCATCTCCAAGCGATTCGGCGGTGATAGCTCGTCGCACGGGACGAGGAACCCTCTAAACGACGTCAAGACCCCAGGCAGTGGACTCGCCTCCCCGGGCGGTGCATCCAACGCCTTCGCCCTCGGCACCGGCGCCTTTTCAAACTTCGGGGCGAAGACGCCAAAGTCCACCGGGAACCCCTTCGACCTAGCCTCCAAGACCCCGACGACCGAGAAATCCGCAAAGGACGGTACGAACGGGGGCAGCGCGACCAAGGCCGGCTTGAGCGGGGCTGCGAAATCAGCCGCGAGCACACCGGGGGCCGCCACAAGGGAGAGAAAGGACAGCGACCAGCGCGGGGCCCACCCGCTGCGCAACAGCTGGGCGTTCTGGTACCGCCCTTCCATCCCGAAGAATGTCGGCTACATCCCATACGAGGACACCGTCCACGGCATAGCGACGGTGGGTAGCGCCGAGGAGTTCTGGGCCGTCTATAGGCACCTGAAGCGACCGTCGACCCTGCCGGTTGTGTCCGACTACCACCTGTTCAAGAAGGGCGTCCGGCCCATCTGGGAGGATGACGAGAACAGGAAGGGCGGCAAGTGGGTCGTGCGCCTTAAGAAGGGGGTCGCGGACCGGTACTGGGAGGACCTGATGCTTGCACTCATTGGTGAGCAGTTTGGTGATGCTGGCGAGGAGGTTTGCGGCGCCGTGATGAGTGTCAGAAACGGTGAGGACATCCTCAGCATCTGGACTGCCACCAGTGGGGGCAAGGTGCTTAAGATCAGGTGAGTAACAGGCCACTGTGCTGCACGCCCTGGACGCGTCCAAGTGCTAACATTGCCACCAGGGAAACCTTCAAGCGGGTCCTCAACTTCCCCCCAGAAACTAAGATCGAGTGGAAGGTGCACGAGGAGAGCATCCAACAACGCATCACCGTTGAAGAGTCCCGCAAGGAGAGGGCCAACCAGCACAAGTCTGGTAACAAGCAGAACAGCCAGCGACAGGCCCAACAGCACCAGCAGAGCAACGACGATTCGGCCCCCCCGCAGGCGTCATAGTGTGCATTCTGCCCGAAACTGGATTCGATGAAAACACCTGAGGGAGGCAGTCCCTTCGCAGCCCGCTACCCAAGCATCCCACCGCCGGTTCCCGAGCCGAATGACGGTCAGATGGAGGGAAAGGCTGGGATGCTAGCATGTCTACGCAGGAGCGAACGGCCCTTAGGTCGTGCAGAGCCGCATGTATCGATTAGCAGCGTGTCTTTTCTTGGGTCACAGCAGATTCTAATTACTGAGCTTTGCATGCCGAACAATGCGACAGTTAATGTTACCGTCCTTGTTAGCGTCGATACAGTTCTCGATGTCTTGGTCTCATATTTTGCGCCGGGTGTTGTCGCTCTCCATCAACATGAAGCAGATTTCAAACTCACGATCACCACCATGCTCTTCACAAACGTGACCCAGGAGATTGGAGTTGGTGAATACCCGGCAAAGCCGACTGAGACAGGTTCGAGTCAGACGGTTGCTCCCTCACAGGCCTTGAAAGATTTTTCTACTTTACGATGAACAGAGGTTTTCGCAGGCGCTCAGACTTCTCTAGAAAGACGCAGAAAGATATTGATTGTTCATTGAATCATAAAAGATATCCAAGTGTGGCCACAGGCTGTTAAATGCCGTATTAAGCTACACTCCTCACAGCCCAGCAGCACCCTGTTAGTGACTTCCAAGTTTGATAGCGATAAGAGGTGACGCGAACCGGCCGCCGTGTTGGAAAAGCCCCGCGGGGCACTGGATGTGCGTACCTACAAGGGTGGTCCCCCCCTCGCTATCGTTATCGCACAGGCTGCTGCCCGCCTGTCAGCCTCAGCTCGCCCTGTCGGGACCCCTCCATTCTGACACAGCTCGCTGAACGTTTTGAGATCCACGCCACTGTTGTTGACTCACACTTCAGTATATTTCAGATCTCAATTGAGCAGCTGAGCCTCGGGATTGAATGCCCCTCAGTATCCTCCAACCAAACTGAAGAGTTTGCAACCCCGAGGCACTCTTAACATCTTCTAAAGTCGATCCAGAGCTGCCCCACCACGTTTTCCCAAAAGGTGGGCCCTATTCTCTCTCTCACTGTCATCCTCGCCCGAGGCTCGCCCTTGCTCACTCAACTCACAGAGGCAAACAGCTCTACGCCACAACACGACAGCACACAAGACACAGCGTTCAATATGGCAACAGATCCAATATTGCCCGTGGAGGGCAAGAGGAATGTTCTCATCACAAGTGCCCTCCCATATGTCAACAACGTGCCCCACCTCGGAAATGTCATCGGCAGTGTCTTGTCTGCAGATGTCTTTTCCCGCTGGTCCAAGGCCCGCGGCTTCCAGACTCTCTTTGTCTGCGGCTCTGATGAATATGGTACTGCCACCGAGACCAAGGCCCTCGAGGAGGGTGTGAGCCCCGAGGAGCTTTGCAAGAAGTACCACGCCCTTCACAAGGAGATTTACGACTGGTTCAAGATCGAATTCGACATCTTTGGTCGCACCCCCACCGAGCACCAGACACAGATCACCCAGGACATCTTCAGAAATCTTTGGAATAACGGCTTCATCCTCGAGCGCGAGGAGTTCCAGCCTTTCTGCTCCCACGAGAACCACAACAGCTTCCTCGCTGACCGATTCGTCGAGGGAGAGTGCTCCATCTGTGGCGACAATGGGGCGAGGGGTGACCAGTGCGACAAGTGCGGCAACCTGCTGGATCCATTCCAGCCCGAATCCGAGGCTGGCGCCTCTGAAGATGCTGCGGCAAAAGGCACTGGCTGGCTCGTGAACCCCCGCTGTAAGGTTGACGGCACCACCCCGGAGAGGCGAAAGACAAAGCACCTGTACCTGCGGCTAGACGCACTTGGGGACGAGATCAAGGGCTGGTTCCTTGAGGCCAGCAAGAAGGGCGCCTGGAGCTCCAACTGTATTCAAATCACCGACTCGTGGATCCAGAAGGGGCTGCTGCCCCGAGCAATCACTCGTGATCTGAGATGGGGAACTGCCATTCCCAAGGGCCTCAAGGGTCTGGATGACGAGGCATATGCTAACAAGGTGTTCTACGTGTGGTTCGACGCATGCATCGGGTACGTTTCCATCACAGCGAATTACACGGACGGCAAGAACACGGATGGGAAGCTGTGGGAGAAGTGGTGGAAATCGGACAATGTCGACCTCATACAATTCATGGGCAAGGATAATGTTCCTTTCCACACCATCGTTTTCCCTGGCTCCCAAATTGGCACCAGGGAGAAATGGACAAAGGTCCACAAGCTTTCCACGACTGAATATCTGAACTACGAGGAGTCGAAGTTCAGCAAGTCAAAGGGAGTCGGCGTGTTCGGCAACAATGCAAAGGACACCGGCATCGAGCCAAATGTGTGGAGGTACTATCTGCTGTCCCGGCGCCCGGAGACAGCAGACAGCGAGTTCAAGTGGACCGAGTTTGTCGACGCCAACAACAACGACCTGCTCAAGAACCTTGGCAACTTCAACCAGCGCGTGCTTAAGTTCTGCCAGGCAAAGTATGAGTCTGTGGTCCCCGACTACACGAAATACACATCCGAGGGCCTCGATGCGCACGTCAGGGATGTCAACGCTCTGCTCAAGGAGTACAACACCCACATGGACGCAACGAAGCTGCGGGCAGGCCTGCAGACGGTCCTCGCCATCTCGGCGCTCGGCAACAAGATCCTGCAGGACAACAAGCTCGATAACCGCCTCCTGACTGAGGAGCCGGACCGCTGCGCCGCAGTCATCGGCCTCGCGCTCAACCACATCGCCCTTCTCGCGTCCATCGTCGCACCCTACATGCCGGGCACGGCGGCCAACATCTTCGAGCAGCTGGGTCTCGAGCCGCGGGCGTCGATCCCCGACGCCTGGGTGACGGACGCGATCAAGCCAGGCCACAAGCTCGGCACACCCAAGCTGCTCTTCACGCAGATCCCGGCGGCCAAGGTCGAGGAGTGGCGCGACGCGTACGGCGGCGAGGAGGTCAAGAAGGCAAAGGAGCTCGCTGCTCGCAAGGCTGAGGAGAAGAGGCTCGCCAAGGAGCGCGACAAGGAGAAGAAGCGGCTCAAGAAGCTTGCTGCCGCCCAGGCCAAGGAGAATGAAACGCGTAAGTGACCTTGTTTTGGAAGAATGTAAACAAGAGAAACATGCTGACATGGGCTTCATAATAGCCGCCGCCGCCGCCAAGCCAAGTGTCGAGTCGACCGAGAAGAAGGAGATGGCTGACCCGGAGATCGAGAAGGTCACGGAAGCCATTGCCAAGGCCGACGTGCACACCAGTTGAGCGTCGTGAGAAGACAGTGGACCATACATGAATATAGACAATTAGGCAGAGCTCTATTTCAAGAAAGTCCTCAGAGTAATCCGGAGCCTTTTCCCTTAACAACCTTTTGACCATTTGTCCTGACTAAAAGGTTGTCATCCCGTAGAAGGGTTTGCCACAGGTGATACAATATGAAATTGTTATGTAAAGATCAATCTACAGGCCATTGCGATATGGCGTCTATCTCATAGCAGGTCATTCATGAGGGCTTTCTCTTGGAAATAGTCCAGTACTCATGGCATGGACTCACTGAGTATTCACGTACAGAAATGCTGTTGCCACATAGCAGACACACGATCAAAGCTCATATCATTGATAAAGGGGGGCAGGGTTGCCTATCTCTAGCATCTCAGCGAGGATATCCCACTTCGGAGCCGCCGCATCCACCGAGGCCCTCGCCACGCCGCGCAGGCCGCCCGCGATGAAGCGCAGGTGCCGGTCAAAGTCGGCGCGGATGCCCATCAGGACCTCGGCATACGTCTGTCTCTGCGCCTGCTGTTTCTGCTTCTGCCTTGGGGTATCGGCCTTGTCCTGGACGCCGAAGTCCTCGTCTAAGTCCTCGTCCCCGAAGAGGATGGTGTTGTCCTCCTCCCGCTCCTTCTCTTTCGGGCTCACATACACGCCGAGCCTGGGCGTCTTCTCGCCCCCGGCTGGAACACCACCCGCGCCAGGGCGGCAGGGCGTGGCGAGGTCCTCATGCCCGCCTGATATACGCTCCTCCTCGGCGCGCCTCGCGTCCTCGAGCTTGATAGCCAGGTCCAGAACGTCGAGCATGCACTCCTTGATGGGACCCAGCTTGGCGCCGAGGAAGGCCTCCTCCGTGATGCGCCGCGAGAGGGCCGAGTGAATCTCGATCATGGCGTCGACGTCCTCTGATTTCTGGACGTCGCGCCGCATGCGCTCTATATTGGGCGCCAGAACAAGGGTAGCCAGGTAGGTCTGAAGGATGTTTGTGAACCAGAGCAGGCGCGAGCGGAGGCTGTAGAAGGCGAGCTGTTCACTGGTCTCGTCGTAGCTCCTGCAGCTGGTGAATAACTTGTTCAATATCGCAGCCACGCGTCGGATCTGTAAGAGAAGTGTGAAGATGGCTTGGTATCCAACGATGCTTTCTCCTGTGATGACCAGCCGGACGGGCCAGGCGAGCCTGTAGGAGAGTCGGACCCCAGGCAAGCTGTTCCTGACGCTGCACCTGGCTTTGCCAGGATTGTCGTGGAAAATGTGTTCAGAGTCTACAGCGGCTGACAGACGGTATGGCTCCAGTCCCGGACATTGAGACCAAGCCTCCTGGGCAACTTCTGTGAGGCTGAAGCGGTCTGTCCAGGTGGAATTGAGTGCGTCCAAGCTCGAGTAAATACTTGATGCGAATGTTTCGGATACGGAACCGTCTGACATGAAGTAAACGTGTTGCAAGGCATCAAAGCTGGACCACAGTCCGCAGGACTCAAAAAGTATTTCCTGGAGGTTTGACGCGGTCGAGAGATATCGACTTTGAATCCATACGTCGAATGCATCACTGAATAGCTCCGAGAAGGGCGCTAGGGTGAGATCTGGTGGGCCACATATGGACTCGAAATCCAACGGGGGCTCCAGCGTCCGGTCCGCCGGATGATCTGCGGCGCTCCGGAAGCGGCCAAGCTGCTTAAGGACGACCACGCTCTTTCCCGTGTTGAAGACTTTCCTCAGGGCGGATTGCAAGAAATTTGGTGCGTGCAGTTGGTTATCAGGAGTCCGCCGAAGTTCAAACTTGTGACTCCAGATCTGGTGCAGAGGGACTGGGCTTGCACATTCTGCAACAAAGAATGTCTTGTCTCCTGGCGTCAGATGGCCTTCCTCCATCCACCGCCTTATGGGGATGGTGTAAACTCTGAAGCACTCGAAGAAGATGTCTCCCAGGAAGCTGTACGTGGGTATATCGCCACTAAGTTGAGCAATGCAGGTCGCGTCATACAGCAGCTCAAGGCAGCGGAAGGCATTGGCAAAGCGCTCGTCCTGTAGTTGACGGACCACATGGCCTAGTGCATGCAGGGGAGTCAGGTGTGGGCGAAGCTCTTCCTGAAGAGCGATCAAACTGACGACGGTGTCATGTTTGATGTCGACGAAACGGTGCTGGATCAAGGCGATTTTGTGATCGAAGAGCCTTAGCCGTTGAGATACAGAATCCTGGAAGGCCTGGACCATCGGTATGACTTGTATCGTCTCGCAAAATTTGCGCAGAGGAAGCAGGGTCCGACCACACTCGGCGAAAGAGTTGATCAATGCTCTATACGTATCCCATAATATATCTGCTAGCTGGAACTTGGGCACTGGCGTACAGTCCGCAGAGAACAGATCTGACGGGAGACCATTGAGCATGAATAGGACTTCACGCAGAATTTGAAGCTCAGAGATTGGTATTTTCAGCGGTCGCCCTGAGTCATCCCTTGGAAGAGCAGCATGCCGCCATTCTTGGGACTCTCCGACGGCTTTGAGGGCAGAATCACGGTGGTCCTGCGGCAGGATGAGATCCTTGGCGGTCCTCCTGCCTTGGGTCGCACTAGATATCGAGGTGTCTGACGACTCGTCCGAAGCCTGTGACTGGGAGTCCTGCACGAGCTCGTCCTCTGAGCTGTTGGCAAATTCGACGTTCTTCCAGAGCCCGCGGTCCTGGGCCCAGCCATCCTCCCTGGCAATGTCCTCCCACCGCAGTTGCTGGCCTGAGTGTGGGTCCGGAGGGCGTAGGCGTTCCAGAGCGTCGAGTGAAGTCTTCTGTGTGGGCCTGTCAGACAACTCCAGGAATAGATGTAAGATCTCAGGCGTGAATCTGGTCGTCTTGGTGGATAGAGAGTCTAGTCTCTGCCTCAAAGCGTCCGATAGCCCATCGCGGCCGACAACTGAGAAGCGCTCGACGAGGCCGCGGAGCTGATCGTCAACAGCAAAATGGTTCGTCTGCAGGTAGTTACGATTTCTGAGGGTGCGAAGGGCAGACTGGCGAAAGGCATTGAACCTCTGAGGATGAGACTAGAAAGCTGTTAGAAATAGGGGAACACCAGGCTGGTTGGCCACCATGGGCAGGGGCGCAGGGCATACAGTCGGCGAGGTCGATGTGATGACGGTGACGAGCTCGTCTGTAAGAGCCCCAAACTCGGCAAGAAATGCCATTTTGTCAGAGAGCGGGGCAAGAACTCTGGACAGGGTCAGCCGGGTCACGACGATTTCATTGTGGACTTGACTTGTTGATTGACTGCAGTTGGCCCGGCCGTTAAGGCTCAAGTGCTACGTGACTGACTGTCTAAGTGCCTTTGTACATACGCGTTCAGTGGATGTCACCGAGTTACACCACGCGATTTGACAGCGGGTACTCGGCCAAGCCAGGCAGATCTAGGGCGATCTGGCGCGGGTCCTGAAGTGCCCACTGTCTGTCCGTCTGCTGCAGAAGCTCAGGCTTGGCCAACCCGCCAGGCCACCTGAGCACCCTGGCTGGCTCCCCTATTCCACCGACCCCTTGGGACAGCATGACGCTAATCTGCCAGGAAACAAGCAACGCTTAACTCGCCCGCCGCCAGACAAGGTGCTCACATGATAAGGAAGCTAGCGGCAACGGCTGGCCCTGGACACCCTGCCCAGGTAACTAACTGGGCTGCCTACCTTTTACGTACGCGTCCGGAAAGTGTAGTGTCTGTACCTGGCTGGGCTTGGGCCCCCTTTCGAACTTTTGGATATCTTGTTATCTTGCGAACTCGATCTCAATCCCCAATCCCCAATCCCCCATTCGAGACCGAAGTCCATAGACCACGATCGACCCACGACAACCCACTCTCCGCCCTCTCGATTCCCCATCGCACCACCTTGCTTCATTGGGGCCATGCTTCGTTAGCTCGGCTGCCACCTTTCTTTTCCCATCCCCGACACAGCAAGCTCTCGAGCAAGGTCAGCAGCCCAGGCCTGCGCCCACCGTCATCATGGCTGTTGCTCGCCCCGTCAGAGTCCTCGGGCTCGCGGCCGTCATGATGTGGTGCTTCTTTCTCTATCAGGTCTTCAAGCCGGGGGCCCCCATATCATTGCCCACATCCATCCCAAAAAACGAAAAGGAACCATTACTAGACCGTGAGCCGCCTTTCCTGAGCCTGCGCCTGGCCGCGCCTCGCCTCGAACCTGCGTCGCGTGGTAATTCTATGGTGTCGGATTGACCAGCTGACATTGTGAGCTCTGCAGCAACCGGCGAACCAGCAGGTATCCTCCGTCGCGCCGGCCCCGGGTACGCACCAGATGCGAAGGAGCCCGCCCGCATCAATGCCACACTGCTGGCCCTCGTACGAAATGAGGAGTTAGGCGGCATGTTACAAGCTATGAAGGACCTCGAGCGCACGTGGAACCACAAGTTCAACTACCCCTGGACCTTCTTCAACGACAAGCCCTTCACCGAGGAATTCAAGAAGCGCACGCGCGAGGTCACCAATGCAGAGACTCACTATGGTAAGGAGGCTTTTATAATGCCAAGGTGGCTGGAGGATCGTCGCTTACGCATTCTGTAACAGAGGTCATCCCCAAGGAGCACTGGGACGTCCCGTCCTGGATCAACATGGACCTCTTCGACGAGTCCGTCAAGATCCTCGAGGAGAACGACATCCAATACGCCGGCATGATGTCCTACCATCAGATGTGTCGGTGGAACAGCGGCCTCTTCTACAAACACCCCGCGCTGGCCAACACGAGGTATTACTGGCGTGTCGAGCCCAAGGTGCACTTCTTCTGCGACATCGACTACGACGTGTTTGCCTACATGCAGGACAACAACAAGACGTACGGCTTCACCATCAACCTCTACGATGCCCCTGCCTCCATCCCGACCCTGTGGCCCGAGACCACCAAGTTCCTCGCCGACCACCCCGAGTACATGCACGAGAACAACGCCCTGAACTGGGTTGTGGACAAGTCTAGGCGACCGGACCACAACGACAAGGCGAACGGCTACTCGACGTGTCACTTCTGGAGCAACTTCGAGATTGGCGACATGGAGTTCTGGAGGAGCCAGGCGTACGAGGACTACTTCAACCACCTGGACCGAGCCGGCGGGTTCTTCTATGAGCGGTGGGGAGATGCGCCAGTACACAGCATCGCGCTTGGCCTGTTGGAAGACAAGAACCGGATTCACTGGTATGTTGTTCCTCTCGCTTCTTTGGGTTTTGGATTGTGGTTCTGTCGGGACAGTCCGTCTAATGCTCACGTGTCAATGCACAGGTTCCGCGATATTGGATACCAGCACATCCCCTTCTTCAACTGCCCCAACTCGCCGAAGTGCAAGGGCTGTGTGACGGGCCGGTTCACGGACGGAGAGGCGTGGCTGAACAAGGAGGACTGCCGGCCGAACTGGTTTAAGTTTGCGCACATGGACTAGACGGGGAGGAGGGGTCACAGGTGAGAGATACCAAGCCGAGAAAGGCACAAATAGGGTTATGATGATTTCAACGGGAGCGCGGAACGGGACCGGGTACTTTTCTTTTTGCTTGTGAGCACTTATATCCTTTCTTGGCAACCACAACAAGCTTGGTGGATGGATGGATGGATATCTGCGTTGCGTCTGTCACAGCATTTCATGGGGCAAGGAGGTGTTTGGCGCCAGGCTATCAGATGGGCATTTGTATGTCGGTAGCAAAGTCGATTCCGGAGGGCATGGCACAGGGCTCATATAGAGAGACGGACGGCACCCAGCTCAGCTTTGGATGGTGGGAGCTGAAGTGTCAGGAGGAGCCATGGGTCCCACTGCTGGATTGCGTGGTGGCGTCTTGGTCCGTCAAAAGCCACAGTGATGTTAGTGTACTCTGTAAATTTAGGCAGCTCATCATCGTCTGCTCCATCGCGTCTCTCTCTCTCCCCCATCCCATCCCGTCTGACTGGCCCAGGTGTCTAGGAATGCCATCCATCCATCTACTACGGCGCCGTCCTGCCAGCCTGCCAATCACGCCCGGCAGGTGCGGGTGCATCCCCCATAATCTCCATACCCTGGACGGCAATGTGGCCCTCAGTCTTTCGTCCGAGCTTTTAGATGCAACTTTGCCTCGCCAATCAGCAGCCCCGAATTAGAAGGAATGAATGACCAACATGCGGTGTCCCAGCTCGCCCCTGGCTCCACAGCCTACGGATGTGCAACGAACCGACGCTCTATTACGACAAGAGTGCACCAGCACATGTCGGGCGAGCTACCGCGCAGCCACGTTGGGCAGAAGTCCCAGACAGCGTTGGATGCGCTGAGCTGAGACCCGGCACGGATGGTTCACGTATAATAAGGCTTGTGCTACCTCCTCCCCTTCCCCTTTGTGTCACCACCCCTAAACATGAGCGTCGCCGTCCTGCATTGATTGACGACCTGCATCAGACCAATGGCTGACTACAATCTTGCCGAGGTCGCACAGCGGCCAGCGGTGCTCGTGCCCGCAATTCTGGCCGTCGCCTACTTCTTCTATAAACTCTTTCTTCAGCCGTCCAGGGTTCCCAATCTCCCCGTGCTCAACACGAGGAAGGGCGAATGGTTCACCTATTACAAGGCGACATGGCGAAACACCAAGTACTTCAAGGCTGCATGCGTACTGGCCCGCACCCAGTATCGCGACCAGGCATGCCTGGTGCCCATGCTTGGAACCCGCCCAATGGTCCTCCTCCCGGCCAAGAACACCAAATTCGTCATTGACAATCCTGAGAATGTCCTGAGCCTGCACGAGTCCGCCATGGACAGCCTGCAGTCCGACTACACCATGGGCGAGCGACTGATCCGTGAACCAGTCCATCACCCGCTCATCACCACCACCCTGACCAACCAGACCGGCAATCTGATCCCCGACCTGGCCGAGGAGACGGAGAACAGCCTGGACGAGCTCTGGGGCACTAACACGGCCGAGTGGCGCGAGGTCTGCGTCTACAGCTCGCTGCAGAGGTCCATTGGCCGCGTGACAAACCGCATCTTCGTGGGCAAGCCCGTCTGCCGTGACCCGGAGCTGCTGAAACAGGGCATCGCCCTGGCCATGGACATCCCAATGACCTCCCAGCTGTTGCGCCTCTTCCCCGACTTCCTCAAGCCGCTGGTGGCCCCCGTCATCATGATCCCCAACAGGCTGCACCAGCGCGCCTTTTTCAAGGTGCTCCAGCCGACCATCGAGCAGCGCTTGCGCGAGTACGACGAGCGCCACCGGGACCCAGAGAAGAATAAGGCACTGGGCCCGGAGCCCAACGACTTCCTGCAGTGGCTGATCAACCAGGCCAAGGAGATGGGCGACCCGTGGCACTTCAAGCCCTCGACACTTGCGCTGCGCGTGCAGGTCCTGAACTTCGCATCGATCCACACATCGTCCTTCGCCATCACCGGCGCGATCCTAGACCTGGTCGCCTCCAAGCCCGAGTATATTGACGAGCTGCGCGACGAGATTCGTACCGTGCTGGCCGCGCACGGCGGCAAGTGGGACAAGCGCGCCCTGGCTGAGATGCTGAAACTTGACTCGGCCTTCCGCGAGAGCCAGCGCGTCAACTCGTTTGTTACCGTTGGCCTAGGCCGCCGCGTCGTCGCCAAGGAAGGAATCACCACCCCGGAGGGCCTACACATCCCCGCCGGCAACCAGGTCTGCGTTCCGGGCTATGGCATGCATCACGATCCGGAGGTTTATGAGGCCCCGGACGAGTTCCGCCCCTTCCGCTTCTCCGAGATGCGCAAGGTCACCGACGACAAGGAGGCTGACCAAGAGTCGTACCTGTCACGGGCGCGCAAGCAGTGGGCTACCACGACCACCGACTTCCTTGCTTTTGGACACGGCAGGGGCGCCTGCCCGGGACGGTTCTTTGCGTCGGCCGAGCTGAAGCTCATGCTGGCCCATCTCATTCTCAACTACGACTTTGAGATGTTGCAGGAGCGGCCGCGTAACATGTGGTTCGCTCTCAACCGCGTGCCGCCGATGGAACAGACCATCCGCATCAAAAGACGGGCAGCGTAGTTCCTGCGTACATGAGGAAGTCTGGTATAGCGGCGATACTGGCCACCTTGGCCACCTTGTAGATTTTGCCACTTGTATTTACATTTCGTAATGATATTCTAAGGCAGGGTATATCCGTCAAGTTGACACCTGGAGCATTGCTCGAACTAGTGGTCCTCGGTCCGCCAGGACCTCCATGCTCTTTTCTCTGTGATAGTCGCCGCTTCAGGCCGGGCTAAACACCGCCACCGCCCCTGACGTCCCACCAGCGCAGAACTGGTCGCCAAAGCCGCCCTCCCTCCACGCCAGACAGCTCACGACGTATTTGCGCTCCTTGGGCTTCCCGTCCCGGCCGACTACCTTCTTGAGCCGTTCCGTACCCCCTGGGCCCCACGGCACAGGCACCCTGGCGGCGAGCTTGCCCGTCATCAGATCCCACACCCATATCCTGCCGCCGTCGACTGCCGCGTGCCCACCGTGCGCTCCAGCACTGCCCGTCATCTCATCCCCGGCGACGACGAATCTCTCCCCACCGCCAAGCAAGCTCTGCACCCTAAAATCCACATTCCTCCACCCCTCGGCCTCATCGCTGGAGCCGCCATAAGCCCGCAGGCACGACCCGCTCTCCCGGTCCATGAGCCTCACGCGACTGTCTAGACTCCCCACCAGCATCGCCTTGCCGTCGCGCGAGAGGCACAAGCTCGTTACGCTCGCCCCGACAACATCGGCCGTGACTTTCCCCATGCGAACATCGTAGCACCGGACCCGCCCGTCCACAGACCCCGCGACGATTTCGGCGCCGCGCACGACAACGCTCGAGATGGCATCCGTGGCGTCGTCCAGCACCTGTATCGGCTTCGCGCCACCACCGCCGCTCCCGCCGCCGGCACGCGCGTCCCACACCCTCACGGTCGTGTCGAACCCACCCGACACGACGAGCGAGTCATCCCCTCCCCCGACGGCGACGCAGTTCACGCGACCCACGTGGCCCTCCGTGGCGTGGGAGAAGCGCCGCACCGTCTGGGCCGTCGCCACGTCCCACAGGAAGACGGTGCGGTCGCCTCCGGCCGAGGCGAAGCGGGCGTTGTCGGCGGTGACGGCCAGGGAGAGGACCTCGTGCGAGTGGGCCTGGTAGCTCTGGATGAGGCGGCCCTCCGGTAGGGATTCGTGTGAGGAGTTTTGGTGCTGCTGCTGCTGCTTCTGCTGTTGCTGTTTCTTGGTGATGTACGAGTGGGCCGGGTGAATGGCTGTGCTGGGCGAGGGGTTGTACAGCCGGATGCAGCGGTCGGCGCTGCCGGCTAGGATGTAGGTTCCTGGGCTGGCTGAGTATGCTAGGGCGTGGATTGGGCCTTTCAATACATGTCAGCGTATTTTGTTTGATTTCTTGATACGTCGCTTGGATGGGAGATGAGGGTGTGATGAGCAGCAGTGGACAGCAGGAAAATGGGATGAACTCACCATTTGCGCCCGTGAGAAAGGCTACGGGCTTGTATGGGAAAGCCATTTCAGAAGTACAGCCAGATTCTCCATGACCTCGCAATGGCTACTCAAATCATATATTGAGATCTTGTGTGAGTGGCCATTATATGTGTGAAACACAACGAGACTTGGCGAATATACTCGAGGTAAGTTCTCGGGGTGGGAGACGAGCATGGGCAAGCCTTGGTTTGGGTATGGCCGCCTCTGCTTACATAAGTCACCTGCACCGTGGATTGCCCGTCACATCGCGTGACGGAGGCAACCACGGTTTGGTCACGGTCAGCCTGACATCGGATGAACGCTGGGCATGTGAGAAGCACATCTCGCCAGAGCCTGCTATGGTCTCTTCACGCCTCGCAAGATGGGAAAACAGATTGTCATGATTCTCTCTTCATTCTTCTACTTGTCCATCCCCAGCCTCCCTCAACTCTGCCTCTGTTGTTACGCGCTTCCGTAATGCGTCTCTCTTTCTCTCGCTTTTCTTCTTCCTCTACATCTCGCATCCCTCTTCCGCCTTATTGTACAGGGTATTGCGTTATAATACATGACAGGCAGGTGCTTTCTCAGACCGCCCTCAATTGTTACTTTGGCCAAGAATAGAAGAAGGGGGAAATGTGTTCGGATGACAACGTTAAAGGTTTCATGCTAGTTCCACTCGTGCCTCTTCCCTTACTGAATCCGTTTGAAGGGAAGAATAAGCCAGATAACGCCGGTGCATGCATCAAAATCATAATGGACGCTGTGGAAAGATCTGGTGGGATCGTCCCGAAAACGACATTGGGAGTGGTGAAGAAGAGGAGGCCATCATCCAAAACACCACCAGATTTGCCGCTGCTCATGCACAGTCCAGAAAACCCCGCGGGCCGGCCGATTGTCTCGCTTCCAGTGGCAGCCCAACCCGACATGAAGGCCTCATGCAAATTGGTATTTTCCCTGCTCCGCCGACTTGCTCCGGTGCTACCTCGCTGCCCCTGTCCTGGATTGTGGTCTCACGGAAGCCGTTCCAAGTGGCGGCTCCGAGTTCCGGCTTTGTATGAATACCAGAACCAAGGCCGTCACTATCGCCGGGTCGCCGTCGCCACAGCTTGTGACACCAAAGCCTACCACCATTGCAGACAGGCAGGAACCTAGGTTACCTCGAGACGTCGAAGTCGGTCATGTGTTCACGGCCGGTTTCGTGACCGTGGTGCCCAATTGTGCTCGCGCGTTGGCACCGTTGCTCGCTTCGGGCCGTTTTCCCGAATGATTCAGATCGAGCGTTGTCCGGAAGAGATCACCACATGTGCTGTGTCAACCCCCACGCAGTAGGCATGCACAGCGTCGAGGGCACTATACACGAGCGCCATGTCTTCTGGCCAATTCACATCTGTGAGCCGGACTATTCCAGGACCCCAACACAATGGACAAGCCAGAAGACCAGAAGGAACTCACGGGTCCGCCTGCCAGGTCCGACGCATCATGTCCTCGTGGATTCGAGGGAGCGGGAGCTGGCCCGCCGGTCGCTCCTGGTGCGGGAGCTGGTGCTGCGGCGGGGCGTGCTGCCACGAAAGGGCCCGCGCCGCGAAGTCCCTGTCCCTGCCCCCGCTCATCTCCGCCGGCGAGTACGACGTCTCGTACGAGTACCTGGGCCGCTTAGGCGGGACTTCCAGCGACAGTGCTGGGGCCCCTGTCGTCCGAGGAGAGACGGAAGGTGATCGCCTGGACGGCCGTGGGAGCTCGAAAGGCATGCGGCCCTGCCGCGGCGGGGACACCTCCCGTTCCGTCATCAGAGGCGTCGAGGGAGACGTGTTGTGACCTCCGCCCCGGGGACTATGATGGTCGCTTTGTCAGCTATGAGTGCTTCTTTTTTCCCACGGGCAGAGACTGCTCAGGATGGGAGTGAGGGAGAAGGAGCGGGGCTACTAACGCATTCTTGAACTTGCAAATCCTCCCAAATTTCTCGCACTGGACACACCGTGGATAATCCGGGTCGCACTTGATCTTCTTCTCCCTGCACGTCACGCACGCGATCGCCAGCCTCTTGCGTGGCTTGCCCGCCTTGGTGACGCCCCAGTGCGCGTTGACGGCTTCCCCGTCGATCACTGTCTTGCAGTGGCTACCGTCGTCGTAAAAGTAGCACAGTCCCTCGCCTGGCAGCTCAGCCGCCCGCACAAACCTAGGCAGGAAGTGGGTTCCCGTCCAGATCTTGGGGCCCAGCCCATCCTTGGTCGGAATCGTCTCGGCCGCCACTGGCGTCGATGGCTGGCTGGAGTGCTGCGAGTACGGGTGATGCAGCTGATATCGGTGCTGCGACGACGCCGATGATGCTGACCTTGGGTCATGGTAGCTGTTAGGGTGGCCCTCGTAGTCGTGTTTCTGCCCTGCAAGGTGGGGTGCCCGGGAGTATCTACTTGAATGGTCCCGCGGACTGAAGGAATACTCGCTGCCGGTACTAGCACGGCTAAAGTCCTGGTGAGAGGACCATCTACTGCTGGAGTCTGGTCGATGATGACTCTCCAGATCCCGGTACCCGGGAGACAATGGGCCAGGAAACGCTGACCTTGCACCGCTGGAGAACGACGCTGTTGTCCTGTCGTACACTTTGGGCTCGTACACAGTCCTCGACTGGTGGTGCTGTGAGGAGGATGATCCGGGTGTCGTCGGTGGGAAGTAAGAGGAAGAAGAGCCCGATCGCTCGAGGTAGCCTCCAGCACTCCGAGGGTGGTCAAGGGGGGACGTGGCCGGGTAGGACGGAGGCCGCTCCGAGAGGGGCGAGAGTTGAGGGCGCAACGCCGAAGGGAACAGGCTGCTGAGGGATGGTAGTTGTTGCCGTTGCTCATTGCTCGATGGGATGGATTGCTGGGTCCTCTGCTCCTTTCTGGATTGCTCGTCGTCCGAACCTTTCCTGCTCATGTCGCTGGTGTCGGTCGGGTCTTGGGGATGGTCATAGTTGGACATTGGTGGGGAGAGGGGGCCGTTCGACCGCGATGTCCAGGCCAAGCGGCCCTCTGAAGGTACAGTTGAGTATGTCGAAGAGCTTGGGCTCACCAGTTCAGGAGGAGTGTCTGGGAGTGAAACTGGTGGCGCACGATGCTGCTGAGGTTCAAGAGGAGACAACATCTCCCATTGACGAGGAGAAAACCAGGGACGTTGTGGTTCTTGGGTATGGTTCCTCACTCAATGCTGTTGTATGCACGGCGTGGGCAAGATCAGGGGCTCCAGGTTCGACTGATGTGCTCCCGGTTGCCTAGTTGCAAGCCACGCCCACTGGAGATGTTTTATGATCGGTGGTCGTGGCGGGACAAAAGAGAGCAGTCCGCCGGGTAAATATGGTCAGCCTCTGTCGGTCTCCTTAGCGGCGCAGCAAGTACGCCTAGGCTCGCACACAAGCACAGCACTCAGTCCAGTGGAAGCGGGAGCAGGCTCGAAACCCGTCTTGAGACCTTCTTCATCAGGAGTACAGCGGACGGTTGGGAATGACTTGGGCCAGAAGGCAGCTTTCTCCTAGTGGTGTTCTGGTCTTCCTTGTTGGTCGAGGGCTTATACGCAAGATATAGGTGGTACGGTCCCGGTATTCTGGTCGGGCTTGTGGGAAGGAGGGTGGCAGAGCCCGGATGTTGACTAGATGGCGCAAGATAGTGGTGTGGCTTGAGACGGGCGAGTATTGGTTATTGTATGCCACCGGCCGAGCCGCAGAGGGACAAGACTTCTCGCCCGGTCTAATAAGTTGGAAGTCTGGGGGACAGGGCTCTGGGGTTGGCACAAGGCACCGGTGACCTGGGTACTTGAGAGGGCCGGCGCTACAGTGCCGAGAGGAGTATTAAACAGGGTTCACGGCTTATGTGGGCTCTGGCTTACACGGGTACATGCCATTATCCTGGTTGTGGGTACGGAAGGGGCACGGGTCGAAGACGACTACCGAGCATCCAACGTGTTCTCGGCAGGGCCCAGTGCCCAGGGAAGATTACAGTTGAGCCGAGTCTGTGTGGCTCTGCCCAATGCGGTAGACGAAACCGCACAGTCGACGATACATACACCTTGGACAAATACCCAGAATTGTCTGAGACGGGGGCGTGCTTTGTCCTTCTCCACACGTGGGTTGGGCGGCTCTACTTTTTCCTGGTGCCGAATATCTCATAAGATTAGGTTGGATGGATCGAGAGTGGTGTTGCCCACTGCGCGCCACCGTGGGCTCCATAACGGTAAGGCGAGCGATGTCCCCTACATGGTTGACGAGGTGCACTGCGGTGGTGTCGATGGAGCCACGGGATGTCTTGGAAGCAAGCCCCTCTTGGCGACTGGTACTGACTGGTGACTGGTAAGAAGAGAAAGAAAAAAAGAGACAGAGAGAGAGTGCCCTGCAGGGAAAGCTGTGCGGAATCCATCGCGCAGAGGGGTCGCAGGGGAGATTGCAAGGACAGGGTGCAGAGTCGGGGGGAGGGGGTTAGCAGAAGCAGGGGCAAAGTAAATCTGGATGTACCCGTGCTGCTGGGTGAAGGAGAGAGACGCCACGCCGCGATGGGGGCCGCGGACAGTCAAGTTGGGGCTCGTGAGATGACAAGAAGAGAGGGCCACGCCCGGGTCGAGGTTCCAGACTCTGACATGAGCAGATTCCTCTTCCCGTTTTGGGAAGAGGTCCTCAGGGGGTTGGTTCACCACGGGACGGCCCAACGGCGTCGAGATGTCAAGGGTTGCAGTTTGGGAGGGGCGAGCCGCAGCATGGCAGGCCCGTCTGAAAATTCGATGCAGCGGCCCTGGCGGCGTAGCATCTTGCATTCCCCGTAGAAGAGGGCGTCTGAAGAAAGTGCACAATTCCATTTTTGACGCTGCATGTTTCTTTGTGAAGGACAAGGCGCACAATAAGATTCGGGCCTTGTCACAGACAGGAAGGAGGTACGGGCCTCAGCCGGGGCGCTGTCCCCACAGCGGCCTAAGTCGAGAGGCCGGCGCTCAGGAACAGACAGGGGCACCCATCACCTGTCTGCCCTTTGGCGTCATGGCTTGACAACGGCGTTGACACTGCTCATCAATGTCAGTGCCATTTTTGCGTCCCCCGTTGCGCCCCGGCTTTTGGGGCCTCGAACCGCCGATCCAATGCGGTAACTGGCGCGGGTGGCTTGAGGATTCCCATGGTCCCCCAGAGATTGTTAGTCGACATGCGTCGGTCGCTTGTGCTGGCGGCTGGAACCCATCTAAGCCGCTCGGCGCCTGGCAGAGCAGCAGAGAGGCCCCGACGAGAGCCGGTCTCTGGTGTTGACCAGTGTTGCCAAGGCCGTATAGGCGACTGGTTCAGGGATCAGAATCCACCCTGCCTACCACGATACTGTGTAGTGTGGTCTGCAGGTAATCAGATCCATTCCACATGATCTGATCATCTCAGCTTCCAAGCTAGGACGGGGGCTGGAGGAGGCTCTCCGAAGTTTCCGATGTACTCGCTGCCACTGGGCCAGAATAAACTTAAAACATGTCCTCGTTGTTCCTGCTTCCTCAGTCCCGTCCAGGCCATCGGGGCTCATCTGCGATGCATCATGCAAGGAAATAAACCGCTGCTTAGGGCAAAGTGGTCTCCGGCGGGAAAATGCGCAAGCGCGGGCCCAAGTCCGGCACAAGCCAGCCGTCCAAAGCAAGTCAGGCTGTCAAAGCTGGCCTGCGGGAGGCCGTATTCAAGGGCGGTCATCAAGGCGTTTTGCAGCCTGGGTCGGCGGTCGCGTTACCACGGGAGCATGACATTACCACCGTGGCTACTGTCCAACCCCCTAATCGTCGGTGCGCGTGGCCCGAGTGGGATGGGATGCATGTCCCGCATGGCCGCCCACAGGGGGTCATACTGTATGTAGGGCCTCAGATCTCTCTACCTTAATCTTGCCAGCCTGTACGATATTTGTGCAATGACGTTGGTGTGGACGACGATCAGCACGCTGATGTGTGTCGCGCCCCTCAAAACAGCCCACCATCCCAAGTAGCCCACGCTCAGGCTGCCTTCCACACCTCCGTTGCAGTAGCCATCTTGCAAGCGCGCTAATCTTGTTAGCGATAACCGGCATTGGTAGATGATGTAAAACTACCGTGCTACTCGCGCCACAACCCGGATGTGGAACCATTGAGGTCGATTGATTGCAAGGGGACAATCCGGGCATGTGGATCGGGAAGACAATTGAGGGCCACAGTGCTATTCGCGGTGTTGCGGTGCATGGTGGGCTGCATGGTACCTGCGGATATCAAAAATGATCACTGCTGGGACTTGACCGGTGGTGGGGGGGGATTGTGCACGCCTTCTCAGGGTTTCCAGTCTCCGGGTGCACAGTGATCATATAGGTGTGCTCGGCGGGTGCAGTACTTCGGTTCAGATCCACCCCTGGCCCACTGACTTCGGACGTATTCAGTACGAACATGTTGACAAATGGGATGAAGGCGGGGGCGCGGCACCGTCGAAGCGGAGGTGTGTGTCAGGTCTCCCGCCACATCCTTTCGTGTACAACCATGTCGTGATCATGATGTTGGTTCAGCCTCTGCAAGTTGGAGATGGTGCGATGAGACTCTACGAGCAAGTTTGCCATGCTCGCTGTGTGAATATATCACATTAGCGCCGCTACAGAGTCGACTTGTCCAAAGTCAAATGAACGGCGTGCGGCAGTCGAGGACCCGAGACTCTGGTTGAAGATCGAGAGGGGAAGGTACCAAGAGCCGGAAGGACGCCTGATTTCCTCCGCAGGATGAAGGAGGGCCTCTAGAAGCGCGGCACTAACCCGCGTAGATATCAGTCCATGGTCCGCGTAAGGCGTTGCGAATGCGATGGCGTCTTCGTAGCTTGCCCCCCCCTCTCGCGTTAGCGACCTGTCGATGACCCGCCGAGTGCCCTTCGCACCGTAAGTGGCCACAAGGGGTGTCAGCCACCATCCTCCGCCATGAGGATGTTTGATGAGGTGCAGGCCCTCCCTCCCGCAGGTGAGAAAACAGACATGCCGCCTGGAACGGTAGATGAGACGTGGTAAGCAGCTATTGTAGATGGTGGCTGGCGCTTTGGTCGGGTCATGACCGTTCACTATCCGCAGACTAATGTTGTGCAGCCCCTCCTCCCCCCGTTTCGTAGAAGACGTTCGAGTGCTGGGTGTGCGGGCCCTGCTGGGGTGTGATTGACGAGGCCCGGAAGAACCTTGCGTGGCGCTGCAATAACACAGGCTATTAAGACGGGCTCGGCATGTCGTCGCTAGCTCGATCCAACGCCCTGGGTCGGGGCTCAGGCAAGCCGGGATGGGACGCCTGGATGTCAGTTGTCTCCCGGGCGCGCCCCTTTTCTCACGGCCACTAGCCCTAAGTAGGCAGATTCCTTCCTGAGGACACATGGATGGAAATCCACTTGAGGGCGCACCCCACCAGCCCTAGGGCAGCATGGGTAGGCTTGGCTCATATGACAAACCGAACAAGCCACAATCTCGAGTATGCCGGTAGCAGACTTTTGAGATAGGACGCCGGAGCGGGGCTGTTGACGGCTCAGGTGTGTCGTGCCGCCGGCCTGCTGGATCGCTGTGTCAGGTCGCGGTACTTGAAATTTGCTCCTGGGCTGCGTCCTGCCATTGTTGTCTCCCCCGATCGTGTGCAATACCGACCCGTTGTGCCGTCAGGAATTCTTGACGTCCCGTCTGCAAGGATGACCATGTTGAGCCAAAGCGGACTCTTGTCCCGTTAGGTATGCATCTCGCGGGTGCGCAGCCACGACGAAACCCAACTCCCAGCTGAGAGAGTTCATTACGCTGTAATGCGCGTACATGCTACTCTGCGTGCCCCCTGCGAAAACCGACTGCAAAGTTTGTTTCCTTGCTGGCCTCGAAGCATCTGACCAACCTAATTGAGGGCCGGGAAATCCCACAAACGTGGGAGCAACGTGAGGTAGCACACCTGCAGCGAGTCCACAGCTGACTACCGTCCTGCGGTTTTCCAATCCCGACGTGGCTGGTATACTTGCTTTTTCTGGGCTCGCTCCGCTGCCAACACATGCTCACACCCGGCTCGTGTTGTCAGTCAGTCTCGTAGCGTTGCAACAAGCTGCCGCATGCGTGAGACGATAATTCGATAGCTCGAGCCGCTAAACGACCAACATACGGTGACATCGATCCATATTCATTCTGCAAAGGCAAATCTCCGGGGCCTCGGAAAACGGACAGCGTGGCGCGGGTTGCCCTACCGTTCCTGCCCTCCTGGCGGTTAAGATCCTGCGGGTGGGTTGAACAGCGTTACATCAAGGCCAGCGATAGGTCTGTGGGCGGATGTGCTGTATCAGCAATGCCACCACAAGGCCTCCTTTGCTGCCTACGACGCTGATGTCGGCAATGGCCAACTCTGAGCTTATCCGATGGAATAGTCAGCTGAACCGCATAGCCCCTGCAAGACAATCCCCAGGAGCCGCCCTTCCTCAAGGGCCAAAAGCCACGTGCGAATCAACGGCCTCGTCCCGCCAACTGTATCCAGATCCTAGGGCTTATTTCGTGGGCATGCCGAACGACCGCGCCATGGAACGACCTCAGCGAGCCTTTCGTGGTGCAAGGGCTAGCGGCGACTGGCTCACGCGAAATCGATAGGCCCAATCCTAATCAACGCATGTCTGCGGCACAAGGGAAAAATACCGCATGCCCATTTCGTATGGCTAAAGTGATGGCCCAGGCCGGTGTGGCACTGCCTGTGAGCTCCGAGGACCGTCGAAGCGTGCGTCTCTCACCTTGGCTTCTGCGGCAGTCTGAAGAGAGAGGCGCCTCAATTGACAGGGCCAAAGGTTGCAAACAAACACCCGTGCCCTTCAACCGAATGGGAGGAGCAACAACTGTGCCCAGACTCCCCCTTGCTGTGAAGTTGTGGGTTGCTTGCAACCTGGCTGTCTATCACATCCACTCACGGCAGTTCCCATGCACATAATTTGTCGATGGCACGCACTGAGCTGTGCAAGACCCACCTCGGTCGGCCGATATGTTAATTTCGGTTCCGACGAGCGTCAGGATTGGCATCCCTGAACCCGATCCTGACATCTGCTCAGTCGCGGCAATGATGTCGTTCTATGCTGAATGGAGGAAGTGAGCCCAGGCAAAGAGTATAGAACCATGGGAAACCAAGCAGCGGAAAGTATATGGTTTGAGATGAATGATCGCCCTACGGACTGGATGCTACCTGGCTGCTGGAAGGGTAGGATGCCATTCCGTTCCGCTGCAGTGGAACAGGTTCTGGCACATAGCGTCGTCAGAATGAGGCCGAAAGGCCCGTTTTGTGCCGGGCTGGTCATCAGGTTGATTTGAGACTTCCCAGCGGAGCAGGGTCCCTCTCAGCGACGTGTGTGCAATACTATCCGCTATCGTGGGACGGGTCCTCAGGCGGGTTGCGGATTGGAACAAGTCGCGGAAGTTCGGAAGCCAACCAACTGTTTTCAGGTGGCCATTGCAGCATGTGAAAATACATGGGCACATGTACTTGATGTCCAAGCCGTCCGCATCTTGGCATGTTGGACGTCTCAGACCCAACAGCCGCAGAATGGGTCACTCGAGGGCGGGCCGAAAAGCCTCGGTACAGTACACAAAAGGTTGCCCCGTAAAATGGCCGACCCACAAAGGTGGTTCGATTTTCGTTCTTGAACCAACGGGATGGGCCCTGGTAGGGTAAGTGCCAACTAAGCCACCAGCCACCGGCAGGGCGAACGTGTAGCCGGCGGGCACGAAGGCACTGGAAGCTCGGCAGGCTTGGTATCTACGTTTTGGAAGACAAGTTGGCACGTCTCTGCCAATAGACCAGACGAGACAGGCTTATTACTGTCGCCCTCACACCAGAACTTGGAGGTGGTGCGGTGGCCAGTAGTCAGCACTGCTCCACAACACGGCCTAGATCGGGCGGTACTTGACAACGGGGCCAAGCCCTTGTGCTCCCAGGGATCCAGGGCGAAGAAGGTGGACGAGGTCGACAAAAGGACCGAGGAACTGTACTGGCTAGCTCCTGCCGTGGTATTGCAGAAATGCCGTTACGACGTTTTGACGTTGAACGTTACTCCCTTCTAGAAAACCCAGTGTTCGCTGGTATGTAGCCGCTCAGTAGGTCCCGCGCGCATGCAAGGTATGGGATCTCCTTGCATGTTCCCCGGCTGCACTCCGATGGGGCGCCTGGACCTCGGCTTCCTATTCGGGCCTGTACTCCGGGGCAAAAGATAAATCGGCTCGTCGGCCGATGCAGGAGTACTCCGTGCGATCCGCATGAGCAGATATACCGTTACATTGTATACAGTGTTCCGAGGAAACCACCCCGTCCATACCCTCATTCCCGGACCAGGCAGAAGCGTTTTGCACACGCTAGTCCCGACCTGTCCTCTGCTTGCTGGGCTCCCTGTGTCCCGTTATCCGCGGGAGGTCTGTCTCCCAAGACCCTGTCAGGTGGAGAACACAGAAACCTGCCGCTAGTTATATACCAGAATCAGGACTACTCAGGTTTCCTACCTATTTCACAACCACAACAATAGATTCCTGAGGATTATTTTATATACCTTAAATCAGACACTGATTCTGAAGATGACAATATAATTAAAATCAAGCACATATGATATGGTTGTGGAGTAATTGTGATGCTAATATGAAGGGTTTTGGTGGTACTTGGTCTTAGCGGCGGTTTTTTATGTTCTCCACCTGCCTGTCCGGCCTTTGAGGTCGGGGGTGTGCCGAGAGTGCGGAGAAGGCGGAGCCGTACGTCACGGCACATGCACGGCTTGTGGCCGACATGCTTCATTTGAACATGTCGCCCCAATGTCATGATTGAGGATTTGTGAAGATCCTCTCTCCTTCACAGTCGATGTTGTATTTTGTGCGGCAGAGGTTTCGTGTTCGTTTAGCCGACCTAGGTCGGAAAGGGTCCAACTTCCGAGCGGACGAAACACTGCGGAATGTGACGATGAATCTTGATTTCTCTATCGATCTGCGTCTAGCTCACACTCACCCTTGGCGACCCAGAAACATCGGGACCGAATAGACACCCGAAGGGCACGAAGATTGAAAACACGGCACTGCAAACGGCAACATTATTCTTTGTGGCGTCGTGCCGCGATAGGGTGGGGGTGTCTTCGGCCGGAGGATAGAGCACGATGCTAGCTATTAATAGATCTATCCCACGGAGGTCGAATATTCTCCGCTTGAGACGATCGAGCTGAGCATGGTCGACCATGGATGTCCCGTTATCTCGAGACTCGCTCCCATTGGAGTGAAGCGTATGTCCACCCGCCAGGGCTTCAGCTTCTCAAAACTTTACCTTGCATATCTTTCTTAGCGGGCAAGAGACTAGTTTTTCAAGCGCTTGAGAAGTAGGAGAAGGGGGAGATCAGCCTATTCACTGACCCTGTTCATCGGCCGAGAAGGAAATCAGAGAGCTGCAAGATGGCCCCCGAATTGGGACTAGCTCCGGCTAGACGCTCCGTCACAAGCGGGCCTGGCAGGGCTCAGGTCCCCTGGACTGAACCTATTGGGCTGTATTGTGGGAGAAGGTCTCGCTCTCGAATTGAATGAAGCTCTCGCTCTGACATCAGTTTTGGGGATCGTTACCTACCGAGGTGATAATCAGCGGTGATGCGGTGTCACGTATATGTCGGCCCCTCGAGGCAGCCTCAGTCGACGACATAATATACCCACGATAACCCGCGAAACAGGCTATCGGAAACAATATGCCGCAGAAAAGTTAGTCAACTCCACTGGCCCCCTGTGCGGTAGGACCAGGCTACTCTTGGGCGGATAGTGTCTTATGCAGCTTCGTGGCACAGTTGGATCTCGGAGACGCAGGCATTCCTCTAGGGAGATCAGAAATAAGTCTGTTTAGGGTTAACAAATCTTGAACGATGACGATAGAGCCTCGGGGCGCCGTCATTGTGTGTTAGTGGGCACGGGTACTGCACAAGCTGACAGGTCGACCATCCAAAATGCTGAGCATCATCCGTAGTGAGCAATACGGATGGTTTGCTGACATGCATGGCATCTTGCCAACTCCTTATCCAGCTGTACGCGGAAAGCTGCGCCCGGCATTGATCCTGCAGGAAGCTTCCTCGTTAGAGATTGGAGCTTGGTATTTCCCGTCGGCATTCAAGAGCGAGTGGACGACGAGGGGTTCTCGGCCGACTGTGGTGCGTTGCCTGCTGTTGAGCAACATATCGTGAGCAGCCCCTGGCCTCTCGCTGCAGACAAGTCAGACCACTGGTTCCGGCCAGGTGATGGTGTCGCAAAGCCGAAGATCAATGCCTGGGCAAGCCGGTGGTGAGGTGATAACGGTGAGCGGCCCCTCGTGCCGCTGCCGGCTCAGTGACAAACAAAGTAGCAAAGCTGGTCACAGTATGGAATACAGTACTGACGATGTCGTGAAATTGTGCGGACCCCTTTCACATGACGCCGCCCTGCGTCTTCCAACGCATTGTGGCCAGGTAGGTCAGACGGGCAGCCAGCACTTAGACGAAGCACCTTCCGGATACGGCAGGCTTCAGGTGTACAGCTTGGCTGGTTGGTGCAATACTGGTTGAGGGGCTGAAATAAGATCTGGCCTGAGCCGTCCCTCGCCTATCTTGCCTAGCTGCCTGGCCGGTGACGAAATGCTTTGCGAATGTGCCTTTGTGGGCATGTGGTTACAGTGGACTGTCGCCGCATGGGAAAGTGGATCGAGCCCGGTAGCCCCGTGGCTTCTGGCTCCTGTCCAGAAGGCCAGGCCGGAATATCGTTGACACAAAACGGTGACCGCATGCTCCGTCCGGCGGATATCTTGCGCGGTGTGCGTGCTCCGCGTCGTAGATTTGCGTGCGGCAAGCTTCAGCCCAGGGCGGCGTCACAGCGCTAGGAAAGAGAGTTTTTGCCCTGCGTGCAACGTCGGGTTACACTCGGATTGAATCCCACAATGCTGAAACCTCGCACGGGTAGAGCAGGAGGCGAGGCTGGGCTGGCTGGTCGAGGCTTGGGGCCCGCTTTCTGCAAGGAGAAACACACGGTGAATTGGGCGGGCGTGGCGGGCATGGCGGGCATGGCGACTCCAGCGTGTCCAGATGTGGCTTTCTGTCAGGTCTGACATTGTCGGCCGGAGGCTGAAAGAGACATGATTGATGGGAATTTGATTGTCCGGCCTTTTGCCTGCAATACGTACCAAGACGTCGGTACCTGGATGTCGGCCTAAGGGGACACCTGCATTAGCACGAGCACAATGGATCGGACGACGGTACAAGGGCACGTGCAGGGGTCAGGCCGCTAGAAGGCCCCTGGGTTCCTCAGCGCTGTTTGCTGGTGTATATCTCGGGTGGCCGCGTTGGAGCTCGAGTCCACATCAGGTCATGCAGCGAGGGTCCTGTGGTTGTGGGAGCTGCAGGAAGGCATGCTCTCATCAGCCTACAGCAACCTGCATTGCTCCAGGCGTCCAGAGAGAAGAGTACGTGGCGGTGACAGCTGCTCCAGGCCATTCCACGGGAGAGCAGCCCCAGTAATTTCAAATTAGATGGCCATCCTGCCAGAAGCAGGAGCAGAAGCACAAGAAATCAAACGAGGTGCAAGGCGGGAAGGACTGAGCAGAGGCAGTGGAAGGGAGAGGCGGGCCAGTGTCGGGTCTGAGGAAGAAAGCAGGCCGCTAGGTCGGTTGGCGTCAAAGCTTGTGCCTGCTTGACTTGGCTGGGTGACCTTCAACCTGTCCCCCGTGCCTTCTGGTTCTGGCGGTTTCCCCTGTCGCAGTGGAGCATCCCACCGAGAGCACACGTGACAGGCGTGCATTTCGTTCATAAGATCTTGAGGGGAAATGCTCGAGAATTGGAAAGACCCGGTGCCCGTGGAAAGCTCTGTTTGTCACTGGACTAAGTGAGACAGCGTCCACACGCATCATCATCCCCGCAACCCATCAAAATTTCGGAAAACAGGAGTGCTCACTGTAGAGCCCCTACTTATCCTGCACCTGGTCATCAAGTGCTTGGATATCCTGTGGAAGGTCATTGTGGGGGGTGTAGTCTCGTAGGGCTTTGTTGTGTGAGAGGAAGGAGTTTAGAACCTGAGAGGTCAGAAAGCGGCACCTCAGAAGATAGGAGGTCAGTAGGAGTTGGGAAACAGCAGATACTAGAGATGAGAGCTCGCAGTTCTGTCAACAGGACACAATTCCATCAGAGTTTGGATATACATAAATGCCGTGGCTCCGTAGCAGACAACCAAGAGTGGCTCACTAACACTTGAGCATATCTGCTTCATTGTCCTAGCTGTCCCTCCTTGCCAGGTTCGAGTGCAAAGTATGCTGCCTCATCAGTGAGATGCATACTAGTCCCACCAATGCCAGGCCCAGCCCGGTCAGCCACACTCCCCTGAAAGCCTCCATGAATGAAGCGATGACGCCGTCTCTCCAACCATCCGGGAGATGTTTGAGCTCGCCCAGGTCATCTCTGATCCTCTTGATCTCTTCTGCCGCCCCCGGCAGCGCCCCGAACCGGTCCCACAGCCGTGCCTTCAAGATGTTCTGGTACACTGCAGACGCGATTGTAACACCGAGCGTGGCTCCAACGGACCTAAAAGCATAAGTCGCGGATGTGATCACTGCCTGCTGCGAGTGTTCGACCGCGGCGATGCAAGCTAGGAGCGTCACTGTGAGCATACCCCCGTAGCCTGCGCCGGTGAGCACGAAGGCAGGAAAGGGCACCCAGCTCGGACTGTTGGCATCCAGGGTCGAGAACATGATGTTGCCGGCTACGAAAGACAATAGCACAACTATCCCTAGACCTAAGTATCGGCCAGTCCTCTTCATGATCAGGCCGCATCCGATAGAGCTGATCGACACACCGAGGGAGGCGAAGAATGTCCTGTAGCCGGACTGTGTAGGTGAGTAGCCCAGGACTTGGAGATAGAGCGGTATATAGAAGATCAGTTCGGTATTTGCTAGATATAATGTCAGCATACTGTCATCTCATCCAGAACTCGGCTTCGTGTTGGAGGCCATGGGCGCGCGAGATTTGCTACGAACCCATTGTACAGACGAGGTTGGTGATACAGGCCGTGAAAACAGTCCGGTTCACAAGCAAGCGCACTGGAATAATAGGCAGCGCTGCCCGACTTTCCCACCACACAAAGCCGACGAGCAGGACGAATGCCAACGGCAATGTCGTCAGCACCAGAGGATCTGTCCAGGCGACCAGGTTTCCCCCGGCGTTCAGGCCGAGCAACAGGACCACGAGGAACGCCACGGTAGTGAAGGCTCCAACGAAGTCGATGCGGGAGATAAACGACTTGTTGGACGCCTTCGGTGGGACTTTGACCAGGAAGAACACGAGCAGGCCCGACACGACAATAACTGGGACCTGGACCAGGAAAGCCAGCCGCCACCCCCACGAGGAGTTGTCGTTGACAAAGCCGCCAAACACGCCGCCAAGCATGGCCCCAGACCCGTAACAGATGTTGCCGATGCCCTGCACTATGCCCCTTTTCCTCAGAGGAACCAGGTCGGAGCCTAGGAACGTCGCGATTGACATCAGGCCGCCGCCTCCAATGCCCGCAACCACCCGGCCGATGATCATGGCGGTGTCGGTCTGGGCCAGGCCACAGATGAGATTCCCCGCTGCGAAAAAGACATTGCTGAACACCAGCCCTGGGCCACGGCCAAAAATATCGGTGAGTCTTCCTGAGATGGGCTGGCAGGCAGCATTGGCGATCAGGTAGGCGGTAGCCAACCACGAGAGTAGGCTCAGTGACTTGAACTCGCTTGATATGGGCGCCGACAGCGTCGCTATGATGGTCGAGTCGATGGCTCCCAAGAACACGCCCACGTAAGCGCTGCTGAGGATGAGCCACAGCCGCGGGCCGGTGACGTCGTCGGCTAGCACGGTCTGCTCTTGGTCCTCTGAGCCGCCATCACGCGCCTGTCTTTCAGCATCTGCTGAATTAGACTTTGGCTGCCCATTGAGAAGCGGCGTTGTCTCGTTGTCCCGTGCTCCTTCGAGGGCTGGTGCTTGCCTTGGATCGACGATCGCGTCGTCGTTCTGGCCGCTCATCTTGCCCCAAGCCCCCGCCTTCGACTGTGGCCACGCAATGCTAGACTGGTCCCAGTCGTAGAAGGCCTCGTCTTTGATTCGGAATGCGGCCTTGAGTTGAGAAAAGCCGTGGTTCAGTCAGGTTTGTGCGTGCGCACGAGTCGCTAGAAAAGTTCTTCGAAAGACGATAAGCGAAGGGGCGCAATGATGGGCGATCTCCGACCACCGGCACCTGTGGAATCAGTCCGGCGACTACCTAGGCCCCGCCCGGCGCCGATATTTCGGTAGATTTACCGCCTCAAAAATTAATGTCATCATCCCTCAAATTACAACTACACAGAACCTGTGAACAATCTGAGTCGTATATCTTGATCAAAGATTCTAGGCAACGAAATCTCTTTAAAGACACGGCGCCCTGAGACACAAAATCGGAAATAATACTGTGAATGCTTACCGTTGGCGTGAGAATGCAAGCCTTAAACCTCATTCAGCATCGAATTATAACAGTCAGCAGCGGAGAACTAGGGAATATGGCTAATATGCAAGTCAATACTTAGACCATTTCCATCACCCGCTGAGCCTCTGAGAGTCTACCAGGGCTCAAATCACCACTGGTATTCGCTGATCCATTCGCGGCGACAGCTTTAAATGCCCAACGGTCGTCGTCAAAATAGGCCACTCCGCAATTCACTTAGTGGCAGATATAGATTCTGTTACTTCACCCTTTTCTTAGAGGCTCGTCTCTTACGCGGGAACACAAGATGACGAGATAGTTTCCCTTAAAGCTACTTGGGGCTTCCCTGCTTTCCATCAACCTTCGTCATTCGTTGGTCTACGTTCATAATTGAGATTCAGTTTGTTCCACACTTCAATTACTGTCCTAACCCAAGAGCGACACTGGAATCGGAGGCTCTTTGTTGAATTTAGAGACACCTTGCTAAATTGGAGCTCAGAAACAATAGTTCTGATGAACAATGTTGGCGGCATTTCATGGCGAAAGTGATGCCACTGATCAGCCAAATTTACAGCTCATGGTCAAACCAAGCCAGAAATGTGTCCTTGTCGAGAGGTTCAACTCAATTGGAGAAATACTAGACTAGTATCAAGGCAATTCTCTCACCAAGTTCCGGGGAGACAAGTTAATGCCCTCAGAGTCTACAGTGCTACTAGTACTCTTGTGGCTATTACCATTCCCGCTCCTACTCGGAGAAGCATATTCTCAACGAAACCTGGTAAGTTGAGATTGTTTGGATGAGTCAGGGAATATCTTCTTGCTCATCCTCCGCGAGACCCGGGGCGATGTCATCCTCGCGCGGAGGGCGAAGAAGCTCAGGAAGGAGACGGGCAGGCCCAAAAACGCCGAGAGCGAGCTGAACCGTGACTCAATCGTAACCCAAGTTAAGCTGTCGTTTGCGAGACCTGCTCGGATGTTGACAAGGGAACCTGTTGTCATCTTCTTTACCCTGTGGGTGTTTTGATGCTCTCCTCAATGTGAGAGAGGTAGTCCTGCTAACAGACTGCAGATGGGTCTCATGCGCCTGGGGTATTCTCTTCCTATTCTTTTCATCCGTCGTCCAGACCTTCGAGACAGCGTACAACTTCAACACAATGCAGACCGGGCTGGTCCAGCTCGCCATCAGCGCAGGGGCCCTCATCGCCACTTTCATCAATCCCCTGGAGGACTTCATGTACCTCAAGTCCGCGAGCCGGAACAAGGACCGACCCGGAAAACCCATCCCAGAGGCGCGGCTCTACTTCTCCATCCCGGGCTCCGTGCTACTTGGCGCCGGATTGTTCTGGTACGGCTGGAGCTGCCGCGGCAGCGTGTACTGGCTAGTCCCGACGTGCGGGATTGCCTGCGTCTGCATTGGCATATGCTCTATCTACCTGGGCGTCGTCAACTACCTGACCGACGCGTACGGAAATACGCCGCGAGCGCCCTCTCGGCTGCCAGCCTTGGGAGGAACATGTTCGGCGCCTTCTTGCCCCTCGCGTCCCAGCCCCTGTTCAACACACTCGGCTTCGGCTGGGCGGTATCACTGCTTGGCTTCATCGGCCTCGCGATGACCGTGATCCCTATTGTTCTGCTATTTAAGGGCAAGCAGATCAGGGCCAACAGCCCGTTCATGAGCGAGGCAAGCTATGACGAGGAGGAGGTGGAGGTGCGGAGGTCGAGTTATACGCGCGCACACTCCACTCGATAGTCATAGTCATCGGAGAGGCAAGTGGACTGTTTGGTGTTTGTGGGTGAATCGATATATCACATACTTTCCAAACACTTTCCTCCACCATGTCCTGGGAATGGCAAGGGAGGTCAGAGTGTCAATACCAACATACTTAGGTAGAATGTTCGGAAGCCAGGATTCAATGCTCAGCTTGCTGCGATCTCTGCAAAGAAAACCAGACCCAGTAGTTTCGTGTTGGTGTCTACTAGCACCACTCACTCCCACACACATCTTGAGGGTTGGGGTGCACACAGCGTCTCAATCATACCTAGGCACGGATTCGCTCCTGGTGAGCATGATCTCAGGGTGGTACAGCTACCCCTGAAGGAACCAAGGGCTCAAGAGGCAGAAGAATATTTCCTACACAATATAAAGGTTTCATTCCTGAAGAGTATGGCGGCGTCTCAGATTTACCCGTGTCACTTCTCTAACGGGCCGACTCCTGGGTTTCTAGAGTTGCCATGGCGTGCGTGCAACGAACGTGATTGTACGAAGGGAAGTTGGAAATCTTTAATTCAAAGTGGCTATTCTTATACCAAAAATGCAATCTGAATTATGCAAGATGCTCCTGGAAGATTTTGAGCCGACCTCCTCTCACAGGCGGACCTGGCGTCTCCTAGACCAGCTTCCACACCCCACCCTTGGACTCGATTCTGACCTCCCGGTTCTCATCAATACTCCTCCTGCCAGCCTCGAGGATGGCAGTCGTGGCGATTGTGTTGTGCAGCGTAGGCAGGCCTTTGTTGTCTAGGTCCTTGGGCGTCAGGGTCTTGGCGTTGACAGCGCGGCAGCCGTCGACAAACTTCTCCATTGAGATGTAGCCGTAGCCGGTCTGGCCGTTGAAGTTGCCGTCCTCGTCTGGGGCGTAGCGCATGTAGAAGGGGTTGTACCACATGAGCTGGCCCGCGCTGTCGTCGGCGACGTCGTAGCCGCGCTTGGCCTGGTCGATGCGGATCTCGCCGTTGGCGGCCAGGTAGTGGAAGTACTGGTTTGAGTGAACCCCGGCCTTCTGGGGCGCAGTCCACGACGCTGTGTAAACACCCGTGGCTTGCTTGCCGGGCTCGCCGGGCTTCTCCCAGTGCACGAGCAATGAGATTGTGTCCTCGGTGGCCTCGTTACAGCCCAGCCCGGTCGCCACCCCCTTGGAGGCCGAGGCGGACACCTTGACGGGGACGTAGCCGAGCTGGGTGACCATGGACTCGTTGATGTCGATGTGGTGCGAGTTCAGGTAGTAGCTGATGTCCGACTCGACACCGGCCCACGCCTTGAAGGTCTCGAGCTGTGACTTGGGCTGCGACATGTAGCTGTAGAAGTAGTTGAAATCACCGAGCTTCTGGGCCCGGAAGCGGGCATCCGCATAGGCTGGGTCATAGCGCTTGTGGTGCTCGATGTAAACGTAGACGCCGGCCTTCTGGGCAGCCTCGATGAGCTTGACGTGGTGCTCAAGAAGCTTGACGGCGGGCTTGGTGATCATGACATGGATGCCGCGCTCAATCGCGTAGAGAGCAATGGGAAAATGCTACCAAGATGTCCATTAGTTTCTGGCCCATCCAGACGGGGCTGCGGCGCCCTCAGGGTTCAATCTCACCGTTGTGTCGGGGGTGAAGATGGTGATAGCATCACCGGGCTTCAGCTGGTCGATAGCCTTCTTGAAAGCATCCGGGTCGACCGTGTTGTTGTCAGGGAAGGAATCAAATGAGGTGTCCAGGTTGTTGTAGACCTGCTGAATGTTCTTGTTGAGGTGCTCCCCTGGCTGGCGTTAGCACGGGGCTCGTTGGACGTCGAAACAGGGCGTGAGGGATGTGGGCCAGCTGTACTCACGGATGGCAGGGAACTTCTTCCCGTTGACACCGGCCATGCCCAGCTTGCCAACCTTGCCTCTCCTGCGCAGGTCAAACATGGACAGGCCAACGACGCCGACCTTCTTGTCTGAACCAGAAGCACCGCCTCCCACGAAGCCCGTGGTGTACTCGCCCGTACCGATCTGGCGGGAGAGTTAGGGGATATCCGTGGAGGCATTGGGACTGCAAAAACTCACCATCAAGACGTTGAGAGGCTCCATTGTGTCTGCTGTCGATGTGTTGATGTGGCTAACGTAGGTATGTCACGATCTCAACGTGCTTGCCAGAGGAGAGGAGCAGTGCAAGATATGAGGGAGCAGGAGAGGCGAGGAGGAGCTTGGTAGGTGGACGGCATCAATTGTCTAAATAGTAAATAACATGTGAGCCTGGCCCATTGGCCAATGGTGCGTGGTAGGGAGTAGCTTGGGCTGTTCGAGTAGGCAGAGGCAGGCAGAGGCAGGCAGAGGCTGGCATCGGAGAAATTGACCGAGAGGGGATGGAGGGGCAGCAAGACCACGAATTGGAGGAATTCCCCATTCCCCATCATTCGAGCGGTACAGTACCAAGAGACTGGGTCTCCCCAGACAGTGAGGGATTTGACACTACAAAAGGGTATACGCAGTAGAGCATTTCTGTTGGACCCTGGCAGCCTGGCAGCCTGGCCAGCCTTGGAAGCCCACCGGGATGGTCTAGCCTGCCTTTTGGCCCGGGCCCGGGCGAGAGTGCCCAGACGAGCCTCACGAGATGGTCCAGCCTCGAGAAGATCATGAGCTCAGCATGTTCTCGTGTGCTTCGCGGAATGCAGTCCTGGGACCTGCCGTGGGACGATGCCCACGAGACCCTTAGCCCACGGTGCTGGGGGAATGCGTCGCTGCTGGGGCAAAAGCTGCCGAAGACCGGGCCGTTGCCCATGGGAGAGCTCCACAACCGTGCAATCTAGTCCAGGTAGGTACCACGTACTAGACTACCATGTTTCCTGTCTTGGTACTAGTTGTCACGAGATGAACAGCAGCAGCCACATTGATGTACATTTATGTGCTCGTGGCATGCCATGGCCATCGACATCTGATATGCGTGCCCGCTCATGCCCAGGGACTCGTTCTGGTGTGGTGCCAAGAGCCAGACAGATGCCTGCACGCACGAGTGAGAGAGGGCTTGCAGGTCAGCCACAACCCCGCCCCCACGTCCACCCCGACTACACAGTAGCTGGTCTTGTACCCCGCGATTCTGCCCGCCTCTCTATGCCTGTCACCACACAGTATACCGTCATTTCATCTGTTTCGCTTCTTCAGGATGTAACCAAGTCAGCCACCAGCCCCAATCACCCCAACAGGCTAAATTCGCCGGAGTACACAACATATTGGACGGCGTGCCCAAATCCAAGTACACATGCGTATCAGAGTGCCTGGGTTTCTTTGCCTCACTACAAGGGGTGCCTTGCCAGCCTCTGCCAGACTCCGTCGTCGAAATCGACAACGGACTGGCCTGACCGCAATTGGTTTGACCTCGTCTCCCATTCGTGGAATTATCCTCCCCGCCATTTTTCCTTCCACTCACCATCATCCCCTCCACGGGACCTCCAAGCTCGACGACAGCCCACGTCTGCTGTCACGACGTGGGATGACTTCTGACAGTCGACATGCTTCAACGAAACCTGCCTGTGCCCTCGCCGTCTCCGAGACTGGGCTCACATTATTAGACAGACGCAAAAGCAAGAAGCCAGCACACTCTCGGTGCAGCCAACAGTGCCGGCCTTGCTGCTACTTGGCGTGCATGTTCAAGCAGCACACCGCCTTCCCTTTTCTTTTTGTCTCGTGCGGCTTCTTTCTCTTGCCCCCCGCCGTTCTGGCCCGTCCCCAGTCCTGCTCTGTCGCCCTGCTCATAGTCAGGCCTGCAACTGCCCCAGAGACTTCCTTGTCCCCTTGAGTTGGCTCTGAGGGGCTGCAGGGGGACAAGCAGAGCCTCTCTGCTTGGCCTTGAGAAGGCTTCGACAGTCGGGACAAAACAATAATATCATACCCGCATGGCAGAAAAAAGGTGGCCAATGTGACACTAGAAGTCTTCAACACCCTTCGGGTGATTTGTCCTCCAATAACGCGCCCCAGGTTCTCAGCCACCTGCACGGAATGCTGCAAATATCCAGAAACGTTGCTCGCCCTGTCGTGCGACATGGCGACCCGGCTTTTCACTTTGCTTACCCGCAGGACCAGGCGTGCCAGGTCACCGGATTTCTTGCCCTGGCATGGAGACGGCCATCAAGTCCCGCTGGCACATGCGCTGCGGATCAGACCTCACTGCCGACAACACCGGCCATGTACCAAAAACCGTTGAGGCATTGTCTGTTCGAAGGCTTCGGTACAAAAGCCCGTCCATTTTGAAGCAGCCCGGATCAGACCATGGCCCATTTACAGCCATGGCCCTGGCCTCCGCTGGAGTTCACCCCACGCCCCATCGTGGATCTTCACCCCAAAATAGTCCGGTCTGGAATTGCCTAGGTCCTAGCCTTTCCTTTTGTCTTTGCATACTGCCCCCATCCCTGGCCCGTCCGCCCATTGACAAGGTTCGCCTCTCGCTCGGGATCTAGGAGGGCCCTGCCTGCTCGGTGTGGTGTCCTGATTCGACCCGTTGCCTGTCTCGGGCCAATGTCATCACGACACACCCACATCCGATTCTCTCGACCTCGCTGCCGCATCTAATACGTCCTGTGCGCGTACGCTTGGCCCCCGCTACCGGCCCTGCCAAAACATTAGGTCATGGGGGACCTGATTTATCGCGCTGCCGGAAAATGTTTCCCTGCGCATATATATAACAAGCCACAAGCGTCTGGCTTCCTTTCCTACTTCTCGTAGTCACCCCTTGTCTAATCCCTCACGCATCTTCTACACCGGCATTGGCTCTATTTCTCAGTCTTCATCAGCTTGACTCCTGCTCATCATGGCTACAAATGGTCACACGACGTCCCGAAGGGACCTGCCTTGCGGCATCTACGCCCCAACCATGACTTTCTTCAACCCAGAGACCGAGGAGCTTGATATTCCTGTCATCAAGAAGCACGCCCAGCGCCTCATCCGTGACGGTCTTGTCGGCCTCGTGGTCATGGGCTCCAACGGAGAGGCGGCCCACTGCACCCGTGAGGAGAAGCTGGCCGTCACAACAGCAACGCGAGAGGCGCTGGACGAGGCTGGCTTCAAGGACACCCCTGTTGTGGTCGGTGCAACAGAAGGCAGCGTGAAGGGAACTGTCGAGCTGTGCAAACTATCCCAGAAGGCCGGCGGCGACTATGTCCTCATCCTGCCTCCCTCGTACTTCCGCAACCAGATGGACGAGGACGCCGTGTACCACTACTTCATCGCAGTGGCCGACGAGTCCCCGCTGCCCCTGATCCTCTACAACTACCCCGGCGCCGTCTCGGGAATCGACATGGACTCGGACCTGCTGATCAAGCTCGCCCAGCACCCCAACATCATCGGCACCAAGTTCACGTGCGGTAACACCGGCAAGCTGACGCGCGTCGCCCTCGCGACCAAGGCCAAGACCCCCTCATCCCAGGGTAGCGGCTATATGGCGTTCGGCGGCGTATGCGACTTCACCACGCAGACCCTGATCTCGGGCGGCAGCGGCATCATCGCCGGCGGCGCCAACGTCATGCCCAAGCTGTGCGCGCGCGTCTGGAACCTCTACGCCGAAGGCAAGAAGGACGAGGCCGAGCAGCTGCAGAAGGTCCTGTCCAAGTGCGACTGGGTCCTGACCAAGGCCGCCGTGCCCGGCACCAAGCAGGCCATACAGAGCTACTTCGGCTACGGCGGTTACGGCCGCAGGCCGCTCAGGAGGCTGGAACAGGTCAAGGTGTCTGCCATCGAGGAGGGCATCAAGGAGGCTATGGATATTGAGAAGTCGCTCTAAGCCAATGCGCGAAGGGTTGACCCGACAAGAGGCTATTGAAAAAGCTGGCAACATCGAGAAGCATGGCACGATGGCTACGACCCAGCCACAGCTGCAAACCATACAGCTCAGGCTGGACTCAAGCGATTTCCTTTTTTCCCCCGGGACGGCGTTCAGCATTCATCCGCATGATCTTGCATTTTTCCTTAGCTCTTCTTAGCACGGGAGGTCATCGGGAATTATGTATATAGACGCTCATCAAAAAATCTATCGTGATTTATCGTCATCAGGCTGGACTAACGCTGTCAACTGATGCTTGATGAATGACATGCGATGACATATGTACATATGAATAACGGAGCCCAGATCTCGCTCTTCTCTGATATAAAGGCGAACAAATTCCCACGTGCCAGTGAGACCAAGCATTGAGGCTCCAATGATGGATATTGCACACTTTGGAATCCCCAAGATCACTTCTGCCCGGCCGAACCACGGCGCGAGGAAGCTCCACTGCATGCGGCGAAGGACGTCGAACCGTGACGCCACGGTTCCACCGCGCCGTCTCATACGGCGGCTCATCGACCCCACGCGAGACAGGCTGACCTCCTCCCCCCGGTTCGTCCGCCCTTGTCGGTATAGGGGGCGGATGATCTACAGGCACAGTGGCGTCCCGGGGCTGGACGTGGCGCCTCCCCGGGGCGATCCACAGCCAGCAGATCCTAGTGTTGCCCGCTGCATGTCGCACTTGAGCCTCAAACCAGGCAGACAATGCAGACAGAAGAACAGACTTGCCTCGCATCAAGGCCTCACGAAGCTTATGAATACCGGCTTTTTCAGGAGGAGCTAGAATCACTTCCATGGAGCAGGCGCTCCCGTTCAGTCCATCCACGGTCACACCTAGGCAGGGAGAAGAAGAAGAGGCGCTAGACCTTGAATTTCTTGGGGTCTAGCGCCTCGATATCCGCGCTCGTGGCAGCGCCGTCGAGCAGCATCTCAGCGACGAGGTAACCCGTCGCGGGGCCGTTCTGGATGCCCCAGCACGTGTGTCCCGCGGCGACCCAGACGCCCGGGGTGGAGGTCTGGCCGATGAGCGGCGCGCGCTCATCGCCGAAGCGCATGTGCCGCGGGAGGTAGCACGCCTGCTTGGCCTTGATCGGGGCAGCTGCCAGCGTGGGTGAAACCGTCGCGATGTAGGCTGCGAGGTCGTCGCACTGCGCTTCGTCGCAATGCACCTGGTCGGTAGTCTCGGGGAGCGGCACGTTCTTGTCTGGCTCTCCTGGTTGAGATGGACGGTTTCCCCGCCGTGTCAGCCGTGGACGATCATTTTCAGACCGGGTCAGGGAAAGATGGACGGTATGGCGTGGCTCTGGACTCACCGCATGCGTACACCTCCCCAAAGGGCCGGGCATAGATCTCTGGGTCGACGTTGCCCCTGTGCTTGCGCTTCTGGCCCAGCCTCGCCCGGTGCTCGGGGATGTAGTCGGAGGGCAGCTGGATGTCGGTGAAGACGGCATACGGGCTGACGTCCGCTTCGTACACCACACTGTGAGCGCGAAGGCCCTCTACCTTGCTCCTAGGCAGGAGCGTCCCCGTCCACGGCCCCGCGGTTACTATAACGTCTGTTATCCCGTTGATGACCCTCGCGGCGCCCTCATGCTGCCGGTCCTCATACTCGACCGTCTTGGTGCCGTCTTTTTGACTTCCTGAGGAGGTGATCTTGGTGACCTTGGCCTGCGTCCGGATCTCGACGCCTGCCCCCCGGGCGAGCTCGGCAATTGCTGTTGTGAAGTGTAAGGGATGTACTTGGGCGGTTTCCGTGAAACCAGGGCGGCCCATCTGCTCGAAGTACCGCACCAGTTTGGGATCTATCCAGTCCAGGTCGGAGGGCAGTGTTGACTCTGAGAGGAGCGATGTAGCGGCCTCATCCTGTTTCGGGAGCTTCTCCCACTGCTTTCCCTCCTTGGTATCGCCAGTCCCCACATTGTCCAGCTTCTCATCAGAAATTCCTGCTTCTAGCGGTCCAGGACCTCCTGCCGCACCGTTGGCACTCCCGTTCACTTCTAGGGCGCTCATGCCAGGCTGTGTTGCAGGTATCTTTGCGCGTGCCGCCTCCTTGGCTGCAGTCTTTGATGTTTTAGTCGCAGTAGGCACGACAGCCCCTATGCTCCCACAGCCCAGGCGACGATAACCCCATCTCTCAGCCCCACCATGCTCTTCAGCCAGCTCACGGTGCAGGCGATAGGAAAGAGGGACGAGGCATTCTGGATAGGCCCACAGTCCCAGGAGGCCACCAGCCTTGCCAGATGCACCAGACGCGATGGAACTCGCCTCCAGGAGTGTGATCTGATGCAGAGAAGGGATGAACTTGGGGTGGCGCGTCAGGAAATAGGCAGTGGTAGAGCCGATGACACCGCCACCTAGTCGTGCTATACATCAGCCTCGGAGCACCAGTGAAGCGGGGCTCCATAATACTAGCATCTCATGAAGGTGCAGATGGCACAGATAAGATATGTGTGCAGGGACATTTGGTTGAATCTGGATGGAACACCGGTAGCAAGGGTTTTTGGGGAGGGTACAATGGTCGACGGACCGATGGCTTGCAACGGTTCAGGGCGACTACTGTTGGCTAAGGGGAGCTTATATTGGGACGACCGATTTGAGTTGGTGTCTAGAAATCGAACGAGAATTGACACGTACCGACGATGACTATATTCCTTTTCTGCTGTACTTCCATTGTGGTCTGGTCTCTAGGGCGTGGCCCTGATCCTGACCTCCAAGGGATCTTCAGGTTCTACCAGTGCCCCGATCAAGTGGTCTAATTGGATGACAGGGGACGGAGTATGTGCTCTGAGGCTGGGTCTGGCTCGAGCAAGTAGCAATCCGGAAGCACAGACTCTTGTACCGTTTGTTGTGGCGGTCTCCTCTGCATCAGCATTGACTGTCGGCACAGGTCAAGAGAGAGACCGGTTTTGCAGGACGGTGGAGCTGTAGACAAGATCGAGCAAGAGGTGACGACAGAGACAGCGATCAAGGTGAGCCGTCAGAAGCTATTATTGTTGGCGGTGCTCTTGTTGTCCTCCTAGTAAAAGCATTGCAAGCATCATGGATGAGGCTGCATCCATCCCGTTCAGTCCCTTTGTGAGCACCAGCCAGCACAGGCAATCTGGGGTGCTCAGGCCAGCCGAGTTGGACTCCAGAGGGGACGGCAGTCCAGCACTGCTGGCTGACCCTGACCTGGCTGCTTGGCCATCCTTATCACAACCCACCGTTGCTTATCGCACCGGTGGCGGGGTAGCTCGAGCTCGACACGATCTGCACGCACTGGACCCCTCAGGCCCCATCAGACAGGTCCGGACCTACCCCAACCGTTCCTGTCTTCCTCCAGCTGGGCTCTGCATGACGTTGAAACGCATCTGCAACATCGAGCTCTCAGGCCGGGCCAAACAGCGATGGAGGCAGCTTGCCACTACACGGCAGGCCATCTCCACCGCGGATAGATTGATGCATCTCTTTTCGGGGTCGGTTGAATTGCCATTGCCGTAGCTCAGCTCAGAGAGCCCTCCAGACAGGAACAGGACCTGAATCAGAACCTGCAGAGCCTGCGCAGGCTTGGCCCGTTGGGGCTAAGGGGAGGGACGTGCCGAGGTTCATTGTGAGCTGTGCCCCGTTTCGAAGCCGCCCTGGGGCACGGGCACAGGCACAGGCACGGGCACAGGCACAGCGACGAGAGAGCTGTGCACCGTCATGACATTCCTGTCAGCCGGGCGGTCGAGGAGGATCCAAAACATCACCAACAAGAGGCTCAGTACCTGCAGAGGGATCCAGGCGGCAGCAGACAGCCCCCCAACGAGCAGCGCCCAGTGGGCACGCTGCTGCATTGTGACGGTCCCGAGTGGACTGAAACCCAAATCCATCGCCGTCCCATCTCGAATTTGGCCCCTCATCTGACATCTCCCACCTCCCAAAACCTCCCGGGCCTTCCAATCACTCCATGCCACCGTCGTACAACCCCTGCCTGAGGCTGAGGCGGCACGTCCCTGGACTGGGCCCTGGCCTTACAAATACCGATTGCGTCTTCCACCCCGCTGCTCCGGCTGCGCACAGCCGACACCTCCGACACCTTCATAATCACCATCGCCGTCAGCATCACCTTCAACCTCAACGTCAACTGTCTCTTGCAGCAGTTTTATCAGCCAACACCACCTTCCCACTGCGACCAAGATCCCCCTTGCGTCCGACACCATCTACCCTCTGCATCGCACAATCGCCATTCGCAACCATGGCATCGGCAACGAGCTTCTATGACTTCAAGCCCCTCGACAGTAAGCTATGCTAACTCAGCCCTGAATCATCCCTCTCTTCCATCCCTATGGTCCCCTATCTGGCCATCGGCCTCGCATAAGCGCAACCCGTCTATTGCTGTGCCCAAGGCGTCTGCATGCACATTTGCCGTCTTCCTTCCCTATCTGAACCTCGCGCGCTGCCCAGCACATTCAACTGCCCTTTCTGTCCTCGAGTGCGCACCACACACGCAGTGTTCCACCATTATCACTACCACCGCAGCAAGCATCACCCTGGCACTGGCAAGGAACCTGGCTAACAATTCGTGACCCCCACCCACAGAGCGCGGCGAGCCCAAGCCCCTTGAAGAGTACAAGGGCAAGGTTGTCCTGGTCGTCAATACTGCCTCCAAGTGCGGCTTTACCCCCCAGTTCGAGGGCCTCGAGAAGCTCTACAAGGGCCTCAAGGAGAAGCACCCTGACGACTTCGTCATTCTTGGCTTCCCCTGCAACCAGTTTGGTGGCCAGGACCCCGGCTCCAACGACGAGATCCAGAGCTTCTGCCAGGTCAACTATGGCGTGAGCTTCCCCGTCCTTGGCAAGATCGACGTCAACGGCGATAAGGCCGATCCACTCTACGAGTGGCTCAAGAACGAGCAGCCCGGCCTCATGGGCCTGAAGAGGATCAAGTGGAACTTCGAGAAGTTCCTCATCGGCCGCGACGGCAAGGTCAAGGGCCGCTGGGCCAGCACGACCAAGCCCGAGAGCCTGGAGAAGCCCATCCTCGAGCAGCTCAACAGCAAGGAGTAAGAAGCACCATGGGGGGGCCTTTTGTTCTGTATGCCCTCATGCGTGGGGTGATTTGACCAGGGGGCTGGGTGACGGACCCTCTCGGTTGCTTGCTCCCCCACGATGAGAAGCGACAGAGTAACACGAGCTGATCTTTGTCTTGAGCAAATTGGCCAGGCCTCTGGCGCCTGGGACGAGACCGCTCGAAACGAAGCTTTGACGAATCGTGGGTCGGCACTTGCGCCGAGGCTCTGAAAAAGTAAGGGTGGAACGTGGGACACGTTGCGACCCTATATGCATTCATTTTAGTCTAGTCTTGAGGTGGCGACCGTGTGGGCAGTTGTCTCCCGGTTGAGTCCTGTCACCTGTTTTTTTTTTTTTTGGATAATAATCTGCCTGTGTATAGACAGGCAGGGACGGAGGGAAAGAAGGAGAGAAAGAAAGAGAATGATACCAAACCTGCCTTTTAGAAATCAAAGTACCAGGACTCGTGGACGTGTCTGAGATTGGCGTGCTATGTCGCAAGATCATGAAGAAAGAGCCTTGTTAAGCTGGACTGGCGTCTGCGTAACGGTCTCCCTACCGGTTGACGAGTGGAATCAGCGGGCCTGATCCTTCACCCGTCAAGAACAGCTACTCGCAGACCACACTATCGCCCGCAAAGCCAACTGACACCCTGCAGCCAAGAACGAGTCCCCAACTGGATTCCGCTCACCTTGGCTGCGGAACCAACAATCACAAAGTAAATCCCTGCGTTTGCCGATCTCAAGACGTATCACCAGAGAAAGGCACGGACGGCTCAAATCCACCACCCTGATTCGCGACTCACACCAACAATTATGCATAAAATATGGTGCTAACTCGCCCTGCCCTCCTGCTGTTGCCGCCTGCGCGTCCCATCCTGGCAACGCCGTCGAGATCAGTCCCGTGCGGCCCCAGCCCGCAGGATACAAGGCAGGACATGGGACCACCATCACGGGCTCAGCTGTAGGCACCCATAGTATCCACTTTCATACATACATACATACATACATACATACATACATACATACACAGTAAATACATCCATTTAAAACTCCTGCAAGCACCCACACACAGCCCACACACACATATGCAGCGGCGGACAGGGCACGGAGATACCCACCCGCATCGGAGCCGACGTACCAAAGGGGAAATTTACAAGAACAAGAGAATTGACAGCAGGGGACGCAGAGGGTGGCCTGGCTTGGCATGTGATAGGCCTGGGGCCAAGGAGGTCAAGTCATTATTCTATACATCATATTTATTACACTACCCCATGCCCCCCCATGCAGAGAAAGACGAAGAAGGGAGGATGGAAAAGAGGGGCCTGACATATGCACTGATCTGCGACGCGAAATGCGATACCACTCACACCTGTTGTAGCTGTCTTACCTCTTTGCCTTCGTAACCCTTGAATCAGAACATTGCGTGCTCTCTTCGTATGGTGGCCTTCTCCCGTATCCGTCAAGGAGACAGAAAAGTGGATATTTATACGGGCTTGGAGGGTGTGAGAAATTTTGGTAAGGTCTCGGTCGAGCGTCTCTAAGTAGAGTCGGAAAAACATGGGGTAGAGGGTGGTCACCTTCGGTCCGGGGACGGGATTGGACCCCTGGCAGGTGGGTGGGAGGGGCCGTCGCGGACGGGGGTTGTTTTGTGACGTCTAGAAGGAGGCAGACAACAACAACAACTCAGAGGTGATTTCCGTCCCCTTTGAAACCCCCTTGCAAAACACCATTTGTGGCTGTGGGCGCGGGAGAAAGGGGGTCGTGCTTCTGGAACCAAAACAAGTACTACACGAGAACGCTTGTGGTTGCCGAGGCGTTATTTGGCACATGCTACTGAGACTGTTTGAGAGGGCGCAACTAACGAAGAAAGTGCGTGGGACTGACGATCTCTGTGGCCCCTTACGCGATGGAACATTTGAGCGCTGATTTGAGATACGCTCCAGCCCATCACAGTGAGACAGGCAAAATGTGCTACACAGAGGGCGATATCCCTTGGCATTCTTCACTGTGGGAAAGCCTTGGCTCTATCACGTCTTGAACATAACAAATCGAGAACAACAAGCATGCAACAGTGGAGACGATTTAGCTCCAGAAGACACGTCGACGTAACCCACACACTCGTTTCTAGGAACTGTAATTTCCAGAAGTCGCCGGGAGAAACACTCTATTACCCCTGTTTTCTCTTTCTGCGTCTACCACCCATACTGCATACGCTCTGGGCACGTATGCGTCCCTTCCCGCGACGCAACCCACTGAATCTCTCCTGAACGCCCTCTCGGCCTTCGCCTCCTGCAGCAGCGAACATTCTGCGGCTGCAACCCACCTACCAAGCAGACATGTCCTCCCAAACCCCACGAACGCAGGTCGTCTTCGCCCCACGCACAAAGTGCATCTTCCAACACATAGCGAGTGCGAGACGACTGGCCACCCACGTCCCTCCCAGCCTCCCTCCACAGATCTGCATCCCTGCGGATGAGGCAGGTCGATATGTGGTGGCAGTCGGATAGGGGGCCGGCCAGATAGTCCTCACCTGGTCGACCAGCTCATCAGTGCGCGGGGGGTTCGCTCACTATCACCTAGGTCCTGCATGGAGGCTGCCTTGGTGTCCTGGACTCGCTCGGACAAAAGCTTGTATCTCCACGTCGACGAGCATTGCGGCATATATCGATGGAGGATGACGACATAGGCCCCAGCGTCGGTTGTAAGACTTCGCTGCCTGCTCTTGACAGCAAGGTCATACTTGCTCGATCCGGGAAGACCAAACTGCCCGTCTCTCCAAGCTTAGCACATTCGTGAGTTGAGAAATGCTACTCGAGGAGGAAGGTCGTTCATGCGCCGCATAGAGACATTGTATGTGATCTGCAGGCAACGGGCCAGGCGGCCGGTGCCCATATGCCAGCTTGTTCATCCCCCAGGATATTTTGATATCCGGGGGCAGGAAAGGATCGGCCTGGTAACAAGGGTAATCGAGGCCGTGCCGATATGTTATGCTGCCGGATCCTTCCTGCCTGCGGGGCGGGCGAGCATGTCGAAGTTTTGGGTTCCACAGGCCCGGGCGTTCCTAACGCTCACAGCTGCAAAAGATGTTGACGGTTCTGTCGTGCAGGTCGGCTTGCGCGAGAGGAGCCTGGCCACGGTCAGGCCTAGACCGGCATTTGAGGAGCAGTGCCAGGTCTCCTGCACGCTCCGGTTTCAGCCCTTAGCGGCATGGGCGAAATCCCAAGATGGGTAACTTCTAGCAGCACGGCTTGCGGTTGCCTGAGAGGAAGGTTCCGCGCTCAACTGTAGCACAGGCCAGACGGTCACACACACTTCATCTTCAGCGCACTCCTTCTCTGACATGATCTCGCAACGTGCCAGTTCCCTCTGCCAACTTGGTACAAGGGGCGAAGCCACAGACAATTCTCCGGACTGCGGCAGCCCCATCATGGTCACCTGGTGTAGGTAAATGGCTGGGTTGCATCGGACGCGAGGTTACACAAACCATAGGACACATCATCGTCACGCCGTGGAGGTCAACGTTAGAAACCCGTCCCTTATGCACACAAGGTCGATCTCAGGGTGACCGCCATAGCGAGGATCACCCCAATGCTGCGCCCGGTCCTTAGACAAAGATCTACATCCGCTGTAGATGGCTCGAGAGCTAGGCGTGCGTTGTGATACTTGCACCGAGGCACGCAAGCAATACCCAAGACTTTGAGGAGTTGGTGCCAGTTGACGAGCTCGTGTTCTAGCACAAAATGCCATTGCTTGAACAGATACTGCACGATCCCGTAGAACGGGTGAGGTGTGTGCAACGTCTGTCTCCCGTGCGCATGATGTTGATAACGACGGGGAAATCTAAAGCATGTGTGGTTTGGCATGGCCCACGTTGACCACCATCTTGGTGCATGGAGATATCATGTTGATCCTCCATTGCCGTGCCTGGACCACTCAAAATGAAGTTCTCCAGACCCCCCGGGGAGAAATTTGCGGTATAAGATATGCGAAATTATGCCCCCAGACACTGAAAGGAAGTAAGGAGCTAGAAATTGAGGCCCCCCCACAGCCAGGGAGAAAACGCAAAAAGAAAGAGAACGAAATGCCGGTCCTTTTGTGGCCGGCTCCTGTCTTTCGACTGTTCCAGTAGTAATTGGAAACGACCGCCCCGTTGTTAAAAAATCTGAGTGTCGGGATCTCCAAGATGTGCGTCGCAATGTCTCGCATGAGACCGAGAAAGCTCACAAGACACCTCTCAGAGAATACGGGCTGACCCATTGCGCTCACACACCGAAGTAGCCCTTCAGCCTCTTACGACCAGTCTCGCCCCGACTTGTCAACAAGCTGGGGTGACACGGAATGATGTTGTCTCTCTCTCAAAGTGAAGACTGGTGCGACAGGTGGCTGCCCTACCCGTCAAACAACCTGTCTGCATCGAACGGGTTTGTACCACCACTTAGCGAGACCAGATGTGTGAAACCATATCGCTTTGCCAACACTGCCCCAGGGGAAAGTGCCGAAGCTAGCCCACTGAGGCACACGGGAGCCTCGGAAGGGGGGCTCGAATGACGGTACGAAGCGTTGCGCGCGCGGGATGTCATGCACTCGGCGCTCCCTAGGCGCACCGACCATTGCCCATATTCTTGAAGAGAAAGTGAGCCAAGATTCGGCAACATGCAGCGTTGCTTGCCTAGCCGCGTTCAGCTCCTTCAAGAAATGAGTTCCTGCGCGAGGCAGTGTCGCTTGACGTGAAAGATTGAGCCTTGCTCGTCTGGCCTCCGCGAGAATCCCGCTTCCCGAACCTCAGGTCCACACAATCGTATCCCACCTTCCAACTTTGGCAACGCGCCCGCTCTGAAAGCTGCCATGGGGCGCCAGAACACTGGAATCGAGGCGCTCGGGGCGCTTCTGGGTGCTTTTCAGAATTTCATGGTTGGGAGTGCACGATCTTGGGCGGTTACCGAATGACGTGCAAGAGTGTGCTAAATCCCAAGCCTCGCCTACAGCCTCGTTGTAGTGGCGTAGGCGAATGACTGGTCGCATGCGTCCAATCGCGCACTCCGTCGCGGTCCTGAAAGTGGTATGGTACTTTTAATCTAGGAATGGCGCATGGCTCGTGTGCTCAGCAAAATGAGTGCAGCAGCAGTTTCGTTCGCTGGAAGCGCAGGATGTTCCTCTAATCGTAATTTATGAGCAGGCATGTATAGCTGAGCGTGACCTGCTGGAATGCTGTGCAATCTTTCGGGCGTGCGCCTGATGCTGATCATAGAAGTAGGTGGCAGAGCTCGGCGAGCAGTGAAGTCAAATCCACGCAACCGATTGGTGGAATACCGCTCACAAAGCTTGACTAACTTTAGCATAGCTTGCAGATTGCAACGTTCCATCGCCGAACCCCTTGATATGTATTGGCGAATCATCGATCCAGCTACTGTGTAGTGCTGCAGTCTGTTGTGTCTTGGCGACGGCGAGAGCCCAGTGTTTTTGAGGCGCTGCTCTCCTGGAGCCAGAAGATCGTCTGGAATTGTCCTGAAGAAGACAATTGTCCTGGCGTGTCTTCGGTCGCACAGGATTGGTCTGGATTTCGTGCAGGCGCGGTCTAGATGGCGCGAATCCGACAGAGGTGTCACAGCAGCAGCGGAGAAGATCTCGTGTTGCGGTGCCCCACGCCGGGGCGACCAGGTAAGGTTGCTCTGACAGGTGCCGCGGCCTTGTTAAAAAAAAAAAAAAAAAAGGTAAAATACAAGTACAGCACTCCCGGCCGAAAGAAGCTGGCGGCCCGACTCGGAAAGGGGCCAGCAGGATACTGTGGTAGAGGCGGCAACATGGGACAAGGTTGTCCAATCCAAACTTAGAAATAGCCGCAGCTCTAGGATCATATTTTTGGCGTCTCTCAGCCTGTCTTGGGGAAGTCTCCGTCAAGTTTGATGAGCTCTTGATGGCAGTGACGCACAGCTCGTCACCTGTCACGAGCGTGCGGTGACAGGACGCGGTCGGGACCCGTAATTGCTGGCCTGCCTGACACACGAGATGGATTTCAGGACAGCTGAACTCGATTGGTGGTGTACATCATCACCCGCAGCCACTAGAACGGGATGGCGCGGTACTGAGGGCTGTTTCCGCCAAAGAGGGTGTGAAGCAACCTTCTACGCAGTCTTCGCTGCTTCTAGCGCGCGAGGCGAAGCATTTCCGGCCGGTGGAACCCCGAAGCAGGTTGGCTGTCCTGATTGAGCGAGGAAGACGGAGCGAAAGAGACCAGGAGAGGACGAGTGCTACCGCGTCCCAAGCTGGCCGGCTGGGCCGGCACTGCGATGCTGAGGTTGGACATGGCTGGATTGATGCGGGCAGGTATGGAGTTATCTGTCCCCGGCAACAATTATGGAGTGATCCATCAGTGCCCAGACCAACGACACGGGCATGAGTCTCAGTTCAGACAGTCGACTTGCGGTCAGGTCGAATGAAAGGGCAATTCATTCGGCGTCAGCACGCCGGTCACGCGTGCGTCCATTGCGGCAGCATGCGCCGTGGCCCAAGGTGAAGGAAGCGGTGGGCAAGACAAGGCGCTGAGAAGGCTGTGGGTCTCGTAAGCGGGGTGGGAGGCTGGAAGCCCGGCCTTTGGCAGCACGTTATTGTCTGAGAACGGACCGTCAAGAGTCGTGACGGTGCAGGAAACTCCGGGCTGAAGCAGCCGGTATGGTGGTAGGTATCTCGTAATAGGATTAGGTGCTAGCAATGAGTGAATCGTAGAGATAAATGGCGAATTCGGTGGCCGAGATGGAATCGTGTAAAACTGGTGTGACAGAATGGAGCAGCACGGCGTAGTGCCGTGGGAACGGGGAACCAGAGATTGGGCCAGAGGCCGAGAACTGTGGCACGGCAAGTCGACAGCAGGTACGAGCGAGGGCTTCGCTGGCCAAGCATGTGAGACTGGAGACAGGTAGCACTGGGATGAGGTACTGGGGAATTAAGGTTCGACTCATCTCGTGTGAGATGCCAACCTTAACCTGACAGTTGGATCCGTCATCAAAACAGGCTGACAAGACAAGGCGAGACGAGACGAGACTGCACGAGGACTGCACGAGGAGCACGAGAGAGGTGATCAGAGCCTGAAGACACAACGGGTTTCCTGGAGTCCTCCAGACAGGTGCTGCTTGCTGTGGCTTGCTCAACCAGGATAATAAGTCGCGGCATGTCGAGGAACATGCAGGACGGAATGTACCCAGAATGAAGTGCTTGGCGGCTAGTACATTCATCTCACACCTCGGGCGTGGGGGTGACAATGTACCGTCTCAAGAATGGTACATTCAACTGTACATGTGCCTCCGCTACTGCACGTTGGAGCCCCGCCGTCCGTGCATCCTGTGAGCGGCTCGCTCCTCCCTTCGTCTGCTTGCTTGCTGGGCTCGCACCTGCTGGGCAAATGCAGCTGTGCTCGTTGCTCTGCGTGTGGAGCGAGAGGAAGCCCACCCCACCCAGGTGCGACCTACCTGCATTCTGCACCCTTCCTGCCCATCCCACAACCTGCCACTCCGTCCCGACTACATGTCATCACTTTCTTGTCAGCTCCTCTCGTCCCTCTGCATCCTCTCCTCTCCTCTCGACTCCTCTCGCTGTTTCGTCCCCGACACCCCTGCCTGACCACCTGGAGCACACCACCACAACGCTCATTATGTCTGGCGAGGCCACGGTCGGCAGAGTCCATGGCCCAGTCCATCCACTGCCAGCCTGCACTGCACTTGGTCGGCAACCTGCCCTGTTCAATCCCCCTCTCCGCAGACACTCTGGTCCTTGTCAACGATTGGCGTTTGGCCTTGGTCCTCGAGGCTGAAAACATGGTTCGGACGACGGACGGGCTTATTAGCTCGGCCTGCCAAGAATACGGAACAGAGCATCACATCTGACAGACTTTCAGGAACCCAATTTGCAATCATCTGCTATCTCTGGATACAAGGTAGCGGGGACCAATGGGGCCACGATGGATCATCCCGCGACCTCTGTGAGGAACAACGGCAACGCTGCGAGGCTAAATTATACCTGCCCCCTCTGTGGAGAAATCGGTCGGGCTCTCGAACCCCCCTGCTCGCCTCACAGCCGAGGCTGACGGCCAAACCCCAGGTCCCGTCGTCTCCACTGTCGTATTTTAATACGCTTGTAATTCAGCGATAGTGGCCTGCCGACCCTCGAGACCCAGCACCCCAGGCGCCTGACGTGCCTGCCTTGTCAGGTCGGTGCTCAAGCCTCACGCCCGGCTGCCCTGTCATTGCAGGCCAGGCTGTGGGCTGAGGTGGAGCCTGGGCGGGACGGCTCTGCTGTACGTGCCAGGGGGTCCGCGATTCGACTCGCGATCGCTCACCCACGGAGTCCGGCGTTGAAATAGAGTAGACTACAAGGTTAACTGGGCAGGGTCTTGTGAGGACCATGATCGGCACTTAGCATTTTCGCTAGCTTCCGGCGCGCTTTACCCATTACTGATCGAATCGCGAATCATTCCCCCGCTTTTACCTTTCACAACTGGCATAACACGAGATGTTCAGCACGCACAAACGTTCCCGACGGTGCAGGGCGCTGCCCTGCAGCAGACAACAGTTGACCAGACTTGCCCAGACGCCAGCCAGTTTGCTTCAACCAGAACGCACCGTCGGGCTGGCGGCCACTTCGGGCCTAGTCGCATCGGAGCAAGGCAGGGGAGGGGTGCCGCCATTCGCCTTCAAACAGAGTCGCACCGAGTTAGCTTGACTCGATGCCAACGCCAGCGGCACTGATCAAGCCGGCGCGGGTGCAACGGCCGCGATTGAGACTGAAGCCGTCTTCTGGAAGCCATCGAACATTCTTGGCGGGCGTCTACCCGCACATTTCGACCAGTACCTGTTGAACAGGAGGAGGGGGGCACCGCTCCTCACCGATGCCGAATGAGGCCCTGCGTCCTCGACTTGATGGGCACTTGACCATTCATTAGACGTCCGATCACGAACTCTGTAATTCAAGTTGATGATATTCCATGTGCCAGAAATTGAGTTTCGGATCCATGAAGCGGTACTCACAGATGTGCATGCAACGAACAAGGTTGCCTGCCTGCAGTTCGTCGCAGGTCCTACCGATCAGTACTTCAGAAGTTTGCTGCCTGTCATCTCGGGACTCGATATCGGATGACTATTCAGTGACACCGGAAGCGAATGCGACCCAGTTCAGCCAGGTTGTAAGAGGTAAAAGTCCGAACAGAAACTGTATTGTATGCCTCAGGGGCGCACTCTGAAGGCTTAAGACTTCGTTACCTTCAGGTTTCGCACGCCTCTCCCCCTCTCGCTCAATGGGACAACTACCCCTCGCTTGCAGCTCTGCTGGATGATTGAGACCAGCGTAGCAGACTGGCAACCAGGTATGCACGACGACATCACTATGTGGGAGTCCGCTCTGCCTCGTGGTCCTCTGTCTCACTTGGTGAGCTCACCGATGCATAAGACACTGATGGTGGCAGCACGTTCAGAGCCCCAACGGCGTGCGCCTCGACATCATGGGCAGATGAAGACACCCACCCTCTGGATCCACTGAAGAAGAAAAGATTGACAGTTGGTCGGTACTCTTATCCGGGTCTGTCGACTCGCGGAATCGAGATCCACAACACATGGGCATTGTCAATTAATGGCGATAAGAGATAGGGTTTGTGTGCGGTGTATTGTCCTACCCACAGGGCTTGGTTGGTGGCGGCGAGAGTCCGACTAAATCCTGACAGATGATGATGACGACAAATCGGCACCAGATGTTGCCGCCTATGGAGAAGGTTGCCAACCATCACAGCCCATCTAGCATGGAGCGGGCGATTTAACTGGTAGTAGTAGCTTTGCCAGACAGCACGGCCTGGCAACCATGCGGCATAGCATCATGTTAGCAGCGCTACAGGACGAAATTAGGGAGCAAAGGTCCAAGGAGCTGCAAGGTCAGTCTCGTTAGGAGCGTGAACCCTTGGGCCGGCCAACTCACGCGGTTCCTGGACATTGCAGGTTCGTCGTGTCTAAAGACCCTGGCCTGGCCTTGCAGGTAGGCGACTCCAAACGGTCTCTGAGCCGGGCTGCCTCTGGTAGGCTACCAAGGTCAAGGTTGACTTGTCCCCCTTTCCAGCTTCCCTCTGCCGCACATTTGCATCGTAATTTGCCCCAGGGACAAGTGCGCAGATCTCAAGCTATCACCTCATCTCATGGCGCCCAATGTTCAAACAGCAGAGCAAACTGTCTTCGAGTCCTGAGGTCGGACCCCGGACCGCGAGGCAGAACGACAGCGAATTATCCTGAGGAACCATCCATCAGCTAATCTAACTCGATTAGCTTTTCACCCCACTCGCCAGTTTGTATTTCGTCCGAACCCCAAAGAGTCTCTTTTGGGGGCTCTGGGCGCTACCGGCAATGCCCCAATCAGTGTCTGACAACCTCACCCTCCCGCGCCAATGTCGGTGTTGGCCTCTGCCTCTGCCGCAGGGATGCATCGCACCTTCTTCCCCTCTGGCTGCACATCAACAGGGACCTCGGCCTGTTCCATTGGTGCGAGTCGAGACGCAAGAGGAGGTGGACGCAGGTGCTGGTCGATTGGAGCAGTGCCCTGGCCGCCCGACCCCTGTGCCCACGGAGGCACCACCGCGTTCAATGTCCCCTAACCTAAATCGACAGCCCCACTCCGAAGTACCTGCGTACCGACGGCGTGCCCCTGTTTGCAGATGCTCGCGCAGGACATCCTTGCTGCCCTTCAACGCTCGTCACTCCCAGGGTTGCGGCCACAGTTGCAGGGGTGGCCGTGGGCGCCTCCTGATCAGTGGCTTGTGAATCTGCCCTCGCGCTCTCTCCACTTCGCTTGCAGCAAAGCCATCCTCCGGCATCTCCCTGGATTACCACGAAGCCCGCTGCCCTCGTGCTGCCCGCTTCGTTCTCCTGCTCGGAATGCTTCGAGGGAGAAAACAGTAGCACCTTGCTGCTGACAGCCTCCCTCAAGCAAAGACATGCTGACTTATAATCAGCACCAGTCGTTTGCCTATGGTCACCTGCTGGTGGGACGTGATTGTCCTCTGTGTCGTTGCACTAGGACATGGAGACGAGGCGCATGCAAGCACATCCCCCGTGAGGTAGCCCTCCGTCGCTTTTCCCATTGTTCACTGTCCAGTCGCAAGTGCGAGAAGGCAACCAGGGCTCCCGGCCAGCCCCCCATCATCTCAGGTGTCCCGCAAAACCTTGGAACCCACACACACACCTTTGATCTCTTAGCCTTTTCGCCTCCCGGCTACCCTCACAGATGAACCCCTGCCTTGATAAGTGACCCATGTTGTACCCCCCAGGTAACCCTCCGGGATGTGGTCCACAATGGATGCGGTTGATGTACACAGGCAGGGCCCTCTCCACGGTCGAGATGCCTTATTACCGGCCGATGGACCTCCATCTATGCTTCACTACCCTCTGACTGACCTCGTTATATCCCACCTCACCTTGTCCTTCCCTATTCCAGCACAAGTCTGTTGTGGCAAGCTTTTCCATATTACTTTCGATTTACCCTCACCAGTCAACATCTTCCGGTGACATATACCACTTCCTCATCCTCATCTCAGCCGCATCTGCATTTCTTCTAGACTTTCCAAGAAAAGGAAGCCTGGCAAACCTGTAGCGGTTCACCATCTCTATATACTTCTGTGTTGTTTAACGACTTGTGAATCATGACTGTCCCTCTACCTACTCCGTCGAACCCCAAGGCCGATGCCGCCGCTGTGCGGAAACGAAGAAGACGTGCTCCGGCTGGTGGCGCCGCCGATGACTGCTTCACCTGCACCAAGAGGAGCGTCAAGTGCGATCGGAGGAGGCCATACTGCTCGCAGTGCTTGGAAGTGGGAAACGAGTGTTCTGGATATAAGACTCAATTGACCTGGGGTGTTGGTGTGGCGAGCCGGGGGAAACTTCGCGGGCTCTCACTACCAGTGGCCAAGTCGCCTCCTGTCAACCCAGTCAAGAAAGGTTCACCTGCACGAGCTCGAGCAAACTCGACTTTGATCAACGGGCAAGAACACGGCCTTGCCGCCAATGCTGGCCACTGGAACGAACCCGAGGAACTGTCGCCACGAAGCACCCGGAGCGATCTTGTCGATGGTCCCGCGGATCCCCGTTATCCTGCTTCCATGCCAGCAACGCCTTTTCACAGCTACGATTTCTCTAAGATCTGTCATGCCGAACCAACGCCTCCCTTACCAGCGGGTCCTGCCCATTGGCACAACATGCCGTTTTCGGCGAGCCTGCCCAGAGACGGACCCCGTTTTCCCAAGTTGGGACCCATTCTAGCTCACGGTCCTCCTGAGCCTCTATCCGCCTCCATCGACTCTCTGAGCGAGGCCGACTATCTATCGCCCCTCAGCCACACCTTCTCCAGGGATGACCTCCCTTTCGTCACCAGCCCGCCGCACATGTACGCCGAGAGCTACAACAGCGCAAATTCGCCTATTCCCCAGAGCCCGATCTCATCTGTGATGATGGATCACCAGCACCATCGGGCGCCTACATCATGTCCTAGCCTTGTGTACGCTCCATCCGAGCCTAGTTCAAGCCTCCACTCGCACATGGATGGCTTTGAGGCTCACATTAGCAACCGCCTGATGGAGTACGAACCACTTGGTGAGATATCATTCGCGTCACAATTCGCCTTTTAAACTCAGCGGGACTAATGCCCACGTTTTCAGCAACCCCTGGGTTGGATGCATACAGCACCAGCGCTCAATCTGAAAGGCACTTCTGGGGGAAGACAGAGGAGGACAGTTTACCCTCTCATGTGGCTCAGGAGCATTCACTCCCTTGGCCCTCCGTGCTCGATCAGCCTGTTCTTCCTGTGAGCCCTGATCTTATCGCCAAGATGCCATTTTTCATGGAATACTATGAGAACACCATGTGCCCGGGTATGGTGTTTATAGATGGACCTTCGAATCCCTTTCGGGAACACATCCTATCACTGGCCGCTTCCAGCCGAAGCCTGCAGCACGCTATCTGTGCGCTCGCCGCCTGCAACTTACGGATGAAAAGAAAATTGAGCCTTGCCAATGGACAGGATGGGAAGCGTCAGAGTCTACCTGGTCCTGTCCCGGATCTCCGAACGGATGAACGGACCTTGTCAGAGGAATACCAGCACCGGAACCTCGCGGTACATCTCCTCAACGAGCAGCTCAATGATGCGACGAAGGCAAGGGGTGATGCTGTTCTGGCGACAATCCTGATGCTGTGCCATTACCGCATGGCAGAATCGGGTATTGCGAAATTCCACACCCAATTTGCCGGGGTTAAGAAGATCCTAGGCATGAGACGATCTTGCCCCTTCCCTCCATCACGCGATTCGGCATGGATGGAAGCCCTCTTCACCTACTTTGACGCCATCTCAGCCAGCATCAATGACCGAGAGGCACAGCTGAATACCTCTTTCTACGGCGTTATGCCAGATGCGCAGTTACTTCCACCGGGTGCAGAAAATTTTGTTGGCTGTGACCGAGAGCTCTTCAAAACAATAATTAAGCTTGGGAGACTGAACCTACTCTCGCAGCACCGTGAGGTCCAGAGTCTTTTTGGTAGTGCTACCGCGCGCGGCTTGCCATCACGTCCGGATTCGCCTCTGGAGTCGCCGATTGGCCACATATATAAGCCGCAGCACCAATTCAGCTCGGACATGCTTGGGAAGTCTCAACCGCGATTTGATGGCAATGGCTTCAGCACGACCCTGGACGAAGACCAAATCCTAATGTCCAGTTTGTCATCGTCAGCAGCGTACGATGACCACCGGTCGACGTTCTGGCGCGAGTGGAAGGATGCTCGCATCGCCTTGCAATCCTGGGAATTCGATGCACAAGGAGTTCTTGCTTCACAACCCGCTGGGCTCACAGCAACTCACGCACAAGTTCGTGACTTGGGTTCCCTTTCCGAGGCGTTCCGCTACGCAGCACTTCTCTACACGGAGCGCCTGGCGAGTCCGAGCGTGCCCAGCGCGCACAACAACTTCCGCAATTTGGTCAGCCAGGTTGTCTACTACGCCACGTCACTCGAGGCCGGGTCATCTGCAGAGAAATTCCTCCTGTGGCCTCTGTTCGTGGCCGGGTCCGAGTGCGTCAACGAGACGCAGCAAGGAATTGTTCGCTCCAAGTGCCGCGAGATTATGGCGCGTTCGGGCTACATGAACAACCTTGCAGCGTTGGACGTGCTAGAGAGGATCTGGGCGGGCGAGGGCAGGGAGCAGCAACAAGAGGGCAAGCTCATGATGAGGAGAGGCCCGTTTAGTTGGACGCGATGTATCGGCGGCCCAGGAGTTGAGGTTGAGTGGATCATGTTCTAAACCTTGTTTACCCTGGATTTCACTTTTCTTGATGGGGCAGGAACGCTACTGCACACAGCATGGATGGGTGGTTCAAGCACTTGGGGGGTCATGGAACTGGAGGCCCCTGCGGTCTGGAGCCAAAGAGGAAAAGGGATACTGCAACTTCCCCGGTTATCACGACGACGAATGAGACTCATGGCTCTCACGTATTAACGTTAAACACTTGTATAATTAGCTAGCTGGATTGCTCATGGCACACGAACACGGTGCTATTGGAAGCGGAAGAGGTGGCCTCGTTTGTTGGGCCTTTGACATATCTACCACTCGAATCGAGACACGATGGAGACCATCGAGATTCATGTATCATGCCACCGCTCTCCCAAACTGTTGAGTGATCGCCATGCACTTGGACCTCTGTGGACATGCCCCGTCTCGGCCGGGGCGCGTTCTAGATCGCGGCGGTTCTGTCTTGTGGCTTCGGATGCCATCACCACCCTGTCTAGCACCTCCGTCCTCCGAGACGTGTGCCTGCAAACACATCGTCATCCTCGGACTAGGTCATGAGCCCTACCTAGGCATTCTGGGGAACTTGTTGGCACAACCCTGTCTTGGTCAAAGAACGAGTCGGTGCTGGATGCAGTACGCCTACTGACGGTCACGCCAAGCCCCTGCAACAGGAAGCTTCTCGTACCCAGTCCTGTTTCTGCCCTCGTCCGAACCCACCACATATTTATTGTGTTTTAACAAGCAGCCTGCTTAATCACACATTTAATCCGCATGGTTTACGCTTATAAAGTGGGGAAACCGGACGAGGTACCCTGTAACATGTCAAAAAGATTATGTCTGACGTGCTGGTTTCCCGATACGTCCTGCCTCCATGCCAGTCACCCGGTCATCCAGTGCAGGCCTGTGCTGTCCGCCCTACCCGGGCCGAAAAGTACGCCATTTCCAATTGGAATCGCTCGTCAGGTCGACCGAGGCAGCAATGTGCCCCGGGGAGCGGGTCTCGAGAAGCGGGCCCTTGCCTTTACCTTTGGCAGGGAGATTGGCAAAGGGAGGCAGCAGGGAGGGGGAGGGGTGAAAAAAGCATGTAGTGTATCCCGTAATGGCTGATACTCGAATGGGGCGGTGCAACAACAGGCGGCGGCACACTTAGAGCAAGACGCTTGAAAAGGCCCCATAGCTACCCTATACTATGACTATACTGGCGAGTGTCCCCGAGAGTGCAACCCACCCCCTTTTCATATTCGAGCGCGGCAGAACCCCTGGTTGTTTCTGCCCTGTAGATCCGGATGGTCAATCATGCCCCGGTTCATACCGGGCCCGGGTATTTGTTGACAGAGAGTGTGCTGTTGCTGCCACCGGCCCACCGTGTAGATATCAGCCTGTCTCTCTCTCTCTCACGCACGCCGCTGAGCCGAGCAACGCGACGTGTAGAAAGGAACAGGACGACTAGACGGGTTTAGGGGACGCAAAAATGGTACAGTAGAAGTGCAGGAGGGGCTTGGCCATTTGTCAATGCTGCGGGTTTCGTACCCACGATGCCGTGCGACAATTTTGACCCGCGATCTTTAAACCGTCGATTCCCGCACCACCCACTCGATTTAGTCTTGATTAAAGGGCAGCCGTCCTCTCCTCGCACAGAGCACAGAGCACAGAGCACAGAGGGAATGCAAAGGGGCGTAGGGGCGTGCAGAGAAGCCCACACCACCCTCGCTCGCCGGGCAGCCACACGGGAGGCAGGCGGAGCAGTGCCAGCAGCAAGCAACCTTAGAATGTCACCCACATCTCGCGCCTTATCTCCCCCACCCCGACGGTGGCCTCGTCCCAACCTCGACATGCAGCCCGGATTGCTTCTGGAAGAGCGGGAAGGGCTTCCATCTGTTGCTGGGCAAGCCCCCTCCAAGACCCGTCCGGCGCGGGCACTCTGCCCGGCCAACGCCCTGATTGGGCCGGCGCCTGCACCACACACCCGTCTTACTTACCGTATGCCGGCTCTGATGCCGTCGTCACCCTGACCGGCGCGACACCACACACACACGCACACACGCACACACACGCACACACGCACACACACGCACACACACACATATCACGCCAGAGCAAGCCACCGTCACCACCCCACGCCGGGGTCTCGATGCCTTCTAGAAGCCAAGCCGCAGCATAACGCGGGACACACGATATCAAACCGCGTTCCAGAACGTCCTTCCTACACAGGAAAGGCTGGCCAGGGAAGCCGCACTTCTCCCATGGTTCCATCGTGCTTCTAGCGCTGTTGGGTGATACCAGCTAGGACGGTTTGGTGTGTGTGATTTCCCAGCGCAGTAGCCTGGCAAGCCTGGCAAGCCTGGCCAGCCTGGGTCCGTCCCTCGTCGACGCGTCTGCGGGAAACCGACCTAGACGACCACCCCCGCTCCTCCTTGATTTAGCGCCCTTGATTGATTGTCGTTGCCTGTCAACCTTGTGTGGTGTGGTGTGGGTGGTCCTGCTTGCTGTCCTGGGTTCCAGGCTGGGCCCGAGCTGCAAGAGAAGCTGGCTAGAAGCACCGGCATGTGGCGCTAGAAACAGCAACACCCCCAAATAAGGGTGGCCCAGGGGAGACAAGCGCGACATGCAAAGCGGGGGGCATGCCTGGTCATGATGGCCATGATGGCCATGATGGCTTCAAGCCAGAGGGCGCAGGAGAGGGGCCTCGAGGATAAGCCACGGAAGGAACCTCACGGCACCAGACTTGCACTTTGATTGCACTTTTGAGTGCCCAATGCATCTCTATCTCTCTGACACACCGCACGCGCGCACACAGACACACACACACACACACACACACAAAGATACACTTGCACTTACAGACATAGGCACACGCTATTATGTTATGCGACTGAGGGGAAGCAGGTTTATGGACAAGGAGATGAAAGGGAAACGGGGCTCACCATCGATGACAAACAGAGTCGCAACAGTCCAGCCAACACTCCACTAGGCTTCGGTTCCTGAGCATCTCGTGAGCCCTAGCACCTCAACCCTCCCAGTGCCTTGCCGCGGGGCCAGGCTGGCCGACGAGGTCTCACGAGCACATGTGACAATGGCTTCCCACACTTTTTGCCCATGACCCAGACTCGGCGGGTATCTCAGGGTTCTAGAACGGAACGACCGGAAGTCGGATGGCCTCGCTGTTTGCTTCTTCTCCATCACTCTGGCCCCGGTGGTGTGTCATATCCCTACGCCTCGTAGAAGGGGACCTGAGAATCGAGATGCGTCACTCCAGAATCCCTCCGAGGTTTGGGGGGCCACACCCACCAAGCACCAACACCAACACCAACACCAACACCAACACCACCACCACCAACATCACAAGCCGCCAGAGACGCGAGCTGACCGCATCCTGCAGGAGACAGGAAGCTTCTCAAAGACCCTAGTTGAGCTAATGACAACAAGTTCATTAGGCTGTTTCCATCAGGTCAGGGTACCGGTGGCTGGCAGGTGTCAACAGATCGGAGCGTGTCATGGTCCTAGTCCGCCATGACAGGCATGGCAAGATGGATCCCCGATTGCTGACGGACCATACCGACCGAGGCCCAAGTCTGAACGTCCAGCAGACGCCTAACGACGGACGGACGGGGGCATGGAACATGGATTGGGGGAGGAAGGGAGATGGATGGGGGCAGATCAGGAACGACAAGGGCGCCCGGGGACGATGGATGCCCATGTACTCGCAGGTACCCAGTCGAGGTGCTAATAAGGGACAAGGGACAAGAACCATGGGTCAGGTCCAGCACCTCTGCCGCAAGCAACAGAGTTGGGCAAAAAGAAACGACAAGACTTGTCGTTGTTGCTCGTTTTCGGTCGCTTTCGCCTACTGCTCGACCCGCTGCTCGACATTGCCCTGCAAGCGCCGCACGCACTGCTCCTCCTCGACAGCCGGGGGCTGGCTGGCTGGGGGGTTGTCCCGCCGCCCTAACGCGCATTTGGACATCACCTCCGGGGCCCGCCAAGGCATGAAAAGGTGACCCGCGGGGTCCTTTCACCTCCGCTTTGCCTGCTGTACCTGTGCCTGCCTGCCTCACCAGCGCCGGCAGCCATGAGGGGGTTTGGGGTTGGGAGCAGCAGGCTAGTTCGCCGTGTTAGCCCCGTGGTCTTTTTACCTTGCTCGGTGAGGGCCCCTCCTTGTTCGCATCCCGTCCGAGTCCATTCGGGCGAGAACTCTGCCTGGGTGGGGGGAGAAAGAAGGCTTTCACTACCAGACGTCCTTCGCTCTCTCTCTCGAGCAGCTTTTTGACAAAGATTGTAAAGAGGGGGCATTGAGCGCGCAGCGCAGTCGACTGACCCTATGGTTTGGCCTCGGACGTCTATACGGCAGCATGTCAGGAGGTAAAGTACGCTGTAGCCAAAATTACCGAGGCCTGTAAGAATGAGAGCAGTTCAGCAGCCGCACTCCGTCGCGGACACCGGCGGCTTCCGGGCCCGCAAATTTACGCTTTTCCCAGGCCGAAACTCAAAATTACGCAAGGATCCTACGGAGTGTGCCGACCGGGGACATACTTCCAACTACTGAGGTAAGCCTCCATGCGCGTGCATCGTCGTCAAAAGTCCAGGAGACTCCACAAGCACATGTGGATATCTCCCAGGGCCGAACAGACAGTCCGAACGCGAGTCGGTCCCCTGCTGGGATCTAAATAGTAAAACACAGTTCCGTTGGTCATGGAGCATCAGATTTGAATAGAATCCAAAGATAGCATCAGTGCTATCTCTGGGAAATATTCTGTTGCCAAAAGGTGGGGAGTTTCTTTTTTTTTCTTTACACTGTCTGCTTTGTCAAGAGGCTTCTGTTCATATCAAAATAGCTGCTCTGCTGTATCATGGAGACCTGAAATAAATTCCTAAGTAATCAAGTAAGGTGCTGAGACCTGATATGGCGTGCAAGTGCTGCGAGTGTCACGATGATACTGCGGCGGTGATGCTCGTTGGCCAACTTCACAGTCGGTCAAGTCCTTCTTGAACACACAGCTGTTATGGAATGTGATTTCGGAGAGCATAGGGATGAGTGAAACTTGTCTGTTGATTATCATGGTTCTGGCAACGGCCTACGAACCTCATCTTGAATAAATATTCTCCATCTGTAGTTTCAGCTACATGAGATTGCGTTGAGCAGCGGAAAGGTCACAACAAGGATTATGTTTGATTAATTCCAAGAGCGTAGATTTTCTTTAAAATCTCTCGAAACATTGTACAAGAAGAGTCTATAAGGAATAAATGGACAAGTACATTGGTAGAACCTTCTGGCGCCAGCTACCACTCGCAGACGACAATAGCCCGTTGGAACATCCAACCTACAATCTTCTCGCTGAGGTCAGAACAAGACTTGATAAGTTGGTTATCCCCAGTCATGTCCGCGTGGTCTCTACAGCTATGTGCCGTCTCGCCGCACCACAGCGCACCAGCGTTTCCTTTCCCGTCATTCTTGTACTCGCACATACCATCCTGCGTCTTGACCTCAAACGTGCCGTGGTGGAACTACGGATTTCTCGCTCCCACAGACTTGTCGGCGGGGGACTCGGCGACCGGGATCGGATCGACTTGGCACTGCGAGGCTGTCCCGCAGGGGACGGAGAAGAACAGCCATTTCTTCCTGCCGTAGAAGTCGGCGTCGTTCGGTATCCCGTGTCGGCTGTTCTCGAGGATGATGTTGAGGGCCTTAGTAGGGCCCGACTCCCCTCCGTCGCCCTCGTCCTCGCCAGGCTCGTCCCCTCTTGGTGTGACGCAGGCGTCCGGGATGCCATAAAGAGCCTCGAAGAATTTCAGGCTTGCGTACCACGCGTATGTATCGGCTGGAGGGAGTTTTCGAGTCTTAGCAAGACGCCCCGGAAAGTACTTGTACCATCTGGGGGGCTGCTTACCATTCAAGTGCGTACGAGCACGCTGTCTGAAACTAGCTCCCATTCGCTGCACCCAATAAATGCCGTAGACCTTGTCCTTTCGAATCGCCTCGTCGTTGAGAATTTGGTCCTTGATTATGACTATAGCCTGGGTCAGTGCCACGGTGAGCGATACTAGTCAAGTCAGCTCCCTCACCCTCGTTTGCCCTTCTATGGAGGAAAGATGCGTCAATTCATGAAGAAGCATATGAGCCTTGCCAGTCATGCCAAGCGGGCTATGCTGCTCCGTTGGGTGGTCGTCAAGATGAGTTTCAATCGCAAGAAGGTGCTCCTGCCCAGGAGCAAAGAATGGCGGACACATTACGATTGTGCCTTCTTCATAACTCGGCCCAGTTGAAAAGGCATAGCCACCGATAGGCTTGTTCGATGTGATCGTATCCTTCTTGCAGTATACCTGCTCGTTCTCTGTCCGGTTCGGTTGGCGAAGATCTTGGCAGGAAATGCGAATCTTGCCTGGTGTTTTTGATGTGTACAGATTCATGATGTTGCCGAAGACCGCTGTTTGATACTCATCAGCATCGCGATACACAAAACGATCAGGGTAGAAGGGTAAAGGCAAAAAGAAATCAAATGGAGAATAGTGGGAGGAGTGATCGTCTCATACTGTGTATTAACCTTGGAAGTCAATGGCATCCTCCCGCTGCACAATATCTTCCCCCACATATTCTTTGCTCCAGCTCGCCGGCCGGGTTGAACACCTGTGACGACGGTACCCGAGAGAGATCGACCACGTCCCGCCATGCCCTGGTAAGATTATTCTTTTGGTTGAGGGTGCATCCATGGAACCCGGTGAAAGGAGTACCCTGTGGGTCGGATATCGTGACAGTGCCACCTTGACTGCCGCCATTGCTGCCGCTGGCCTGGCCTTTGTTGGGGAGATCAACCTCTATATCAGCCGCACCTTCATCATCAGGTCTGGGGATAGCTCGTCAATGTCTCTGGTGGATAACTGACTTCCAGATCTAGGCAAGGTAGGAGCTATGGGGAACGAGGGAGACAAAAAGGGTACTGTTCCTGGAAGTCGATGGACCAAACCATAGTGCCTCCAAAGCACATGCTGTCAGCAAATTCCCTGTTCTTTGCAAACGTCTCTTCATCATCGTAGCCTATCCATTGGTCGTGCCACGTGAGCTGTTTCATCATTGAGTCAGGTAGGTATTCGGGCTGAATGTTGAGTTCTTTGGCCCGCCTCTTGATTCCAGCTAGTGACATTACACCCGGGGAGTTGTTGCACTCTGCTGGCTTGCTTGCGCCGAGGAAGTGACACCAAGCGAGTTACAGCTAGGGTCAGCGACTATGTAACCGCGTCCATACATGGCCAAGCCGAAGTTTATCTTCCTAGGGTCGAGGCCGTCGAACCACAGTTGGATGGTGTTGTTGTGAATTTCACGAATATCCGCCTGGCCTCGAACTATGTTTCCGAGAGTTTTCACGTTAGAGTCCCATGAGCCATGGAGGTCTGAATAAAGACGTGCGTGGTTAGCAAAGATCTGAGTCACGACAAGGATCATCCTCTTCGAATGGCTTCGTGAAGACCAGGTATGGCAGGCTCGGATGTTCATTACTCACCATAAGCCATAAATCCGAAGAAGTCAACGTACGGCTCCATAGCCTTCGCGTCGGACCAGCGCAAGTACCAATAGTCAGGAGCCAGTGTCAAGCTAATACCGTAGTGATTACCGTAGGACGCGCGCATTTCCCGAAGCAGCTGAGCGAAGTTTCGTGTATCAGCCGGCTTTTTGCCACCTCTTTTTGGGCCTCCAGGGTATCCCCAGTCGAGGTCAACTCCTTGGAAGCCGTAACGTCTTGTAACGAATGTCAGTTCTCATTCCATCACGCAATGTAAGGACTCAAGAGCTAACATACTTCATGTATTCTTCAATAGAATCGATAAAGGCTTTACGACCTGCCTTGGTGGAGACCATATCGCTCCTGTGCAAACACACGTGTTAGTAACTCGTGATCATCGTCTATGGGCAGTTCTGGTGTATAAGCTTACCATGTAGTGTGTGTTGCAAACTCGGGGTTGCTGAAGTCGAAGCCACCAATAGCGATCCAAGTCTGCAATTTACCGTCTTTTGAAAGACTTGTGAACTCTTGCATCAAATTTTCATCATCCTCATGAGCGGGCACGACTTTGAAGGAGACGAAATCAATGAAAGCGAACGAATAGAACAGGTGGGTAAAGCCTGTGGTGTCAAGCTGCGATGGCGAGAGAGTGTCACACTTTCTCCCGCGCATGTTCCACGACTGATAGTACCCTACGGTGCGCCCGGAGGAAGAACCAGAAGCACGACAGGAGAGTGCTTTGGAAATAGAACATGAGCCGTATCCGGTCTGGCAGCGTAGAGTGTTATGGATCGGATCTGCGTTATGGCAGTATACTTCTGTGGTCTGCATAACGTGTTGTCGTTTAGTCTGGAGGAGCGATTGATGGGGCTGGGCGAGAGTTGACTGACACCACACCAGCCCGTTGCCGAACAGCAAAGCTGCATATCGCAGGGTACACCAGCATCTTCGCTGAACTCTCCAAACATAGCAGTTGCGTCACATTGTGACGTGCACCCATCGCCACAGTGCGTGGGCCCGAAACCGCATATACCATCCCTGCCGCAACAACTACAGAGCATGTTAGCCACGTGTGGGAAGAGTCAGCCTATTGAGGAAGCAAGAACGTACCTTCCATCAACACAGGGACCGTTGTCACACCGCAGCGCATCGCGGCGTAGCAACGGTTTCAAGCCTCTCGGGTTGAAAGCGGATATGGAACTGTTGTACGTCGTTGCGGAATCCTCGACATTGGTGATAGGTATAGCCGGCGCCTTGGCTGGTTTCTGGTGACCGGGACTAAAGGTAATGGCGTCACGCCATGACAGATCTTCTACATACAGAAATGCCACCTAGTTTAGAATCCTAGTGAACACGTTGCTCCTGAGATAAATACCTCCCATGATTGCTGGCCGTGGTGTCCTCATGCCTGGTCTTGGAAAGGCTTATGTCGCGCGGGTAAATCTTGCCCGTGTCGGCGTGAACGATAGCCGGTAAACAGAAGAGAAAGAAACAAACGGTCAGTCTGGCCATAATGTGCTGATGTGCCATTGCTATCGTCACCTACAAGGTCGTACCTATGGTAGAGTTGATCACAATTGAAACTTGATGCCGAAAGGCTTGCAGCACATCAACATCTTTATATACAACTCCTGAGTATTTGCATCATCCATGTGATACGTTGATCCTCAGAGATGCACTTTCGAGTGGGCCTTGCCTAGGATGCTTCGATATAGCTAAGTTGTCTTAAGCCTCGCATCCGAGATCTTGCTCCTCGGCATGCCCAAGCTAAGGCTGAATTTTCTTCACCCTTTCCACAAAAGTCTCACCACGCTAAAATACCAATACAACATTCACTGGTGGATTAGGTAAAAAGAGATTACTTCGAATTCGGAAGCTGCTGCCTATCGTAACGGCTTCATACCGCATCTGGGAAACACAAAGTCTTGGCTGATGGTGAAATCGCCGAACGCAGGTGACAAGAGACCGAAGAACTGAACAGTTGCCGAGGCTAGAATTCAATGCCTGGTACGCATTGAGCAATCTCCGACACCATAAATCGTTGTCCGGCAGGATCAATGGTACTCTCTAGTTTTTCTTTGCTATTTTGAATCTATCCATAGTCTTATAACGCAACTGCGGTATTTTCATATGACCAGTAACGAGGAAGTAGAGCTTGAAATTCACCTCTGGCCACTGTGCCTCTACATATGCGAGGCTGATCCTGCACTCAGTACAGTAGACGCCTCTCCTGGACATCACTCATCTTCCTGGGCAATTGAAAATGAAGACATCCGCATTTGCTTTCTTCTGGCTTTTACCCGCATGTGCGGTGTCCCAGGGTACGGTTACCGAAGTGATCCCACCATGGCAGACAGGCGTGGTCACCGTCGACGGCGACTGTGCAGGTGCGGATGGCTTCGTCTGCAGCCCCACGTGGGGAGCTTGCTGCTCACAGGACGGAATTTGTGGCCGATCGAGCAAATTCTGCGGCGAGGGTTGGTAAGTCAGGTTCGAGTTCTTGCTGTCGACCTTTATCTTTCCTCAAGCACTCTGCAACTTTGCTCCTATATCAAGTCGTTGCCAATCCGACTACGCCTTGTCAGTCAACCAGCCTTCGGTAACTGCAATGCACCCGTACCAGCTCCCCCAGGCCCCGGCTCTCAATCTGTAGATGGGACTTGTGGCGGCAAGAACCAGTTCAAATGCACTGGCTCGAGCTTTGGCGCGTGTTGCTCATCCGGTGGATGGTGCGGTGATACAACGGCTCACTGTGCGGCAGAGGCCGGTTGCCAGAATCCCTTCGGAAAGTGTTCCGCACCAAGCCACATCTCCTCCGACGGAACGTGCGGCTCCAACGGCAAGACCTGTATTGGCTCAGGGTTCGGCGACTGCTGTTCATCAAGTGGCTATTGCGGCGGCTCAGACGGCCATTGCGGGGCTGGTTGCCAATCTGACTCCGGACAATGTAATTCATCAGCAGCCGGGCGTGTCGACTGACGGTTCTTGTGGGAGAAATGGCAAGTCTTGTGAGGGATCCGGATTTGGAAACTGTTGTTCGTCAAGCGGGTATTGCGGCTCTTCCTCCACAAACTGTGAAGCTGGATGTCAAACAGCCTTTGGGATTTGCAACATTGGATCAGGAAGCGTGCCGACTGATGGCAGCTGTGGAAAGAATGGGAAAACCTGCAAAGGATCCACCTTTGGGGAGTGTTGTCCCCCCAGCGACTTCTGTGGCACGACAAGTACCCATTGCGGCGCAGGATGCCAGACTGCTTTTGGGAATTGTAACACTGGTTCAGGAGGCATATCAACCGATGGTGTTTGTGGGAAGAACGGGAAGACCTGTAAGGGGGCCACAAGCTTTGGCAACTGTTGCTCGGCAAATAATTTCTGTGGTACGACCGTTGCGCACTGCGGTACTGGTCAAGGTTGCCAGGCCGCTTATGGTGACTGTTTCTTAACTTTTGGTTTCCGACATTCCGGCTTGGGTGAAGAAACGATAGACGGAGGAAGTTAAATCTACTTATGGGTTCCAAATTCCTGGAAAAATGATCTAGTTGGGGGAATAATCCTTCCTGGAAGAAAGTTTGATGATAGAGGGAGGCAAGTATTTAGGTAGCTTACACTTTGCAAGCCCTGGAGTGCCAGTGCTGGATAACTTCCCAGGGTTTGACCTATATTGTCAACGAGCTGTCCGCAACTGGACTTAGTCAGTTGGAAGATTCCCATAACAGGATATGTCGGAACTTCGATTGTATTCCATCCATGTTCGCACGCAGTCGAATTCACGAAATACAGCAAAGAGTTCCGTTTTCTCCTAGAGTGTATTGACCGTGGTGCAAATCATCCAGGGGTCGTTGTTAAGGCATTGGCTTGATCAATATCTGTGAAGATGATAATTAGTAGGCGTCTGAGCCTAGTTGGCAGGATGGAACTAATAAGTGTTTAGAATGGCACTAGATGAGTCGGAAGGAATTGCGCCGATTAGGAATCCCGTCAGCTTACAATGTCATGGCGACTGAGACACTGGAAGTAAGCCTATATCAAGAAAGCCTCAGCCTGACTCCTACGTCTGTCTTGTACTTGATGGTATTCCTGCCGGAATTCCCAAGCATTTGAACCCGCATCAATCCCATCACAGACTTCAAGCCATCCACTGTAGAGTATTCAATATGGCCAGCACTATTCCAGAGCGCGCAATCCGTTTGTTAGGCGATTCTTGGCACCGCCTACCACCATCCTATCGAACGCCAGTCATCCTCACATCTTGCGCTGCCCTGCTTATCACGCCATTCGCCTGGGGAAAGCTTACATACACACCAGAGCTGCCCGCTCCCACCCCCAAAGACTACCGATATCGTCTGCATACGATAGCACAAGAGGGAACCGCCTCGTTCGCGCTCCCTGACGGCAGGAAGATTGGATACGCACAATACGGGGATCCCCATGGGAAGCCGATAATATCGCTGCACGGAATCCTCGGCTCAAGACTTGAGAGCGCCCTTTTCGATGCGGATGCCAAAGACCTCGGAGCAAGGATCATCGCCATTGAGAGGCCCGGTATTGGCTTGAGTTCGCCAGACCCGAGGCCACTCAAGGAGAGGAGAGTGCTTGATCACGCTAAGGATGTCGAGGCGCTCGCTCAACATCTCCAGCTAGAAGATTACTCTGTCCTCGGAACCTCCGGCGGGGGCCCCTTCGCCCTAGCCTGCGCCCACTCCCTGCCGTCTTCTGCCTCTAAGCCGAGCCTCCGTGCCGTTGCGATAGTGACGGGCCAGGGGCTGCCGGAAATGAGCCAGGCCTGGCCAGCGCCTGTGGTATTCCTGAACAAGCACTTGGATCTCCGCTGGGCGATGAGGTGGATTTTCGCCCGCTCCCCGGCGTGGCAGTCGCATCTTTCCGACGAGCAGAAAATGGAAGCCTTGCGACAGAGTTTCGATCTCAAAAGGGCCCACCCGGCGGACGCCGGGACAGCCAGACGGGACGACTACCCGGACATGGTGCGACTCTTCCTCTGCTCTGCCCGTGAGGCGGTGGCCCAAGGCTGGGACGGCTTCCTAGACGAGACCCAGGTCCTGTCCAAGGAGCCCGGGTTCCGCGTGGAGGACATTCGGGCCGACCTGCCGGTGCAGCTTTGGTGCGGGACAGATGACACCAATGTGTCGCCCAAGGCCGGCGAAGAGACTGCGCAAAGACTGAGGACTAGTGGCAACTCAAAGGTGGAGCTGAACATGATGGCAGGCGAGACACATGGAAGCACACAGGTAAAATACCGAAGACAGGTGTTGGAAGGTCTGATAGCAGCTATGGAAACCTAGGCTGGGCCAGTGTAGATGAATAAAGGTCTCCCCTCTTTTTGTGCATTGAATTGGTCCCAAAACTGGCTGCTGTGAATTTGGTACATAGAAGTTACTCACATAACCGTTGGATATTTCGTCAGACCATACAATATTGAGCTTTATACCAGTATAGTTTCTTTATTCATGAGATGCAATCTTACTCAACTCAATTCATTCGCTTCTGCTACGACGTCTACATTCATCTTCGTCGTGGGAGAGGCGTCTTGTTCTGCAGTAACGTTTCCGGGAAGTCGATTGCAAGCACTTGAGTCCACTGGAAGCGGATCGAGAAATAGACATGCAAGCCTTGGTGAGATACAATAACAGTGAGCTAGGAAATAACAATCCATTTTCCACGGAATTGCTGATTTCTATGCTACACTGAGAGGGTAAGACGCCCTCCAATGTTGTCTTCTACCGCACGAGACAAGTTCTTGACGTTGGTAAGGATTAAAAATGGGCTAAATTTCAGGTCTGTAGCAAGCATTTGGCATGGCCTCAGAGAGAGACATGCCCAAATTATTCAAGTACAACTGATGCGAATGGGTGATGCCGTTTAAGTCAGGTCGAACCCTTGGCTGCAGGTTCACACTGAAGTACGAAGTCGAGATAAGATAAGATAAGCTTATCGCCCTCAAAATTTCCGGAGCGAACCCAACCCGTAGCGGTAACTTCGACTGCCAGTGAGCCATTCAATCCAGGTTTGACGACAAATTCGCATCGTTTGACAGACCAAAGAAACAGCCAAAATGGGCCGAGATCTTCAGAAACGTAAGAACAGGTCGTCGAGACCGACGATCAGGCAACCAAACAAGCTCAAGAAGTCCCTCAACCCCACGGGCAACAGCCTCATCGCAAAAAACTGGTAAGCCCCCCAGAACACTGCGCCAGTTTAGGAAGAGCCACCCTCCGGACAGGCCTCACAGGACTGCATCTAACCGGAGGACACAGGAACAAAAAGGAAACCCTCTCACAAAACTACCGCCGCCTCGGCCTCACAGCAAAACTTGGCAAGGCCACCGGTGGCGTCGACCCCGCGACAAAGATATCAGCTCCCAACGGCGGTGCCCAGGATCCCCTCGCTGTGACGCCGACCAGCGGCACGGGGTCCGCGTTCCGGAGCGTGAAGGTTGAGCGCGATGCAGACGGCAAGATCGTGCGGGTTCTGCGCAAGGACAACCCGCTTAACGACCCCCTCAACGACATCGAGTCCGACGACGACGAGGGAGCCACCAACGAGGAGGAAGTGAGCACAGGGGCCGAGAAGAAGGGTGCAGACGGCGAGACAAAAGTGGTAGACCTTCTCGAGGCCGAGGCAAGCCGGCCCACCGAGGCGCACAAGCGGCATCAGTCGCAGCAGGAGCGCGAGTGGCTTGCCCGGCTGGTGGCCCGGCACGGGGACGACACGGCGGCGATGGCGAGGGACCTCAAGCTGAACCCCATGCAGCAGACGGCGGCCAACATCAACAAGAGGCTGAAGATCTATAAGGCGAACCAGCATAGTTGAGAGGATGGGTATCCTGGGCGTTTCTCTCTACTACAGGGAGTAACGTCATTTCTTGCTTCGGTTGCTGAATTGACAGGGGACTGGAAGATTTGGACGTTACACGCGCCGGGAACCTGTATCGCGTTTCAAGGCGACGTGGTGGCTGAGAGATCATGACCACTCTGAGCGGAGAATCCTGGGTCACTGAGTTGGGTTCTAACATCCTGCTAAATCCTGAAGATGGAGTCTCGCCACCTCAGAAAGCTGGTTTTTCGGGACCAGAATCGAACGATGCTGGGTTTGAGCAGAATTTATGACGCCGCACGCTAGCCGGCTAAGATAGACAGACACATCGTGTCGCGAGGGCCAGCCGGCGTGTTGCACGTCATTTATGGTCTAGTCACTGGCGCGAAGTTTGCACCACAAAATCAGTCCCGGCGTTTGGCGTATGTAACGAAGGGGTAAGCTTTGGCAATTAAGCACATAGATGGGAGCATCAATAAACATCGGTCTATCTGCAGTTAGAACGTCACTGGTATTTGTGAACACAGTCCAAGTATCTGACACATGAACTCGAGTAATACGGCCATTTCCACTCCGGTCGGACCTCAGCAACGTGGAGGGCGGGGTTGCTCGAGATCAATGTTGCTCTGTGGTGTCAAAGATATACCGTTGGTCAACAATCTCAGCTGCACACACACATATAGGGGCTCGTTTTGATCTAGGCAAACTTGTTGACGTTCTACAATTTGCCCGTGCCGGCGGCACGACCCGAGATCTCATCTCGGCTGCTACAATGCCTCAATGTGTATCGACATGACATAACCAGCATTAGGTACACCAAACAGTAAAGTCAAGAACGCCTCCAACACCATCACAATGTGTTGTTTCAGGGTGTCTGGTTCCCTGTCAGTTGTACAAGCAAAAGACAGCTTTTTCCCTGCGCCAGTCATGACCATTCCACGATCGTCTATCCTTCAATTCAAGTCATTGGGCGGGCGGACCGGCAGACCAAAAAACAATCCAAGTGTGCCCATTCCTCAATCCCGAACTAAATGACTCCTCATTACACTGCCGCCTTGCGGGCAAACGCTGAAACAGCCCCTGAGCGTCGGCACGCCAACTCGGTGATCCATGGAATCCGGCCATACCCCGCCGAGCTGGCAGGATGATTTACTGCACCCGGCTGTAGTCTGCCGAAGGGAAGGCAACCGGCCTGTCGTCGTCGTAGTCGGCAGGCCCAGCAGGCGGCGGCGCGTACATGTGGCCAGCAGGGGGCGCGGGCGAGGTGTGAGTGTTGTACTCGCCGTGGTGGTCAAAGGTCGGGTTGTGGACGGCAGCCGCACCGCCATACGAGGTATCGGCGGTGTAGGGGTTAATGTCATGGGCATCGTGGCGGGTGGAGCTCGTGCCCATGCCGCCACCGTAGGGGGAGGCGTTGAACTCTGGCTCATCATCCTGGTCGTTCATGCCCACGGGAGCATAGGCCTCCTCGTCGACGGGGGCGGTGGAGAAAGCAGCCTTATCTGGGTCGATGCTGTTTGTGCGCGGGCCGCGGGAGGTCTCGTAACCTGGCAGGACGCCGTTGAAGTTGTAGTATCGGTACGTGGCCACTGAGATCAGGGTGGAGAGGGCCCAGAAGAGACTGATTACCAAAAGTGTGGTTAGTTTTGCATGCTCGAAAATTCGTGGACAACGAGGTTCAGTTTGACTTACGTGTTGAAGACGCCCAGACCAACGATTGCCTTGCTAGGCCCGCAGGCGGTACCACAGTCGTTGGCCGTGTTGTAGGCAGCCTGCGTAGCAAAGGCAGACAGCCAGATAATAGTGTAGATGAAATCAAAAACAAGCATGGCCTTGGGGTCGGCTATTCTCCTCGCGCGAGGGTATCGAGGAGCCATAATCAGGTATATCCATACTGGGACGGTCAAGAAGCACTAGATAAGGAGTGGGATATTAGCATTCTCTTGCTGTGAGCGGGACAGAGATCAGGGCAGACTCACCACTCCGAATGTCCAGCCATTGTTACCGTTGATATCACCGCCCTTGAAGACAATGATCTCTAGAATCCAGATGGTGACAGATATGACAATCTGGATGATGTGGACGATCAGCTTGTAGAGGGGTATCTTCTCGTGGTCGAATTCGAAGCCCATCTTGGCGGTTCAAGTCCTTTTAGCTGCTATGCTGTGGTCGTCGTCGGCGAACTCAGTCCCGCGTGTCAAAGAACGTATTCGATACTGTATGCTGAAGGGCAGCTGTAAAAGTGTAGCTGTACTGTAGCTTGGTGGTTGGTGTTTGGTCGGCAGGGGAACCAGAACCACTGCAAGCGGTCTAGACAAGCCTAGCGCGGTTACGAGCCCAGGGGGTGCCGACAGTTGAAAAATGCAGCGGCAGTGGTTCGCAAAGACTCTCGGCTTGGCAATGGCCAGGTAGCGGTGGTGAAGCAGACGCAAAGAGTGGCGAGAAGGCGTCGCGATATGCAAAAGTTGATGCAGCTGTCAACGAGCGTCCAGTTCTGTCGGGTCGGGTAGTTTCGTTCGAAAGCTGACGCTGAGGAAGGAAAACGGTGGGTGGGATGGGGGTCAATGTACGGGAAGGGGGCACGCAAGGTCAAAGAGGCAGAAAAGGAAGGGGCAGGGAAGAGCAGGGAAGGCATGGCAAAAGAGGCCAGCTGAGGCCAAGCCTCAACCGTCTGTCCTCCTGCTCTGCCTACCTACCGAAGTACTGTACCCTCGAGCCATGTCCCCGTCCTCCTCGCGGCACGGCACTGCAACTCGACTGACTGCACAGCACGTAGCAACGCAACGCAACGCAACGCGACTTAGGCCTCCCCCTCCTCCTTCCTGCTCCTCCTGTCGACCCAGCCTCTCGACCAGCTAGGCCAGCCAAGCCAAGCCACACTGGAGCGAACGAGACCGCAGGAAAAACCACGCAGCCACAATGAGACCCATTATTTCAAGGTTCCCGGCACTCAAGGTGCTGCTGACTGGACCGACTTGCAGGGAAATAAGCGGACCACGCCCGACCCAGGCCCAATCAACTTGACACCAGTCTGCGGCAATGACCATTACCTGCAGGGCGCATCATCGTTCGCCAGGTCGCACTGCAGCTCATGTCGAGTGGGCGTGACTGACGTGCCGCCACGGCTGCACGGCTGCACGGCTGCACAGGCACGTTCGAGTCCTGGCGTTTTGCAGCTAATGCACTCCTTCCGCCTGGGTACGAGCTGCATCACGAGTCTCTATGGCTGCATCACGAGTCTCTATGGCAACCGGCAATAACAGACACAGACGGACAGACGCCAACAACAGCAGACGAGAGCCTCAATAGGTTTCAGAGCCCTGTGTTCCTCCTATTCCTTCCTCCTCGCACCTTTGAGAGCACGACGACACAGACGTGCCCAGGGCTGCCTGCGGACGAAATGCAGATGTGCACACCCCCCTGACGCTGACGTATCCTGGCCTCAGCCACCACCGTACCCATCGACTCGCTGGCTGGCTGACTGACTGACTCCAGGCTGTCCTCACTCTTGATACACCTTGGTGCTTGGCTGCAACTTTCGTAACAGACACAGACAGATAGTAATTAATTTGGCAACGGCATGGTGGTACACAGTACATCTACCCCTCACAATGACAAAGATATCGGAAGCCCAAGGACTCGTATCCTGACGCGGCAGGCCGATGGATTCCCCACACCCCAGGAACTCATCGGGAGACCCTGATTTTCCCTCTCGTTCGTCATCTCAACTGTCGTCATTCCACCTGCAATTCCAGATCGGTTGGCCTCTCCGCGGCTCGCCCATGTGCCACACTCGATCCGGATCCACCGCGCACAAGCTGCACAGCTGCACAGCCGACCATTGAACGTCGAGCTTTGCAGTCGCATGCTCGTCCCGCCAGCCCACCCGCCATCAAATCCACTTTGCCTCCCATTGACAAACTCAATTCGGCTGGCGCGTGACGAGATTCCCATGGTCGCTGCTCAGCCACCCGTCCGTCCCTGAGTGAGGCACTTTGACGCGCAATGCGGCAGGGAACCGTGCTGCGGCTCTACCCTCTGGCTTCTCGCTAGCAGCACTCCCTCGGTGGCGGCTTCCAAAAATAGTACAACCAAGTAGTGCCTCACTAGACAGACTTCTCTCTCCCGCCCGTCTTCTGCCCGACCCGGCTCCGGTCCAGCTTGTGGGCCTGGTCGGCTTTCACGCGTATCCTCATACCTTGGCCAAGCCGGTATGATTACTTCCGGACTATATGATGGTCTTACTGCAAATATTGTTTCGGGTTTCACTTCGCAGACCGAAGGCTGAGGCCCGAGGCCCAAACACACAGCCCACCACTGCCAACCAGTGATCACAGCGCGTTTATCTACTGGGACTTTATTTCCGGGGCCTCTCATCATTGAACCTTTGTCAGCCTGATGAGCTCCAATCCACATCCTTGATGCTGTTCGACAATTTCGGCAACGATATAATGATTCACTAACATGTTTGATGGGGGCGGACCATGGGTGAAACGGCGCAAGCGTGTTAGCTGTTCAACTCTGAGATTACGATATTATCACACGAAAGCCGGCTATTATCTTTTCTGAACTCTGTTCCGCTTGCGAAAAGTGCTTTCTAGTACATGCAAACCGAACGGCAAGACGATATCTTGAGTGACGCACACCAGGTTGCTAGGTCGTACCTTGACAAGCACCAGAGCCAACAGAACCCGCAACGCAAGCGATGAGAAGCTCGCAGTCACAGCACTAAAGACAACCCGATGAGGCCAGTCCAGGTCATCGGCTACCTCTATTAGAACAACATACCACTACTATCAGCTACTCGATTTCCAGCTAATACCTACAACTTTCACACCATCGTACCGTACCCACTGGGTTTTCTAAAAAACACATTTCTTCAGTACCAGCCTTCTATCCTCCTCGGCGTTTCATTGCGTGTATCTCTTGCTGAGCCCATGAGGAAACCTGACAAATCTTCTAAATGTAGCTTTCGATCGTCTAACTCTAATCAGTTCTCGACCATTCACAACTTCCCCTTCGGCCCGACCAGATCCTCCACCTTGGCGAACTGGTAGTAGAAATCCAGGCTTTGCGGATTGGCCAAAGTGCCGCTCGGCTGTATCTTCTGCCCAGACACGATTTGCTTGACCGGGAGCTCTACCTTCTTCATATTGATAGTTGTCTAGGGAGAAACATGACCGATTAGTCAGAGACCACGCCTTGCTCTCCCACCGCGACCGACACCTGAATGTGCGCATACTGTGAGTACAAAGGGAATGGAAGACTCACTGGAATCTCAGGCGTCTCAAATATGTACTTGGGAACGTGACGCTTCGACAGGTCCTTGCTGATGGCCTCTCTGATCTCGCCTACGAGCGCCGTGTCGAACCTGTGCCCGGGCTTCATCAGGAGGAATAACATCACCGTCTCGTCCTGGTCTGTCGGCCGCCGCTGGCCCACGCAGAGGGAGTCGTGCACCCGATCTGCAAAACGTCGCTCAATCACGGAGTAGATCTCCGCGGAGCCGAAGCGCACACCGGAAGGATTCAAGACGCCATCGGCACGGCCCAGGAAGGAGATGTTACCTGTGACTGGGTGGATCACGCAGAAGTCTCCGTGCCTGGATTAGGAAGTTTAGCTAGTGTGCTTTCTTCACGAGGTTGCCTCTCCGGATAATGAGACTTGAGACTATTTCACTTACGCCCAGACGTGGTCGAAGCGATTGAAGTATGCAGAGTGGAACTTGGATCCCGGAATCGCCACGGGCTCCTTGTCGTTCCAGAAGCGGCAGGGCACGTTGGGGAAGGCGATTGTCGCCACGAGCTCGCCGGGCGTACCGTGGGGCACTTCCTTGCCCGGACCATCGGGGAGTGTTGAATCGAAGATGCGTGCATCGGTGCCCAGGGAAGGCCCTTGAGTCCCTCCGACGTATAGCGGCTCCAAAGGATTGCAAATTCCGAAACAGCCGGCCTGAATAGAGAAGAAAATTGTCAGTAAGTGAAAATTACGCTTGGCAGGGGTGCTCGCCATGAGAACTTACAAGGTCGGTGCCGCCCGAGCTGTAGGATCGCAGTCAGCGAAGTTCCCAACAGTAGCTACAGTAAGGTGGGTTGTGCCACTGGATCATTATAACCCGAGGTGGGAAGGGAAAAGGCGCGGGTATCGCTTACATATTCCCCAGCTGGACATGCTTGGGGAAACCTTTGTCATAGAACCACTCAAACAGCTGGTCAGACAAAACCATCCCCGTGCAGGTCACCGCCCTCAGCCTCGACAGGTCAACCATTTCCCGTGGACTCAATCCAGCCTTGGCAACCTCGAATAGCCACCGCGGGCTCGTGCCAAACTTGGTCACGCCCTGCTCGGCCAGGATCTTGATGAGGACAGTCACGTCGGGCTGAAACGGCGAGCCGTCGTAGAACACGGAGCGCGCACCCCAAAGCAGAAGGGCCGCATTCGCAACGTACATGATCCAGCCAGTCGTCGTGTACTGCAGCCCGACCGTGTCTGGGCCCTGGCCCTCGTGCAGCCGTCCCTCTTTGAAGTACGACAACAAAAGCCCACCTTGCGAGTGCGTGATGGCTTTGGGCATCCCGGTTGTGCCCGAGGAGAAGCAGATGAGCGAAGGCTCGTGGAAGGCCGTGCGGAAAAAGTCGGGCGCCGGGCGCGAGGTGCTGCGCAGCAGGCTCGCGAGGGTTTCCGCCTTGGGAACAGAGCTGATGTCGCGCGGTTCGCTGAAGCGAGGGATTGAGATGAGCCCGGTCAGGGCGTCGCAGTCCTTCATGCCTTCAACTATCTCTCTCATTTTTTGGCGGAGGTCGACGATCTTCCCGTTGTACAGCGCTGCATCGTCCACGAAGATGAGCTGAGTGACTTGGTCAGTTCGATAATCTGGTATTGAGAGAATGCAGAGCCGCAGATCGCCGTCGACTTACCTTGGGGTTCACTTGAACACTGCGTTGCAATATTCCCTTGGTGCCCATGTCTGTCGAACTGCTCGAGAAGATGGCCCCGAGCCAATTGGTGGCCAGCCACACCACAAACGTCTCCACGCTGTTGGCCGCGACGGCAACGACGCGGTCGCCCTGCCTGACGCCCTTGGAGTGGTACATGGCGGCCGCGAGGGCCGCAGCGCGGCTCCTAAGCTCGCCCCATGTGCACTCGCGCACCTCGGATCCGCCCTCGCGGACCTCAGTAATGGCGACCCGGGCATCGTCCTTGTGCAGCTTGGAGCGGTGGCCCGGCGCGTCCGCCGCCGTCCGCGAGTACAGGATGTTCTCGGCGAAGCTGATGGTCACGCCCTCGAACCATCGTGGCACCTGATCGATCGTCGCGGCCTCGTCGACCACGCGACTGTAGCTGCCGCCGTGGATGAAGTTGCTGAACTGGAAGAGGCGCGACCAGAAGTCGGACCGGTGGTTGATGGAGTAGTCGTAGAGCTGGCGGAATGTCTTTTGCGAATTCATGTCAGTTTTTGGACAGAGTTGGGCCGGGGCATTTCTTTACGCAATCAATGCGGTAAGCTGTCGTTGACAGGATATTATCACCACATGATGGCTAGCTCACTTGAGCTCATCGGTATTGAGCCAAGCAATGAGATCTATGTAATCTCACACAATCTCATCCCAATAAGTCTGTCTCACAATCACGAAGGTCATATTGACAGATCATTGAGCAGGGGTAGTGAATAGGAGCAACATCCTCGTACCTCTAATTTTTGTCCGTTCTTTCGATTGATGTCCTGCATGAACTCGTACATCAACGTGCTCTTCGGATCGGGGTGCTCCCACAACTTCCGGGGTACCGCGACCTGGCTCTCCATCTTGATTAGATCTCCACGTACTATCACAGGGACTTATCGCGTATCTAACGTCTATTGCTCTGTCTTAGCTGCGAAAATAAAGCTTGAACGGCATTGAGGAGGACGAGAACGAGGCCGACTAAGATTGTAGAGAGAGGACGGTATCGGCAACGTTGAATTTGGGGTCCTCCGGTCCGGGGAAGAGCGCGGGGAGGAGATGTTTCGGAAGCCGGGGTCGCTATGCGGGGGAACAGAGTTGGAGGGGGTGGGTGCTGGCTTGTCCCGCATTGTACCACACAGAGTCTAGTTCACGTCGCCCCTATCTCATACCGAGGAGTTCTCCAATCTGTGACGTCCGGCCCCAGCATATCACACATGCCGAGGCTCTTGACAATCTTGGAGTATCGCCAATATGGCGGATTTCATTAATTTCATCGAGTCTCATTGTATGGCCAAATTACCGGCCAAACGTGTGCAAAGCCAATCAACTACACCCTATGATCACGTCGCATCGTATCCACAAAGCGCCTTCCACGGCCTCCTTAAAACATTCTGCTCTCAAAACCAGAGGAGCAAGCCCGCCCCTTACCCAACCGCTAATGCAAATGACTAGAGAATTGTAACTTTCCATGACCCTAAAACACCTCGCAAGTACGTTCAACACCCCAAAACCCAGAAGCACAAACCTTCAACCACTGCGACCACGCCTAGAGATAAGCCTGCCACAGCGCGTCCATCATGGCCAAGTTGATTGGATTGACAGCCTTGCTGATCAGGTCGATAACTGTCTGGTTGGCTGGCAGCGTTCCCTCAGGAACTGTCGCGAGGCTGACCGCCCTCTTGACAATCAGGTCGCAGTTCGTCTGCACCGTCTCCCTCAGATGTCCTTCGTTGAGGTGCGCCATCCGGTGACTGCTAGTGAACCAGAACATGACCTCGTCACGTACGAACAGGGTGAGCGCGTGCTCGAGCTCGAATTCGGGCTCCGTGAGACATCTTGCAATCGCCATGATGGAACACCCAAAGACGCCCTCGGTCGCCAACGGGCCCATGAGGGTCTGGATGTTGGGCGTGAGACGGAACGGCACCGGCTCCGCGCTGCCAAAGTACGGCCGGCTGTTGGTCATGGATGACAGGAGCTCGGAGCTCCAGATGTTGCCGGTGCCTCGGGCGATGTGTATCTTTTGTGGGTAGCGCTTGTCGATGAACAGGACATACGTCATGAACGTCAGTGCCGCCAGCTGGTATGAGAAGCGGCGCTTGAAAAGCCAGAAGTCGGCGTAGTCAAGGTATGACCTCTGGAAGTAGTCAAGAGCCACAGTGCGTGGCACCCACTTGTCCTGGATAGCATTCTGGATCTCCAGTCGTGCTGTGGCGCTATGCTCGCCAGTCTTCTGTTGAAATGTGTCAGATATCTGTTTTCAGAATATGGCATCCAAGGTGGAACTTACCCCTTTGGACTCTCCAAGCGCGCGCAATTTATCCATGATAAACAGCACAGGATCATCCTTCGACAAGCTGTTACGTCGGCAATGATCCTCAAAGATACCCTGAAGCGTGATGTAAGAAGTGTCCTCCTGTACAATCCTAATGTGTGGTGCCAGAGGAACCATTAGTGGCAGGGTAAACTGCAAGTCGCGACGACGACTCTCCTTCTTCCTGCTCAGCCTCTGATTGAGTTGTCGGAACAGTTGGACAATTCTCTCTTCTCTGCGGCAGTGCCTGGCTGCCGGATGCTGAACCGCAAAGGGATGAATGCTGCCGTCGTGGCCTCGGATCTTCAGTCGTCGATGAGACATACCAATCATCCGAACCAGGTCGACCGTAGGAATAAAGCGCTCGATGCGGATGAAATCCTGATTCTTGTCCTTGAGCTGCAAGTACTGGCCGGGAACCTCGACCTCGTCGAACTTTGAGTACTTGAATTCGCTCAAGAGCGTCGTGTATACCTCCAGAGACATGTGTGGGTTGCGCCTGTCCAGCTTCTCCTCAAACTTGTCTCTCCATTTCCTGAGTTTGTGGATGTACTCGAACATTGTGGGCTTAAAAGTGACAAAGTCTGCCTCAAAAGTCTTGCGTATGTGCGCAGGCAGTATTGTCTCTGCAAACCGAGTGATGTTCGTTTCGGTGGCCTGAGGCAGTTTTGTGCCCTTGGCATACGACGTTGGCATGCGGCTGACATATGCCAGCCCATCATTAAGTAGGGCTACAATCAGTCTATACGCATCTTCGTCCGGCGGGCATTTGAAGTGCTTCTGGATCTGGTCAACCATGGTCTCCATTGATAGCGCCAAGAGAGGGAAGGCTGTCTTGAGCTGAGACATGATCTCCTCGGTGAGCTCCCATGGGAACTTCTTCTGGCCTGCCTCGGCCTGTTGTTCCCCGGGAGCCGGCGTCGAGTTGTTGGGTCCTGTTGTGGTCGGGGTCGCTGCTGTGCCATTGGTTTCTCCGCCCTCCGTCTTAGGTTGAACATTGGCATCACCGTTGGCAGTGGCAGGTCGCGAACCCGAGCTACCCTCCTGTTTCGGCGCGGTCGGGGCCTCTTGTTTCTGCAGAGCTGGAGATCCAGCCGGCTTGGCGCCCCCAACCGACTGCTGCCGCTCTCTCTGCTTCTTGGCCTCATGATTCTTCTTAATAACCATCATGTCTTCTCTATTAGTGCGCAGCTGGAAGTAGAGAGCCTGAGGATAAGATCTGGCAATCTTCAAGAGGATGGAATGGACCCGCGTGGCCTCCTTGTGGCTGAGTCCAGTAAGCAACTGGGGAATGAACGTGATCCAGTACCAAGTCGGCGTGTCGCCCTTGAAATCATCAAAACCGGCAGAGACAGTCCCGTTGGCATCGTCCATACTAAGAAGCCAGAGGATCCTAGCAATGAGCTTCCGCGATTTGGCGTTCTTGTAGCTGCCTGCTGCTTGTAGGTATGACGTGAGAGCCTGACGGGCGGAGTTCAAATCGGCGGGATCTTCCTTGAACTTGCGGTCATTGAAGTAACCCCATTCGGCCCATGCCTTCGCGGCTCCTATGTCGAAGTACAATGCCGTGCCGTAAGCATTATCGGCCTCGTCTTTCTGATTCAATTTCTCAAGGAACATGCCCTTCAAAGTGTAGAACTCTGCCTTCTGGGCTGGGCTGAAATAGCCAAGATTGGTGTTGTTGATGACTTCCAGGCCACTGTTGAGTTCCTTGGGGTTCTGGTAGTGACACTTGGCCTGCTCTCTTAGCTTCAAGAATGCTTCTTGTATCTCGATGTTAGGCAAGGTGTAGATGCGACCAAGCTGACTGATGCAGACATCCGCCAAGTTGTGCTTCCTCGCAACATGAGCGAAACGGTTGATGATCCATGCCGTTTCGTGGTATCCCCGGTATGCAAACGAAGAGCCTCCCGCGTTCTGGCCCTGTTGAGGCAGAAGCCCGAGATAAGTCTGGTTGATGAGACCGAAGATGTGCTGTCGCCAAGTCACGAGGTCTTGCCAAGCAGTGATATCGTCCCAAACGTTGGGTAGTCGATCACGCCAGCCACCCAGCAGCAGTTTCAGCTCGCTAGATTTGACATCCAAATTCTGCTGAGTTGTGCCCGCAAGGCTTGTACAGATGACGCTAGCATCGTGCAGCTCCACCAGTTGCTGGAAGTTTTGAAGTAAGGGGACGTGTGCGTGCGTAGGCTGCTTCGGCAATTGATGCCACTTACGTATCGCAAGCTGAATAGCCTCGTCGACATATCTTTGGAAGTCGGGCTGAGTCTCTTGTTTGTTGTGAAGCTTGCGCAGAGACATGAATGCCTGGAAGAAAGAGCGACGCGGGGTCGGTGCGTCCATGAGGCCTTTGATCATGGCATCGATGTGATCCCTGTTCTCCTGCGATTGCCACATTTCAGTGTTTCGCCATGCGCACTCTAAGAGGAGGTCCTGAAGATGTTCGTGTTTAGCAAAGTCTTGGAGGATATCCCACTGTTGCAACTTTTGAGCACACAGAACCCAGTGGTCCTCCCACAATGTGTATTCGGCTTGAGAAAAAGGGAGAGCACCAGTGCGAGCCTTGACTTGTGCCATCTCGTACATCTTCTGTGCCTTGTCCCATAGACCATTCTGCTCGTACGAGAGAGCGCTGTTGGTTTCCAAGAACTGGCATCGACGGCGCCATGTGCCATAGAAGAAATCATCCTCTTTCAGGTTGGCGTAGATCTCCACTAGCGCGTTCAGGTTGCTCTCCTTCACTGTGGGTGGGTCAGTGGCCTCCAGGTCGATTGCGGCATCTTCGAGCTGAACCAGTGCCGTGTACCAGGAGTCGAAGGTCTGAGCTGCATACTTCAAGACATGCGGAGGAATTCTGCATTCAGGAGATGCCTTTGCAGCGCCTTTGAGTAAAGCCTGAATCACATTTGGGCGCTTGTCGAGCTGCCTCTGGTGGTAGTCCTTAGTCAACAGCAACACTAGGCCGCGCTTGACTTCCTCCCGCTCCTCTCTTGTCGTCGCAGACCAATACATTGGGAACAACGTCTCCCAGAGCTCTTTGCCCAGGTTTGAGTCAACGTGCTGCATTTGGGTGAGTGGTTCAATAATGTCTCGAACCTTGACATCGCCAAGCTCGGACATAAAGCGACGGTGATTCGCCATAAAGGCCTCGTATTTGTCATCTGACATTGCCGTTGGCTGTCTAGGGTCCTTTGCGTAGTTGCCAAAGAGTCTAGAGGCGGGCAAGGTCCGGAAGTCCTCATGATGTAAATGAACGCTACTGTTCGCTTCCACAGAACCGAGAAGTAACTGAGAAGCTTGAGCGAGCCAGAAAGTCTCGCCCAATGTGTCCCAATTTTGCGTATTGATGACGTACAACAAGCGAGCGCTGGCAGTCTTAGACAAGCTCTTGTCCAAAAGCGCCATGAAGCGGTTCCGCATGCTGATGTCTTGCGCCCGTGTTCCTATCAAGAAAGCATGCTCCATGCGCACAGTAAGCTCGGTCCTGGTGATCTTTGGATCCTCATAAATGCGGAGTACCAGGTCCAGGTATTTTGTCAGCATTGTCGTGTCGGCGCGGTGCTCAAACGTCAACATCTTGTGCAAGACAGCTGTCTTCTCTTTCAGAGTAGGCCATGTCCCCTCAGAACGGAATATCCAGCCCTCGACCATGTCTAGAATCTTCTCACACAGTGGTATATGCAAAGACTTCTCAACAAGCGTGGCTAGCACACTGAGGAATGGTCGTCGATTATCGCCAAGGATCTCCATTCGCTTTGCAGTGACGTCAATGGCCTTGAGCATCAAACCCGTCTGGATCTCCAGGTCATAGTCGTCCATCTTGGCCGGGGGGTTCTGGTCCGGAGCACGAGGTGTATTTGCCTCGTGGCTGATGGCGGTGTAGTGAGACACGTGGTCCCGGGCAAGTTTGGACTGCAGCGACTTCATGATGGCTGGGATGTGAGGGTCAATGGCCGATGGACGTCTGTTGCCTAGGGACCACAAGATATTGATGCCTGCAACGTAGTTCGCGGCTGCCATTGTCTCGGTGCCGATATTGGAAAGGAAAGTGATGATCTCAGACGTCTGTGATTCAGGCTCACCCTCCGCGTCGGCATCCTCCATCTGCACATCCTCTGCGGCAGTGGGAACAGCATCGAGAATCCTCTTGACGATGGCTCTGATCTCCCGTCCATCATCATACTTCGGGTCTGCCAAGTGCAGACAATCCTGCAGTTCGGGGTTTTCCGACCTCAGACACTTCTCGAGAATCTTCTGAATCTGGCTCATGTTCTTCAAGATCCATTCATCTGACTTTGAGTCCAGGATGATGCGCACTACTTGAAGCGTGTTGATGATGTTCGTGATGAATTTCTCATCGTATCTCTCCTTGTTCTCTGGATCAATACTGAGGATCTGCGTCGTCTTGTCACTAGCAAGAACCACATCTGTAACATTGGGAAACAGGTCGACGTCGAGATCCGCCCAGTACTCCGGTTGCAGCAGGTTATACAGGAGAGTCATGGCCTTCTTGTTGAGCTCTGTCGATATCGAATGGCTGGCTGTGACCGGCGTGTCCTTTGCTTTGCTTGATGGTAGCGGATATCGCTCATTCAGCTGCGCGATGAACTCGATCAGGTATTTCACCATCTTCTGTCGCACCGGTGCGGGAATTTGATACTCGGACTTATCCACAGCAGCAGTCTGTCGAACTGCTGGAGGCGAGGAGGTTGACACTTCATCGAGCTTGCGCTTCTTGGCGACGGGTGATAGTGACTGGGACGCCACTCGCGAAGAACCTGTCGTCTTCCCGGTCACACGCCTCTGTTCCCACTCCCAAATCAGCCACATCATGTTGAGAGCAAGACGTCTACTCTCAAATGACGGGTTCGGGAAATTTGCCACCTTCCTAAGGCATTGAATGATAAGAATGGAGAACTTATCACGGGTCTCATAGAAAAGGTCTGGATGCCGAACGAGGAAGTGAAAGATGCTCGTCATCTGCTGGACGTTCTGGCCCTCCTCCGAGAGTATTCGCCGGGGAGCCGCGGACCAAACAGTATTGCGCTCGTTAGCCTGGATAGTGGGGCACCTCTTTGGCAGCACTGGCGCCATCAACTCCAAGGCCTGTGTGACAAGCGTACGCCCCTCGTTCTGGTTGTTCTTTAGCAACGAGAAGTACACCTGGGATACTATCTTTCCAGGCGTATCGTAGTGCGCGATGAAGTATGACAACACGACGTAGGCAGCATGCTTGTTGATCACATCGTCAAGTCGAATATATGTCCAACCAAATTTGATGATTTCTTTTCGTGCATCCTGCAAGATTGTGTTATGGTATTTGATGAGGAAGGCCGAAAGCTGTAGAACTTCCATCCTTGTGTGATCTATGCCCGGCTGGGTCAGGTCGTCCTGCGGGTCAGCTAGAGTGACCTTCCAGATCTTCGTGCTGATGGATTCGATGACGGTCCGGTCGATCAGACGATTCGGCCTCTGCTCAGGCTGATCCCAGTGTCGCATCAGGTCCATTGCCAGAATGGGGTTGACAATGTTGTGCAGCAGGAAAAGCTTTGTCTTCTGAGATGCCGTCTTTCCGGCGTATATATCGAGACATCGCAGAACAATCGACTTCCAAAACTCAACTGAATCGTTGCAAATTATGCCGTTGTACAAGTAAGCAAACAAGCTTTGTGTCGGCCTGACATCCTCGGTTGTGACTGAGTCGATCAGAGAAAATAGAGCGTCGAGGTCCTTCGGGTTCTGCTCGAGATATTTTGTCATGATCCAAGTCGCGTGCTCTACAGCTTGGTGCGCAGCGAGACGCAAAGGACCAGGCACTTCATTGGCGCGTAGCTGTCGTTCAAGATCGCTACTCGCCTGCTTCAACCAGGCGAGCGTCTCTTTGTTCCCCATCCATGTGGTGGCGGAATACTGGCAAAGGGCGTCAAGCATGGTGATGGCGTTGACTATTGAGGTGGATTTGCCAGGCCGATCCTCGACTGGAACGTCCTTGCAAGCCTGGACTAAGGCCTGGATATTCGCTGCTGCAAAATCCCTCAGCGGACCGCTGTCTGCATGGCGAAGAACCTGGGCGAAGAATCGGCCGTATTTGATGTCGCGAATCTTGTTCAACAGCAAGTTCCATATCTCCTGCGGATACCGATTCAGGAACTTGTAGATTGGCTTGCGGAAGGGGCTGTGATGGGTCCGACGCAGTTTTGATTCAAGATCCAATGCCGTCTCAATGATACGCTCTTTGTAACCTTCTGCCGCAGCCGGTAGAAGATGGAAAATGTTGAAGACAGCGGCGATGACCTCCATCATTTCATTCTGCTCAAAGAAGGTGAATGATAGTTGCTGCAGCATGTTGCCATCTGCCAGATTCTTGACATGATCAAGGAGACGCGTTCCAATCTCAACCTTGAAGTACGAGGTCAGCAGCTTAAGCAGCCTCGCCAGATTGTTGAGTCCCTGGAGGCTAAGTCTCTTTGCGTCTTGGAGGCTGGCCAGGACCGGCCTAAGGCCTGACTGCAGCAAATCCTTCGGTAGCTTGTTGTTGATAGACAGGACAGTCTTCAATGCTTCGTAAGCCGCATCGATGATGGGAGTGGGATGCAAATAAAGACACTTGAAAAAGGTCGCAACAATTCGCGTCCTCTCTTTGTTCGGTTGATTGGGCTGACTTGGCTTCATGAAATCCTCAAAGTCCATAGCAGTGCTGAGAATCTTGATACAAGAAACACGAAGGCTGACGATATGATTATGTGTCCGGAACTCGGCGGCTTTGTTGGCGAGCGATTCGTCGCTGGCCTCAGCAAGCGCCAGAGATTCCATGAGCAGCCGAGTCAAATTTTCATCCATCTTGACGAAGTCCTGCTTCAAAGACATGTAGTGCGTGACCGCGTCTATGTAGCCGATTTGGATCGAAAATGGCAGAGCCCGGAGAGGCTTGGCGTAGATCTGTGACAGAAGACGATCCCTGTGAGGCTCGAGCAACTCCCAGACTGGCGCGTCTGCTGCCTTGGCAATGATATCCAGGCATCGTTTGGCGGTCTCTCGAACGTGCTTGTTCATGTGTGGGAGCTCCTGGTTCAAAACGTTGCAAATCTGGGCCATCCTGGGCTGTTTTGGTGGCTGCTGGCCCCTCTCCTGTGGCACCGGTAGACAGTCCTCCTTCTTGATATTTTTCGTAATCCTGTGTAGCAAGATGTCCAGTGTATCTTGTGCCGATCGTCTAGTGTTCTCAGGGAGGTCTTGTGGCATGTCTTTAACCACGAAGAGTAAAGCCTTGATGCACTCGCTCTGCTTCATGCCGATCCACATATCTCCAAGATCAACATCTGTCAGCAGTATACGGATACCACAACAGCCACCGGCTTTGGTAAACCACTCTTCCTCATAACAACCATGACAGAGAACGGAGCCCAGGTGGTGAAAGAATGTTAATCGCCCAACATTGTTGGACGACCCAAGTATGATGGTGGCAGACTCGTAAACCTCCTGGATGGCTCGTTTAGCGGCTTCACGAACATCTGGATGATCCGAAGCCAATGACTCGAGGATTGCGTCGCAGAGAACGCGAGTGTCAAGACACATCGGACCTTCTCCGGCATTCACATCGAATGGGCTTGCGCCCCTCTTGCAGTCCACAAGAGCTCTGCCTACTTCTATGATCGCGAAGTGACGGCAGAGATTCAAGAGGAATGCCATGGATTCCTCTTTGAAGTCAGGCAGAGAGTTGGCAAACATCATGGCCTTGATGAGCCGCTTGAGCACGTTGTCTTGGTCCTCCTTGTTGGCGACCGAGCGCCCGCGATCGGAGGTCTCAAATATTGAGAAGTCGGCATCAGTCTTGCGAGCCAGTAAATCTTGGACCTGAAGGCGAACTAGCCGGGGAAGATCCTCGGGCAGGTTGTCGTACCCAATGCGTAACTTTAGTTGCGCCTTGAGGAAATGAAATGCCTTTTCCTTGTAGAATGCATCGGATTGCTTGGATGGACCGCCTTTGATTTGCTTCGGAGCTTCCGTCAGCTTTTGGATGGCGAGCTGGATGCCCATGTTGACAGGGAATGGCCTCTCTTTCTTCGAGCCCAAGAGCCGCAGGTCAAAGCTTGGGCTATCATCGACAAATTGCTGAAAGCTCAGTGAAATAGCATCTGTCATGTACTTTCGGTTCCGTCCACCCAACTTCCCGAGGATTCTCATCGTTGTGTGCGCGTGGAAGTGTTGATAAGGGGCTGGTTTGAGGTGGTCAAAGAGAGCAGACATCAACTCATCCATGACAGGGGCCATGATGGGGTCGAGATAATCTGCAGTGAGATTGTCCACACATAACTCAAGCGTCCGCAGTCCCTGGCCGACAAGATCGCTCCCCGCTCGTAATGCAACTACCAGCGGCCGCATGAGAAAACTCAGATGAGGCAGTAGGTTACTAAGCCTAGCAGGAACCGTCAGACACAACTCAACATACAAATCTCGCTCCGCTGGTTTCCTCGCAGCTCTCAAGAGGTTGTTGAGAACGTCCAAAAGCATCTCAAGAAGTGGTAATATCTTCTTGTAGAGATGCTCAAACTTCCCACCGCCGATGCTCCTAAACAGCGAACGGAGAAGAAGGAAGTAGTTCATGGGCTCCTCAGCCTTGGTAGAGTACTCGATGGACTTGGTGACAATGTCCACGACGTGAGGTAAAAGGACCTGTTCGTTCTGTGCCGCAAACAAGGTGACAGCCATGAACGCCAACTTGTAGAGCCGCAAGAGTATCGATGCCTTCTTCACATCCGCTGAGCCAACATCCTCGATATGCTCCATCAGGAATCTTAGGAGCATGCCACAGAAGCTTGGTGAGGTTGCTTCACTCGCGAGGAAGAACTGTGGTATGTGCAAGAGCCCCGTATGGTCAAATATCATCTCGTAGAGACGTGGGATCTCCTGCTGGAAGACCTCGTTGAAAGTGGCAGGATCAATGCAGTGGAACACGGTCGCAAACGTCTCCAGAAGCTCCTTCTCTTCCTTGCTGCTCGAGTTCATGTAGAAATTGGCCATGTACTCGACCGCCGACTGATACTGAGATTCACCAATTGGTTTCTCTATCTCGTAGTAGCGAAACACGTAGGCACCTTCCCTGAAGAGCTTGACAATGACCTGCACCTCCTCGGGGCTGAATCCGTACGCGACGTCCTGCCAATGCGCTGGGGCATTCACCTGCTCCACGACGTGCGGTGGGTTGCAAATTTTCAGCTGGTAGAACGTATTCTTGAGGCCGTTCATAAGGTTTTTGAACAGGAACTTGTTGTCGACAACAGGATCTGCACCCTTTTCCCTTGGGTTGGCTGTCTTGATAGGCATGGCATTGAAGATGTCGACCTCGTCCCAGTCCGGAGGATCAGCCTTGTCAGCCAGATACGTGTCTGGCGTCTGGTCTTTCGTCTGCTTCGCGTACGCTTTGGACAGCTTTACTGCGTTCGCATACTGCCGGTTCATGGCGGCAAACTTGTCCCCAATGGCATTCAGAATCATGATCAGGAAGTGACGCGCATCCTCCTTGTTGTCCATCTTGGCAATGCATTCTGCCATGTTCAGTAAGAGCTTCGCGCTCATCGTCTGAAAACTGGTGCCGGGAAAGTTGTCTTGCAGGTTTCTGGTATAAACCTCGACGGTCTTTCTGATCTGTGCTGGCGTGAGAGAATCTCTGACGTGGTGGATAAGGTCTGCAAGCATGCTGTACGCCAGAGGCCTCATATTCTCATAGACTGTGAGCCCATCACCAATTAGGGTCCTCTCGTCTAGGAGTTCGTCGATTTTGGGCAGGAATATCTTCCTGAAGTTGAAGTTGATGATGTGGCGGATGGCGACAAGAAGTTCTTTCCTAGCACTCGACTTTTCTCGGGGGCAGTCCTTCAGGAGTCTTACCACAATATCCGGCAACGTGGGGAGGAAATCCGTCAGTTGCTGTGAGTACTGTCTCAGGAGGTAGGCCAAGAAGCTCATGGTCTTGACCTGAGCCGTAATGAACTCGCCGAAAGCTGCCCGATTCCGGATATTAGGGCTGACACCCGTAAAGACAGTGTGCTTGGATGCTGCCTCAGTATGTGCCTGTTCTTGAGCTTTCGCCTGTAGACATAGCACACTCTTGATCAAGGGGACAAATGCCTTGACATTCTGTGGCACGGTTTGCCGGTAGACCTGGAATATCGAGACGACTATTATCGGACACTCCGAGAGAACCTTGAAAGATTGCATGCCTTTCAGTAGCGGCCGAGCAGTCGCTGGGTCCATGTTGGCGAAGTCGGTTGTCGTTGCTGTGGGTGAGCCTGGCCGGGGCGACTGGTGCTGGTGGAAGTTCGTCTGTGTGCTTCCGGGAGTAGATGGCATACCCCCTGCTCCAGTTGTAGGCTCGTTATCAAGCTGCTCCCTCACGACACGCTCCATTTGCTCGAATAACTCCTGGATTAGGCTCAGGAACTCCTGGACCTTGCCCGCAACAACCTTGGACTGGAACCGCATGATGTCAGAGATGACCTTTACACAAATGACAGCATTGTCTTCGTTGTCCGTCCGGACCAGCTTCATTAAAAGTTCCACTGTTTCCAAGGCGTATGGTTCGAAAGGCTCGGCCGCGGCAGGGACTGTGGGGAATCGATGAAGGATCTCGAGAATGGTGTTTCGAAGCCTCTGTGGATACACAAGGTAAGCAAGTACACACCCACTCAATGTAATATAGCAGAGCGTACCTGGTCATGCGATGTGCTTTGAAATGTACAAGGGCCATTGAGTATGGTTATGAAGACGGGCATGACCCTCTTCAGGAAGACGGGGTATGACGGGCCGGCAGTGAAGACATCGAGGTTGTCGCGTAATTGAGTGGCGGCCTCGACCTTGACTTTGGACTCTGTGGATTTCGTACAGTCAGTCGGTGGCGCGACAGAAGGCGGATGAATGGTGTTACTAACCCATGTCCTGCGCGACGAGGCGCTTGACGACATCTTCGAGGAGTTGCGACATTGTCGCGGTGGATTGTGATCAGATTAATCCCGACCAGAGTTCCATGGGCAGTCAGATGTAGTGACTGTCTGGGATTGCTTTGCAAAGGGGGCCCTAGGCTGGTGGCAGCCCAGTTGCCTGCAGTAGGGTTGAGTTGGCAGCGCGGCGCCTCGCCCCTCCACAGCGACCAAGCTCAACAGTCGCGACGGAGCTTGGTAATTGCAAAAGCGCAACTGGCATTCATTTCACAATTACGCTCCAAAAACAAAAAGTTAGAACGCCCGCAGCCAATATGTGATGACTAGATGAAGTGGTGGGGGGTGTGTTGTGGGTTTGTCGTTGCTGGGCGCGTGTGTATTGGCGCGGAATAGATGGATAGCTGACCAGCGATGCGACAGAGGCTCGTTCTGAATTCTTTCGAAAGCTCGAGTTGGCAGGGAATTGAGAAGCTGGGGGGACCGGCCGCCAAATCCAACGAGTGATTACATAATTAGCGTCGCATCAAGCTCTCTGCGCCAGAGCCATAATGGTCAAGCGCTGAGGAGAATTGGGTATGATCGCCGGGCGCTTGGGCCACTTTGGCATGACGGCAGCCTCTATCTAATCTAATCCATCTAATCGATAAGGCCTATCATGCCATGTGAAATCAGAACTAACATGCATATGACATCTATTAGCAACTCCACATTCAACTTCGTCACTACTCACCTTGGAATACAGACGTCATGCTTCATGGGTCCTCCATTTATTACCTGCATTGTCAGAGACGAGACACTATACCAGAGGGAAAATGGATGCACCCACAATACAACCTCTAAGCCGTGGATTTGGTGTTATCTACGGTTCCGTGATCAAGCCTGTAGCCAGGGATTCCAACTCGCTGGGTCAAGTTGCTCATCAGCACATTCATAGACTCATTCATGTCCAGCCCAATACTGAACAGCAACGTCCTCAAAACTTCACATGTATGCAGATGTTTGTTTTGTATACCAAAATAGTGATCAATTCAAGAATCGGTAGAAGAATGACAAATCTAAATAAACAACACGCCTTGCGCCGCAAATGTCCAATATTGGTATCTTTTTCTCCCCCACATCATAACATGAACCCTAATGAGCCTGCTTCCATCAGGAATGCTGAGGCAAAGAAGACAATAATGATTTCAAGCTTACCGCCTGGGCAGCTTAACCAAGGAATGGCAGACCACGCTTGGCACGACGGAGTGCGCGGGTCATCTTGAACTTGCTAGAGGCCGCAACGATCTCGAAGTTGGCCCCGGTACCACTGCAAGATGTGCCAGCCGCGACGGACATGACTGCGGACCAGGTGCCCGAGGCACAGATCTGGTAACTAGTCGAGCTCACACATTGGTAGTCGCCCTCGGTTGAGCAGGCAGATCCAGCAGACTCCGAGCCGCTGCTGCCGGAAGAACCAGAGCTGGAAGAACCAGAACTGGAAGACCCAGAGCTGGAAGACCCAGAGCTGGAAGACCCAGAGCCGGACGCGCCAGAAGAAGAGCCTGATCCGCTGGAGCCGGAGGCTGTAGGGGTTGGGGTGGCGGGTGCGCTGGTAGCTACGGTAGCGAAGATACCACCTGCAGCAGGCGCGGTGGGAGAGCCTCCAGTAGCACCAGTCACACTGGCACCAGATCCAGAGCCAGAGCCTCCAGTAGGCTGGCTAGAGCTACCAGTGGCACACGATCCAGTGGGTGCGGCAAAATCACTTGTTGCACCGTTCAGGCTCTGCACATTTGATCCAGCATCCGGGAACGTAACATCCTTCGCGTTCACAGTCTCACAACCGTTGCCAATGTTGGCCTTGAACATATCCGGAAGCGCCTCGTAGTTGCTCTTGTCGCTGCCGGAAGAGCCAGTGAGCTCGACCAAGGCGCAGTTCATGTACATCTCGCGGTTACCGATCTTGTTGAACCATGTCCATGCAAGTACGGCCTTGCCGGAAGGGATGTTGTCGGGCAAAGTGAAGTTGTAGTCGTAAGGAACAGGGGCGGTGGCCGACGTGTCGTCACCGAGGTTGCCTTCGGCGTTCTGAGCGGGACAGCCTCCTTCAATGGATGTAACTGTCTTCCAGACGCTATCCTTGGTCGGGTTCTCATCATACGTGATAGAGATTTGGCAGGAGCCACCTCCATGGACAGACTGTCCGATGAAGTTCAGGGGTTGCTGTGAACCCAGCTCCATGGATGTTGATTCACCGGCAAGCGTTTGCCCAGAAGTAAGCTGGCAAGGGTAGTTGCTGCCATCAGCCAACAGTGGGCCATTGGTCGCAGCAGGTGTAGTTGCGCGGACCGGGCTGGCCATCAAAATGTGGGCTTCGGCAATAGAGGCCAAGCTGCAGGCGGCAGCGACAGCGAAAGACTTGGAGAAATACATCTTGTCGAGAGTAGTGCTTTTCGTTCCGGACGAATTGCGCAAAAGGGAGTGTTGGTATCTCGAAGACGAATTCTATGCGTCCTTGTTAGACAAGAATTCGTACATACACATCCAGTCTCGAGGCCGAATGGAACTATCCCGGGGCCACCGAGCCTGGGGGAGAAAAAGAGCTTATTGCATACCTAACGAGGCTTTGTTTACAAAGCTGTTGTGTGTAGCAAAGGACTCGGGTAGTCAGGAGCTTCCAAATTGTCTCAGAATTCTGTTCAAGGAATGGTATGCACCAGGCTGGAGGGAGATGAAAGAGACAAGAATGGCGGAATAGAAGGGCTAGCCTTCAGAAGAATGAATGCGACTGCTCAAGTCTTGTTGAAGCGGAAGGACTGTTGATGATGAGAAACAGAAACGTATTTTGGTCGGGCTGGATGAGCATCTTTATAAACAAGAATGCGGTTTGGGAGGCAACATCTGCCTATTCGATTTCAGGAGACCATCGGTCACTGTTAGACTTTCCAGTGGATGAGATCGACCGAGACCCAGACCTTGTACACACTCGGGTAACCAAGATCGTGTATAAGGCAGGATACCTTGACAAAAGGAAGCGGGCAACATCAGCCAGTCAGGGCGTACAGCCACGTCCCTGAGTCCGACATGCGAGGCATGATGGATCTGCTCAAGGGATCAGGGTTGAGAGCCTGATCGCAGAAAAGTGCGGATGAAAAGCCTTGATAGGCTGTCCCGATGTTCCTGGCTTGTTTCGGAGGTGGCAGAACATCTTTCTGCAGGTGACCGGGATTAAACGTGGCTCCTCCTTGATCGCTCAACGGCAGCCAATGCCCCACGATCTGCAAGTGCTCGCCGCATCACCCCTGACTTTGTCCCGTTTGGGCAGGCGAGGGGTAGCATTGCACATTCTCGAATGCTCGCCCCCAAGAGAGAATTGACCGTAAGCAGGCAACACACGCTCGATTGAGACAGTTGTTGAACTCAATTCCTGAGGGACGAGGCAACGTTCAAAGTGTCTGCAATGATTGTTAGTTCTCTGCGGGCGAATATCGAAGACGAGATTGGCGTCCAGCGACGTGGTGAACACACGTCAACCCACGTTTTGGCGGTGGCCCCGTGGGTACACCCGGGTGGTCCCAGATCGCCAAGCTTTGTCCGATGCGGCCTCCAAGGTGGACAGCGGACCCGCGGGTACGGGTCTGTGCCACGAAGGGGCAGCCGTCAAACGAGCCAACATCCCGCAGGACTCCATGGCCGCGCTGTGCGGCTGGAAAGAGAAACGCTAAGCTGTGCACGCAAACAGCAGAACCTGGCGTAGCTACCCACTGGGCCCGGAACGCCACGGCGGTCAGATTTGCAGGCAGGTATGCAGGTACGCAGCAAGCCTGATTCAGGGTAAGCCAGGAAAAGGAGAGCGACTGGACGATCCAGGGGCACTCTATATTGAGGGTGCCAAGGATATGTCCCTGTAGCCGTCCCTGGTCAACACGAAGGGCCAGGGGGGCGGAAGAGCAAAGCGCAGTTTTTTTTGGCCGAGCTTCGCCCATTGGACCCCGCAAAACAAAACCGGATTCAGCACCATTTCCATTCTGGCAAGAGGCAGCCGAACCAAAAGTCGATATGGCTGATTCGCTGTGACTTGTTCCTCAGCAGCGGTCGTCATGCTGTGAATGGACGCGCACGCCTTTGCAATACTTGCAAGGGGCCTAGCACATTCATGAGATGCCGATTAAGCGGTGCGGGCAAAAGCATCGCACGCTAGGCCAGGGGTGCTGACAACTGCTGCCCAAGAGGAGAACAACATCGCGGAGCCGGCCAGGCAAGCTGTCGGCCAGGGCCCGACAGCTTGTGTGTGCAAGTCACATATTGCTTGCCCATTCTCATGGCTCCTGGCCCAGGTATTGCCTGAGTTATCGGCCGGGCCGAGACAAACCCGACGAAAAGAAGGATGGCAGCGTTGGTTTGCTTGGCAAGCTTGACTGACAGCTGCCAGACCAGGCTGTGGGATGGGTCGGCAAAGAGCCAGAGAGTCCGAATTTGGAGTGTGGCTCATGCAGACGAATCGCGGGAGGGCGAGTCTGCGATGGGATGCTGGCTCGGTGGTGGATCCTTGATTACGCAGCCCTGGCAGCCCGAGACACGTCTAGATGGATGGGTGCGCGGTGTGCGGCGAAACCGGGGTGTGTTTCATGTCTCTGAGGTGCCGGGCGGTCGAGCAGCCTCTTCGCCCATCATTCTGGTTCATCCGACTTCATTTGTTTCTTTGGCGACTGGCCAATCCGAGGGCCAGATCGGGCAGAAAGTCGAGCAAGGTCAGGCAACGCAGGGGAAGTTGAAGTGTGACACCGAGATTTGGGATGTGAAAGGCGACGTGTGGGTCGCGTGGAAGAGGATTGCACGTCTCCGAATGTTTTGAAACAAGCTGGGTTGACGACAGCCAGTCGTTGTTCCCCATCTGATCACTTCCACTACCTGCCCAAGGAGGTGGGTTGTGCCGTCCCTGCCGATGAGTAATGCTATCCAGGTAGGTGGTTAGGTCGGGGAAGGACCACACTAGCCGCCTGCCACTTGCTTGTCCCGGCTGCCTGTGCCCACTGCGGACCAGTTCTGCAGCCAGTGCTGGCCACCCGAGAAGTAGCATTGGCCCCTCGACGGCCCCTTGGCCTAGCCTGGGGCTGCCTCGGTCGGCCAACCAACTTCTGGCTGGCAAGCTGTACTCTCGTAAGAAACCTATCTACCTAGGTAGGGGGTACCTATAGTATCTAGTTCGACAACGCCATTGCTATGGATGTGGCGCAAGCACCACGCACATATTCCCACCCTCTGCGACACTTACCAGGCATGGCCGATATACGCGCGCCTACATGCTATCCAACGGCCTTCCTTACCACCAGCCAGCCCGTCATGCTAACGATCCATGTGGTGAGCAAACCAGGGGCCGCATGAACGAACGACTGACTGGGCGGGCGAGCATGGTCGGTCCCTTGTGCGGTTGAGCTGAGGGCACTGCTCTGATCTTGCGAAATGACTCGTTGGCGCCAGGGGACAATGCCTCCTCATCCGATGTGAAGGGGGCGCTGCGCAAGCCATTCCGCGCGGGGCGTGGGACCCGGCTGGCCTGGTCAATGCTGCTACTGCTGCTGGACGATCATGCCTGATCGCCTGGGGCATTTGCGGCCATGAACCAGCCCAAGCCTCCCACCATCCTTGAGCAGCTGATCTGGCCCCTGAATTTTCCTACGGCATGGTATTTTAGATGAATATCTCGGACGACAAACCATAACAGCGCGGCAATAGACGCCACCGGCCCACCCATTACGAGCCGCGGTCTTGCGAGATTTTCGGGACGGCCAGAGTCAGACAACCGGTTGGCCTCTCGGATCAAATAATGCTCTATTGTTTTTAAAAAAAAAAAAATTTGCCACCTCTAGGTCTAGTTCAGCTCTTGTCAATACATCCCGATAAGAAGGCAAAGACGCCTTGGACCGCGATATCTCGGCGGTCGACTCCTACCCTCAGATCAGATGGCTCCACCAACGCTGGCGGGCTGGTCGGGGTCGCAGTCTGGTCCGGATGGTCAGCATTGTTGCCACAAGCCAGCTTCTGATCAGATGAGTGAGCTCACCCTCGAAGACATAGCCGGCTCGCGTCCACTTCTTAAGCTTGTCGCGGCGGAATTCAGCGAAGTCCCACTCCTTATCCTCCAGCCAGGCCTTGTCCAGGAAGATGTAAGACTCAGCGATAACCTGTTCACCCTCTACGTTGCCCTCCCCCTTCTCATTGCCCACCTTCGTCAGGAGCTTAGGACGAACCACCCGCCGGTCGTAGGCTGCACCCTCAAAGAAGTCAAGCCGCTCCAGGTTGGCTTTGGTAATGCCGCTAATCACAGCGCCACGGACGGAGTGCTCGGGGTCCTCGACCATGCCCGGGTAATCGGCGCCGCGGACCCGGCGTCGGCAGTGGCCATGCAGAACGGCCGGCTGGAAGTCATGTCGCTTTCGAATTTCCTCCGGCGGGTCTTTGTTATCGTAGCATACTGAGAAGAACACTTGAGGTTCCATCTAAGCCGCCACTGCTAGTCAGCTGACTGGGTCGGGGGGGGGGATCAAGGGGTGCCTTGTTTACCAGAGTGCCTTCAAGTCGGTTAGTTTTCATGTTCAAATCTATGGCTTCGACTGCATACGAACCGTAGAAGAACGCCGTGCGCGTCTCGACTTGCTCCTCCTTGGCATCTGCCATTGCTGCCGATACAGGTCCTTGGCTAAGATGAAGTATGGTGAAGATTGATGAGGACAAGCTTAGCAGCTGTTTGAGTAAGAAAGGGTATTGATCGCTGCCTAGGTATTGAAAAGTGCTCAAACCAGTATGTTGGGAAGCAGCAAAGTCCCGGCAATGGAGAAGCCTTCAGAGAGCCTGGTCTATAGTGTTGGTCTGACGTTGTTACTTTGATAAGCTAAGGCACAACTGAGTTGCCTGGCAGCCGTGATCGGCCACCTGCGCACTAGTCAATCTCCAGCTGCTGAGTCAACGACATCCCCAAGAGGGACCAAAGCAGCCGAACCCACCTACATTACTGTTTTCTACAAATGATATGCATTTGAATTGCGCTATTAGAGACAGAAGGAATGCTGCTAAGACTGTCTCAATAGCAGCCGTGGAATTACCATAGAATGACCCACATCCCTGCTAAAGTCAGTAATCGCTAGACGCACCATTTGGGTCACCGACATGTTCAAGTTGTACACGCATGATCTACGGTATAATCTTGCATCATGGAATTACAACAGGGAATGGAATTATTTATCCTCAGACATGAGCCCCTCCATGGTACTTCGCCCCTACATTTTAGGACTTTTTGTCCAGCAGCACAACGTGAGGGTCTAGTTCAATGCCTAGGTGCGCTGTCCCATCCCCAACGTATCTCCTAAAACTGTACGTCTCCGCAGGCCGGCCACTCTTAACAGGCCCACCATACAGCCTCAGAGCTTGACTCCCCGCCACGAAAGCAATGTTTGACCCGATCGTTGACGGCATCCTCGGAAGCAGTATCTCACGTTATCGTATATACAGCATAATTCCCACGAGGAGGTATATTCTAAGGATCGTCAGACTGATCGTGAAAGCGGCGTCATCTATAAATATCCGCATTTCCTACATTATTACTATTACCTTTAGTCTAGCTTTAGGAGATAATATTTTCCTATTTTTATAAGACCTTTTATCTTAAAAGGTACCTTATTATCCCTAATAAGAGAGAAGGTTATTCTAAAATTATTAATTATAGCTTTAGAAGAAAATATTTTATTATTCTTAAAGAAGATTCTACTTAAAATAGTACCTTATTATATCTAATAAGAGAGAAGGTTATTTTATAATAGTTAAAATATTATTTTAGAATAAAATTCTTTTCTATTTTAGTAGAAGCTTTTATTTTATCTTTTAAAAGAAAAAATAATTAATATTAGAATCGACTATTTATATTTTTTAAGTTCCTCTATTAAGCTAGAATCAACAATAAAAGAAGACATAATAAAAAAAGACACAGTAAAAGAAGACACAGTAAAAGAAGACACAGTGACTTTGCAATTCTCTGCAACCTGTCTGTGGCCAGAAGTCGCCATTCTGTGCTAGCAGCCGTAGCGTGTTGGGCCGCGCCTGTTCGCGCCGGTGCTGTTGACAAGCGTCGAGGTTAAAGCCATCGCGGACCGCGGGCTAGTCTGACGCCGTCAAGCACTACGTGAATTAATATTAGAATAAATATTCTTATTTATTATTCTTATCTTTATTATTATCTTTATTTTAATAATTCTTATTATTATTATTTTAAATTTTATTAATACTAATATTATTATCTTTAGTAGTTAAAGGAATCTTTTATTTATTTAATAACTTTCTTTTTTTTTATTTAAATATTATAGTTTTAACTTTAATATCTAGTAAAGTTCTTTTTATTTATAATATCTATTAGATTTTAAAATATATTTATTTTAGATTTAAGTTAATTTATACTAATATTCTTTTTATTTTCTTATAATTAAAAATATTATTATATAGATTTTAATTATTTTTCTAAATATTAAATATAATATATATAATATATTTTTCTTTTTAAATTAAAAGATATTTTCTTTATTAAGATTATACTTTTATATAACTAAATAGTTTTTTAACTTTAGTATTAATAAAGCCTAATAACTTTATATTAATACTACTATTAGTAATAATTCTAAGTTTTATAACTTAATTCTATAAGCTTAATAACTAATATATTAGTTTTAATTTTTTTATATTTATCTTATAGTTATATAAAGAGTAGTAGTATACTTTTAAAAACTAGTTTTTAGACTTTATAATATAGTCTAGGTTAGTTATAAAGTAGTATAAGTTAGTTATTTTATATTTTTAAAAGTTTAATTTTTTATTAGTTTTATATTTATAAGATAGATATATATATTTTTTAGGTTTTTACTTATTATTATATTTAATAATTATAATCTCTATACTTTTATATATTATTATTTTATTAGTATTTTACTTTATATTCTTTTAGATATATTAGTCTTTATAATTATTATCTAATAGAATACCTTAGTTTTCTAGCTTTAATACTAGCTTATTATTTTATAAGAGTTACTAGCTTAATAAGTATTCTATTACTTTTATATCTTTATAACCTAGTTATATTTAAAATAATAAAACCTAGTATACTTTTTTAATCTTTTATTAATCTTTATATATTCCTTATAAATATCTAAACTTAAATATATTTAAAGCTTACTTAGCTTTTTATAAAAGAAGTAATTATACTTATAAGTTATAGTTAAAACTCTTTATTCTTAGCTAAGATATAGATATTATTTAAATATCTTTAAATATCTTTTAGTCTATAAATAATTTATCTAAAATAAAGTTATATTTTTTATATAGTTATAATATAGGTAATATAGATAGAAAGTAGTAATATTAATAGCTTTATAAAGTATACTTTTATTTAAAGTAGATATTTATATTATAGTATACTACTTTTATATTTTTATTAAAAACTTTAGTTTATAACTACTATATATAACCTTTTAGATACTATACTTTTATTAAAGTATTTTTAAAATATATTTATTATAAACTTAATTTTAGGGTATATATTATAAGTAAATATAATGCTTATCTTTATTACTAAGTAGTTTATTATATAATAGAGTAGAGACTTTAATACTATAGTAGAAAGAAGTAAATATTATTATATCTAATAGCTATATATTAGGTTAGTTAAGTTATATCTTACTTTTTTACTAATCTTCTAATAAGGTCTTTTAAAGGGGACTTATAAGAAGATTATAAAGAGTTATAATTAAAATAATAGATTATTAGGATTTATAATTTTATTTATCTATTTAGTATTAATAGATATATTTTTAATAGTTTTATTAAATAAGTTTACTAGGTAGAATAACTTAGTATAAAGAATTAGACCTTTAGTTAGAAGGTACTTATCTTAGAGCTATATAAAGTCTATAAATATAGCTATATTAAATAACTTTTTAGTAATAATAATAAGGTAGAAAGGATAGTATACTTATAGTAATATAGAGAGACTCTCTTAGTTTAGAATTAGGTATTTAGTTTTTTTTATAAAGTCTTTATCTAACTAGTAAAGGCTAAAGTAGAGCTTAGTAACTCTATTAATAGTAATATAAGTTATTTTACTAATAGTATATTATATATTATAAAGTAGCTACTTTTAGTAGAGTATAATATTTATTTTATATAGCTTATAAGTATTAGTAGCTTTATTATATTAAACTTAAAAGGTTTAATTTAATCTATAGATTAAAGTTATTAAAATTATATCTAAAGTAATATAATATAGATAGTTTATTATATATAAATATATATAATATTCTATTAAAAGTAGAAACTTTTTAAATTAGTTATAAGAGAGTCTATAGGATTTAGAGATAAGCTAGTATTTATTTCTAATATAGTCTTTATTATCTTTAAAGACTTTTATTATAAATTTATTAGTCTATATCTTTAAAAGCTCTTTATAGTTCTTTAAAGTCTTATTAAGCTTTTTCCTTATAAAACTTATAATCTTTCTTATATAGAATACTTTAAGAATATTCTAGTACTCTTTATCTAAAAGCTCTACCTAGTATTTATAGTATTTTATATAGTTATTTTCTATAAAACTATAATAACTCTAGATAATTACTATATTATTAAGGGTTATAGTAAGCTAGTTTATTCTAAACTTATACTTTAATTAAAATATCTTTTAGTTTTTAAAGACCTTTAATAGTTTTATAATAATTATAAGATTTATAAAGAGCTTTATACCTTTTTTAGTAATATTTAGAAAGGAAGATATAACTATAGTATTAGTAATAGAGTAATAATATAGTATATTATAAGCTATAGTAAAGGGTAGAACTATATCTAAGTTTAGGTTTATAAGTAATAGTAGAAAGTAGGTAGGTAGTTTTATTATATAGTTAAAGCTATATTATTATAAAGGATTAATATTATTATCTATTATATTTATAAACTAGCCTTTAAAGTATTTAAGGATATAGCCTTTATATTTATTTTTATTAGCTTTACTAAGCTCTCTACTATACTCCTTATCCTAAAGCTTTTTTTTAAAACTTATAATATAAGTATAATATTTTTTAATATAACTTATTAGAGCTATAGAAAATAATAAAGCTTTTACTTTAAAGTAGATATATAGTACTTTAATATAGATATAATTATTATTAGTATAAAAGTACTTCTTTCTCTTTTAATTCTTATAAAGCTAGATAATAGCTTAGTATATACTAAAGTATAAACTATAGTTAATATATAAAAGAATAAAATAGTATTTTTCTACTATATTATTATTAAATAGCTTTATAAATCTATTACTCTTATTAATTATAATTTAGATATTAGTACCCTTAGCTACCTAGAACTTCTTAACTATAGTAAGTATATTATCTATAGTTAGATTATTAGTCTATAAGAGCTACTAGATCTCCTTAACTATTAGCTTTAGTATACTAGTAATAAACCTAGTTTATTTAATAGTTAATTTAACTATACTAATAATAAGGTAGTAATACCTTCTAGGCTTATAGTTAATCTTATTCTATAATATATAGAAGCTATTAGGATATTTCTTCTTTATAAAGTCCTTAGCTATATAAGAGGCTATATTAGGGAGGCTACTACTAGTAGAGAGCTCTTATAATATAATATACCTCTTATTATTATTACTAAGCTTCTTTTTAAGGTATAAGAGCTATACCCTATATAGCTTTACTACTATAATATAGCTCTCCTTATTTAGACTTATAGGCTACTTACTAAGAATATTAGTTATAGAGTATATAATAGAGAAAGTATTTTTCCTAGCCTTAGCTATATTATCTATATACTTATAGAAGATATAATATACTATCTCTAAGATAAGTAGCCTATATAAGTTAGAGTTAGTCTACTTAAGCCCCTTTCTATATAAGAGGGTAACCTATAGCCTACTAATTATAGTTAGAAACCTAGTATATCTAGCCTTAATATTTATAAAAAGCTTTTTTATAAAGGGAATTATATTATAATAAGAGGCCTAACCCTACTCTCTATTACTAATAATAATAGTAAAGTAATTCTAGTTATAGAAGAATAGTATAATATAGAAGTAACATTACTTCTACTTAAAGTCTTCTATCCTACTAAAGGGACTATCCTTACCCTCATTAAATCCGAGATTAATTAGGGAGAGGAACACATTATCACACCTAAGGAGAACTAGCCTTAGACTAAAAAATAAATTATCCCTATTAAGCTATTTATAATCCTAGAGGTTAAGGTATAGATTATAAATAAATATAATATAGTTATAAGGTATAGTATCTAGGTCTAGGTCCTTATATAAAAGGTTAACCTTATAAAGCTTATTATAATATTTAAGTTTAATACTTAGATATAGGTAGTCTATATACTTAGTAATATCTCTCTTTAGCTTAATATATCTATAATACCTATATTCTTAAATAAGGTTATTTAGGTACTTAATAACCTTATTAAGGAGGTCTAGTAGTAGGTTTATTATATTACTATTTTACTTATTTATTTATTTATTAGGAAATATTACTTTAGTACTCTTAAATAGGTTATACTACTATATAAGCTCTCCCTTATCACTATTATTACTACTATACTCCTTATAGATAAAATCCTAGAGTTTATATTATAGTACTTTATTATTTTAAAGATTATAAAGTTATTACTTCTATAACTAGAGGACTTTAGATTTCTTAACCTCTTATCTTTAAATACTTATTAAAAAGGTAATATACTATTTAAATAAGCTTTTAAAAATTTAATAGAGTCTTTTTTAAATATATTTCTAATAATCTTAGAGTAATATACTTATTAGACTTAATTACTAATACTTATATTATTTTCTAAGTAGTATATCTAGATTTAAGACCTATTAAAGTTATTAATATTAAGTATAGCTACTATAACTACTAGGGTAGTCTTTATTATAATATAGCTAGTATTATCTTATAGCTTATTTATATAAGTAAATTACTTATATATTATATTATCTATTTACTTTTATAAGAGCTAGCTATTCTTATTTACTAGGTATAATCCCTTATTACTATACTAGGTTATTCTTATTTTACTAGTAATACTAGTCTTTTTAATAGTTAGTTTTTTAATAATATCTCTAGTTTTCTTCTTTAAAGCCTTTATAACCTTTTTCTACCTCTTCTTATCTCTTCTACTCTTCTTATTACTATTATAGTATATTTAAGGCTATTTACCTACTATAGTATATAGATAATAGATAAAAGACTAGTAAGTAAGGTTATAAGAATATTCTAAGAGAGTTTAATTTAAATTAAAGATAAACTTAATAAGATTTAAATAGATAAAATAGTATTTAAATAAAAGTAAATAAGGTTAAGATAGAAATAAGTAAGATTTAAATAGAAGATAATAAGGTTAAGATAGGAGATAATTAGCTTTAGAATAAAAGCTTTAGGATATAGTATATTAAATATAGAAGTTTATCTTTTAATAAAGACTTATAGAGTTCTTATCTAATAAATAGTAAATAAAAATAGTAGTATAGTCTAGATATTTTTATATTCCTTTAAATAATACTTATAGTTATAGTTATTATATAGGTTATAATCTTTAAGATAAAGTTACTAACTTTATATAGGTAGACTATAAGGTTTAGATAGCTATAAAGAGTAGAGATATATCTAGTATATTATATTTAATAGTCTAATATAGAGTAGTAATAAAGTAGTAATAATATAAGAATATCTAAAGAGCTTACTTAATAAGTATTTATATATATTAAAGATTTAAAGTACTAGCTTATTTCCTTTTACTATTAATAACTATATACTATCTAAATATACTATATAAACTTTTTATACCTTACTTCTTATAAGAAATACTATAATATATAAATAACTAATATTTATTATATTTAAAGTAATAATAGCTATTTAAAAGTTATAACCTTTAGTATAGTCTAAGTTAAACTTAGGAGTAGCTACTATTAACCTAAGAGAATAAAAAATAACTATTTAGCTAGGTAAGTATAGATATTTTATATAAGCTTAAGGGCCCTAAGCTAATATTAACCTAGCTTTATTAAGCTTAGCTTAAAGCTTTAATTTTACTATTAACTTAGATATTAACTCTCTCTCTATCTAAGCTTTAAATCTATCCTTAACTCTAACTTTATATCTCTTATAACTATAGTTAACTATAGAAAAGAAATAAAGAATAATCTTATAGTAGTAATCTTCCTAAAGCTTACCTAGTTAAAATTAATATCTATACTTTATAGCCTATTTATTCTAATTATCTACTAATACTATTAGACCTATTTACTATCTAACTAGTATTAAAAATTTAAACTTTACTTTACTATTACCCTTAAAGGTAAACCTACCTAGCTTTCCCTATATCTACTTTATCTACTATAGCTATATCCCTATAAGCTAGTATTAGTATAGATTCCTATACTAGGGATCTTTAAGTTTTTCTATATAAGATTATTTTTAAGATTCTTTACTATATACTCCTAGCTAACTATATTACTATATATCTTATAAATAAGTACCTTTAAAATATTTTAGTTAACTAAATATAAATAGATAGCTTTTATAAATATAGAAATTCTAAGCTTAGCTAAGACCTACCTTATTTAATATTAATATAGTAGTACTAACTAGCAAAAGAGCTTATTATAGCTTTTAATAAGGCTTAAAAGGAATATATCTAGAATAATCTATATTTATTTAAACTACTAAGTTATTTATTAAAGCCTATATATAAGGTTTTTACTATAAGATATATAGTATATCTCTACTAAAGACTACTTAGATATCTTAAATAACTATAACCTCTATACTACCTTAGCCTCCTCTAACTAGGAGGTATATAACCTCTTCCTTAAAGAGTTATTTAGGAGCTTCCCTATTATAGAGAAGAGGGATTTTTATATAAAAGTAGATAGTAACTAGTACTTTATATACTATTATACTATTTATATTCTACTACTACTATTTATTATTCTAGCTCTATTAGTAGTAATAGATAATATTATACTCTTACTAAAGATATATCTCTTTATAATCTATAGCTATTTTACTATATAGGTTATAAATATAATAGAACTCCTAATTACTAATCTTTATCTAGCTTTCTATAGTAACTAAAAGAGCTAATATAGCTATATAAATACTAGCTATAAGTAGGTATTACCCTTTAATATTAAGAATAATTATACTATCCTATCTAGGTATATAAAGTAGGGTAGGTAGTTTATATATACTAGCTATAGGGTAACCTAGGGAGTAACTAAGTATTCTTATAGTAAGTAGGGTATAGAGATTATACTAAATATTTTTTATAAGCTTAAGTACTATCTAGATTAGTAGGACTATTAGTAGCTATCTTTCCTAGTACTACTATTAAATCCTAGCCTAAATCTCTATAGCTAGGTTTTTTATATACTACTATTAGCCCTAGGGGTAAGCGGGATATTTAATCCTTCCCTTAGCGCTACTAAACTAGTCCTAAAGCAGAGGGTATTCACTAACTTCTTATTTAAGGGATAAGTTAAACTAGTTTCTATAATTTTAAAGATATAGTATATAGGTAATAGTAGCTTATAATAGTATAAAAATATTAACTATTTTACTAGGATTTAATTACTATATAACTAGATAGTAGTACTAAGTAGCCTTAAAATACTAGGGCTATAGCTAGTAGTAAACCTAGAGTTAAGCTTAGATACTATATAAGTTATAGCCTACCTATAGTATTAAATAGTATTAGTATACTACTACTATATTAGATATAAGTAGCTATTTATAAATACTACTAGACTTTTATAATACTAGGGGAACTATAAATTTATAAATAAGTAAAATAATAAGTTATAAATATTAAAAATATAGTACTAGACCTAAAATAAAGCTAGTACTTAACTACTATTTATTTTAATAGTACTACCTCTTTATTACTATACTTTCTTACTATACTACTATTATATATATTAAAGCTTTCTTAAAACCTTACTAATACCTAGTCCTTATTATCTAATATACTAAGCCTAATTAATTACTTATCTATTAGTACTTCCTTAGACTTATCTTTACTTATATTAGATAAACTTAACTAATAATAACTAGCTATTAGTATTACCTTTTATATAACCTAAGTATATAATAGTCTAAATTATAAAGAATATAGTAGTAATAAATATAGTAGTAAAGCTAAAAGTAAAAAAGATAGGAGTAAATTAGCTAAAAATAAATTAGCTAGAAGTAAATTAGCTAGAAGTAAATTAGCTAGAAGTAAATTAGCTAAAAGTAAATTAGCTAAAAGTAAAGAATATAATAGAGGAATAACTTATAATAAAGTTATTAATAAAACTAAGGTTACTAATAAGGGTATTAATAAAGAAACTACTAATAAATATATTAATACTAAAATTATTAATAATAAAAGAGATAAATATAATTAAGTTAAAGTTAAATTATTACTATATAATAATAACTTATATTAAAACTATTAATTCTATATTTTAACTCTTATCTCCTATCTCTTTACCCTAGCTACTATTATATACTCTATTAGTAAACTACTTCTAATATACCTTACTAAACTACTATAAATACTAGCTTAGCTTATAAACCTTAAGCTAATCTAACCTAAAATACTTATTCTCTTTAATAATACTAAGAGTATCTAAGCTATTATAAAGCTTTATAAGCTATTTATAAGTAATAGTATAAGTTTATTTATAGTATACTTATAACTAAGTAGTATTATATTAAAAGCTAGCTCTAAAAAGTTAAGTAGAGTAATTATCTTCTTTAATAACTTAAACTATAACCTAATAAAGTTCTATAAAATAGTTAAGATATACTTAATACTAATAAATAATATATAGTACTTTAGTAAAGAGCTTAAAGAGCTCTACTAGCTATTTATAATACTTAACTACTTAGCTATAACTATTTATATTAATATTACTTATAGTCTTACTAGGTAGAACTAAGGGATAAGGTAGTTATAATAAGTAATAGTAAAGGTATTAGATATAACCTATATAGCTACTAGACCTAGTAATATAAGATATAATAATAGTATAGTAAACTACTTTATAACTAATATTAATACTAGTAACTAACTTTAGTACTAGGTTAGGTTATAAGGTAGTTAGTAGGTAATAAACTTAAAGTTTAAGGGCTTATTATAAAAGCTATATCTAAGCTTTATAGAGGCTAAAAGAATATAAGTAAGGCTTATACTTATAGTATATTTATTTATTACTAGAATAATAGTAATAGCTATAGGTAGTATTAACTCTAGTTTACCTTATATCTAGGTTATAGCTAACTAATAATAGTTTAAGTTAGTAATAGTAGTAGTATATAAGCTTATAATTACTATTAAGGCTAATATTAATACTCTAATTATAGTATAGTATTAGCTATAAGACTTATATAATAGGTTAAGCTATATTAGGTAGGTATATTTAGTTAAATACTATAATAATAGTAGTAATAAGGTTAGAGGATAGTTTATACTAGTAGGCCTATTTATCCTTATCCTCTATAAAGAGCTTCTTACTATAGCTAAGTAGCTAGAGATATAGTTAGTAGACTTAGATAGTAATAATTAATAGTATTATAATAGAAGTTAGTAAAAGGGTAGTAAGATATACCTCTATTTAAGTAAGAGATAGGAAGTAATAGTTTAATATCTATTACTATAATAAGATACCTAACTTAACTAAGTAGGAGGGCTTTAACTTACTTAAAATAAAATAAAGTTAAGTTAAGCTATTATATAGATAAAATCTAATAAAGGAATTCTATAATATAGTTATTTAAGTCTTATATTTTTTATTCTTATATTATTTTATAGAAATAGTAGTATTAGAGTAGGGTAAGTAGAATTAAATAATTATACTTACTTAATAATATTTAATAACTTAGTAATAATATTAAATAACTTATAATAATATTTATTTAGTTAAAGATATTTATTAAGTTATTAAGATATTTATTAAGTTATAAAGATATTTATTAAGTTATAAAGATATTTATTAATATTAGACCTTAGTAATATACTTATAGTATTAATCTTATAATAGACCTAGGTAGGCTAGTTACTTTATAGAAGGTATTATCTAGTTTTAAAGGATTATATATTAATCCCTTTTAAGTATTTATTTAATTAATATACCCTTTATAGCTAGAGTTATACTAAGGCTAGATATTAAAGTTAAAACTAGTTAGCTTAATAGTTAGCTAAGCTATAGTAATTCCTATTATAAGGGTAATAGGTATAACTATTAATACTACTAAAAAAGCTTTAGCTACTAAATAATTTCTATAATAATTATAAAGTATATTAGAGAAGTAATATCCTTAAACTATTTAAGATTAGTATAAAAGTCTATTAATAGTTTTATACTTTTTTTCTTCTATAATCTAGACTTTATCTATAGCCTAAGAGACTATAATATAAAGCCTTACCTTAAGTATATATAGAAACTTTATATTTCTACTTTAGGTATAATATCTTTTAATATAATTTTAAGAGAGTATAGGTAATAGTAGTACTCTTACCTTCTCTTTCTCCCTATATTAAGCCTATAGTTTAATAATAAGGTAATCTATATAAAAGGTATAGTTTAGTAGTATATTAAATTATAAGGGAGGGCTTACTAAGAAGCTTAGCTATAAGAGCTATATAGGTCCCTTCTATATATATCCTATTATATATCTACTATAAGTAATATCTAAGAATAATTTAGTAATATATTAACTCCTTATAGTATTATAGGTAAATATTTAAAGATATATATTAGTTAGTATACTATTAAGGTTAAATATAGTAAATTATTAGTAGATATATAAGCTTTAGTATTATTATATTATTAAACTTATTTAATATATAATATAATTATATTAATACCTAGTAATAAAGATCTATAAACTATTTATTAATTAATACTTTATTTAAAATAAAAAAGTAATTATATTATAAAAGAAGGTATTTTTATATTTAAAATTATATTACTAAAGTTATAGTAACTAGATATTATAATAGGTATAATAAAAGTACTAAAGGGCTATACTTATATTAATAAATTAAATATAGCTTTAAATTAAATTATAGTAAGGCTATTAAATAATTAGTATACTAATATAGATTATATTAGAGTTAAAGTCCTTAGTAAATTATCCTATAACTAGCTTAGTTAAGCTAAAATAGTAGCTAAGTAAATTATAATAACTAGAATATATACTTTTATATATATTATATAATAAAAGCTATAAGCTATCTTAAACTATTTAGCTTTTACTATATAAGTATAAATAGCTAGTATTATATAATAGCTTAGTATTTAACCTAGTATTATAAGAAGGTAATTTAAAGGCTTTAAAAAGTATAAATAAGTTATAGTTAAAGTTAAGCTAGTAAAGAAAGCTAAATATAGGTAAAGTAATATATACTTTTAGATATATATACCTATATTATTCTAGCCTTACCCCTTAATAGTAGCTTTTAAGGTAAATTAGAATTTATAATTTTATACTTATCTAGTAATAACTCTAACTACTAACTCTAGCTTTACTTCTTACTTTTAAAGTAGGCTTTAATAAAGTTAATTATATATATAACTCTAGATAGCCTATAGATAGTAGTAAGAGTTAGAGGTAGGAAATAAAGTATTTCTAAAGATAAGGATAACTAGTAGAAGTTTATATAAAGATAGGTTAACTATATATTTAACTACTTTCTCTCTTTCTACTAAACTATATAGCTCTTATTACTAGTATCTACTCTCTATACCCTTTTTATTAATATTTATAATATAAAAGTACTAAATAACCTACTTTACTTTTAATTACTTAGTTACTCTACTATTATACTAGCTAGTAATAAGACTAATATTAACCTATTTTATAAATAAAATACCTCTATCTTTAAAGTTTATTATTAAAAGGTATCTATTTAACTATATAAGATAAATTAACTCTTTATTAAAATAAGAGGTCTTTTAAGCTAAATAAATAATATAAGATAGTTAAGAAGTATAATAGTAAGCTTAGAGAAAAGCTATATACTTTTATAGATACTAATACCTTTTATAGCTACTTTATAAAAAAGTTAGTTAGTAAGGTTAAGTATTTCTTTAAATCTAAATAGAAAGTTCTAGTAAAGATCTATAAAGTATATACCTTATAGAACTATTATAACCCTACTTTTAGTTATAACTAAATTATTATTTATAATTATAAGACTTACTAGTTTAAGATAGATAAGTAGAGTAAGTAGTTAAATAAAGGCCTTTATAATAAGACTAATCCTAAATATAAGTATTTTTTATTTTATATAATTAATAAATACTCTTAGGCTAATATTATTAATACTAGTTTAGCTACCCTTAATACCTTTAAATAGTCTTTATAGCCTTTACTATATATAGTTAATTAGAGATAAATAAGTTATAAGCTTAGTATATAATAGTAGTAGTAGTATAGTTATTAATATAGTATATAATACTCTAGGCTTATAGGGATTAAGAAGGTTAGCCCTTAGTAATAGGTTTAATAGCTTAAAAGTAGTAGCTATTAAAGGGAGGATAGTGTAAGTAGGTTAGGAGAGGAGACTTATATTAAAATATAGTTTATATTTATTATACTTATTATTATCCCCCTTTAATTAATAATAAGTTTACCCTATATATAGTTTATTATATCTCGAGGTATACTACTTAGCCTTAAAGGTTTCCTACTTACTAAAGCTATTATCTAGTCCTAACCTATTTAAGCTTTAAAAGCTTTTTATAAGTCTCTATTTTCTATATTAAATCTTTAAAAGTTATATTAAGACCTATCTCTTCTAGTAGATCTACCTAGGTAATATAATAGTATAGTATTAGTAAGAGTAATAGTATATTAGTATCTAAACCTTAATAATATAGTATTATAAAGCTTAGGGATTATAAAGATAATAATATTACCTTATAAATAGGTATAACTAGTTTATATAAATAAGAAAGGAGGTTATTATTATACTATAGTAACTAAGTTATATAAAGAGGCTATATTAATACTTTAATAAAAATAAAGTTACTTATTAGAGATTAAGTATTTAGATAATACTATAACTATATTAGTAAAAAGAATAACTAGTACCTAAAAGCCTAATATACTTATAATAAAGTAGAATTAAGTAGCTAGTAGCCTATATACTTAGGACTAATATTAAAGAAAGATACTATTAATAAGAGATTATATTATAGAATAAGGTAGTAAGTCTATAACACCTATTTAGTAAAGACTAGTTAGGATTATTAGAGCTACTTTTCTAAAGAAAGAGGTAGATATCTAGACCTTATTAGCCTAAATATTAAGAGTCTAAATACGTTATAATAAATAGATCCTAGTTACTTAAATATACTTATAAATAATATATACCTAAATAGAAATTAACTTTACTAATATAATATATAACCTAGACTATAGCTACTATTAATAGAAAAGTATACTAATAGCTTTAGTGTTATTACTACTTAAGTATTTTACTCTAGTAGCTATAGCTTTATAGATATAGCTTATAAGGTAGATATTACTTATTTAGGCTTAAATTCTAATTTTAGAAAGAAAAGATATAATAGATATAGAATTAATAAATACTAACCTATATATTTCTCTAATAATATTAGGCTTATATTATTATTAACTAATATTTATTAGTAGGCTTATATATCTATAAAGCTATTAAATACTAGTTTAAAGAAGTATTTAAATATAAAATAGAGAATTTAAGTAATTATATTTATAGCTTACTTATACTATTATTATTTTAGGGAAAGTAAAATCTATTATAACTTATAATATATAATTTATTACTCTTACTCTAACCTACTTATTAAGCTCTAGCCTTTATTAATCTTTTTAATATTTAAACTAACTTTATCTTTTTATTTACTCTAAATAAACTTTAAAAATAAGAGCTATAAAAGCTAGCTACTACCTTTAGTTATAGTAAAGCCTTATTATATAAGTATTATCTATATTATTATAAATATCTTAGTTAGGTTTATAGTTATAGTTATATTAGAGTAACTATTATTATTATAATAGTAGCTATAGCTACTATACTAATAGTTTAATCCTATAAAACTAATAGTACTTATATCTACTAATAGTAGTATAAAGCTATCTTTAGACTAAGTACTTAAGTATTTACTATTATAAGATTTACTATATTAGATACTTAGCTAAGAGCTATTTTACTAAGAACTATTTAGTTAAGATAAGTTTAGCTAAGAATTATTTATTTAGAATAAGTTTAGTTAATATATATTTAAATAGAATAAGAAGGATAGTACTATAGTATTAACTTACTTTATAACTCTTAATATCCTAAGTAGCTTAAACTAGCTAAAAACTTACTATAGTACTATAGCTACTAAAGTAGCCTAGGTTAGTAAGTAATTAGTAGTCTTATAGTAGATAAGGTTCTTATATAAGATACTATTAATAGTATTAAGTATAGAGCTATCCTAGTTATTAAGTACCTAAGCCCTTATATACTTAGGCTAGTATATATACTAAGTACTAAAGGGGTTAATATAGTTAATAATCTTATATTAGTTATAAAGGCCCTTAAGTTTATACTTAAATAAGATTAAGATTTTAAGCTAGATAATATAAGTAAAGTCTAGCTACCTAACTAGGTTAAACTAATAGTCTATAAGGTAGGTAAACTAGGGGAGCTAGGGGTTAGTAGCTCTAAGGCTTAGCTATAAACCTACTAGGAACTAATATATTAGCCTATTATAATATATATACTATAGAATCTTTATTAATAACCTTAAGTCTAGAACCTATATAAAGATACCTCTACCTTTTATAACTAGTTAACTAGAGTATAAGTAAAGGTTTATTACTCTTACCTTTAATATATTTCTATTATAGCTTCCTAGTATCTCTTTAGCCTTAGTATTATAATATAAGTATTATATACTAAGGTAGTAGTAAGTAATTAAGCTAAAGGTAATATTAAGGCTAGTAGTAAAGTAGTATAGTAAAGGCTTTAAAGGTTAAAAGATTAGTTAACCTAACTAGATATAAGGAGGCTTACCTAGTAATTAATTAAATAATATAGTAATAGGAGAAAGTAGTCTTTTAAGCTAGGTAATTAAGTAATAAGATAAGAGGTAGCTATATAATAAGGTAAGAAGTAGATAAGTTTTAAGGTAAAGTAGATAAGTAGTAAGGTAAAAGGTAGAAAGAGTTTAATTAGTAAGTTAAATAAGTAAAGAGATAGTAATTAAAAAGTATTTAAGAGGAGACTAAGTTAATATATAATTAAAATATAAGATTAGAAGATTAAGATATAAGATTATAAGACTAAGATATAGAATTAGAAGATTATAAGACTAGAAGATTATAAGATTAGAAGACTATAAGACTAGAAGACTATAAGATTAAAAGACTATAAGATTAGAAGACTATAAGACTAGAAAACTATAAGATTAGAAGATTATAAGATTAGAAGACTATAAGACTATAAAATATAAGGTTATAAGACTAAGATATAAGACTAATATAAGCTTAAAATATAAGGTTAAATTACTAGATTAATATAAGTTTAAAGTAAAGATTAAGTAGTAAGATTAAGTAAAGAGAAATAGGTAACTAGAGACTAGTATAAGGGGTGATTAAGGATAAGGAAATAGGCTAAGAGGATCTTTAAGGTAAGGTAGATAAGTATCGATGTAATAGATAAGAAAGAAACTTATAAGTAGGGTAGATAAAGGTAAAGGTATTAGAATATAAAGAGCTAGGCTAATTAAATAGTTAATAGTTAGGGTAGCTAGGTAGAAAGGGCTATACTATCTAGTAGTAAGTAATAAGTAGTAGGAAGTAGGGAATCTTATAAGTATATTAACTATAGATTAACTATATATTAGAGTAGTAAGATATTAGTAGGTCTAGGTAAGTAAGTAATATTATAGACTATATAGATATTACCTATCCTTTATAGTACCTAGGCTAAACTAAGCTATATAAGATATAATATTTATAGCCTATAGAATAAGGATATTAGATAGCTATAGTAGTAGTTATCTTTATTAGCCCTAGTATTCTAGGACCTTATATTATATAGATAGATTTAGAAGAGGTATTATATATTATAGATAATAGTAAGGCTAGTATATATAATAGTATAGTATAGGTTTATAGTATCTTATATTTAACCCTACTTTATTAGTAAATTATATACCTAGGTAAGATATTATAGCTTAACTACTTCCCTTTTTAGATAGTTAATATTTAATATTAATACTAGATTAGGCTACTAGCTATTATACTATATAAGAATATAGCTATACCTCCTAAACTAGTTATTTTTAGTACTATTCCTTACTACTAATAGCTATTCCTATATAGCCTACTCTACCTTTTTAGGCTAACCCTAATAACTCTTAGTATACTTAATATTTATCTTTTATACTAAGAATTATAACCTAGGCTACTACCTTTTTAGGTAAGTCTTATAGAGCTATATATATATAGTATAACTAGGTATATAACCTACTATACCTAATACTAGATACTAATAATACCCTAGCCTATTATATAGCGCTACTATTATATCTAGTATATACTCCTACCCTAAGGTTAAAGGTTTATAATAGGCTAGAGTAGTATAATACTATTTAGAATTACTAATATAAATAGTTAGGTAGCTTAGTTAACTAAGGTAGTATTATATTATCCTACTAGGTAAATATTTATAGACTAGTACTATACTAAGACCTATTACTTTATAACTATAAATATTAACTTTAATAAGTATTCTTATTATAATCTAAGTTAGGTACTTACTATTTAGTAAAAGATAGAGGCTAGGTATATATATAATATACCTATAGGGTTTCTTAGTAAGAGGATAGGCTTATAAGGAATAAGGGAAAAGAACTAGACCTACTATAAAAACCTTTTTCTCCTTATTATATACCTTATAAATAGATAGTATTAGACTAGCTTAGGTTTTAATGTTAATAGACTAGTCTATATTAAGGCTAATAGACTAGGTATACCTTAATACTACTACTTTTAAGATAGGATAATAGTTTTTAACTAAAAATAGACTTATAGATAGTTACTAAAAAGCCTTATATTATAAAACTTTTATATTTAGGTTAAAAGATATATTATATTTTATCCCTTTAGGATACTTACTATAGTTCTACCTTAATAGGGAGACTTAAAGGATATAAATTACTAATATATCCTCTAATCCTTCTAAACTAAAATCTAGAATAAAAGGAATTATAGTATTAGGTATATAGACTTAGAGTTACTAGTATTTTATTCCTATATTATAGCTAACTAGTTATTATAACTTTAAAGTCTTTAGCTTAGTAAAGGGATATTATAAAAAGTATATAAGGCCCTCTAAATCTATTATAAATCTATATATAGATTTATATAATATTTAGGGATCTCTAATATATTTAAGTATAGATTATATTTACTACTTTATAAAGAGATAAGTCTTCCTCTCTATTAATTAGTTATATAGTATATATATTTTTAGGGTTTTATAAACTATACTATTACTATTAATACTAATATACTTTTAGTAATATTTAGTAAATAAAACCTAACTATTATTTAAGCTATTTATACTTACCTAGATATTTTATATAGTCTAGATCCTTATATATTATACTTTTAGATTAGCCTATTATAATAATATAGCCTAAATATAGTATATTTATTAGTAGGTATAATAAAGTATATAACCTTTATCTATAAGTTAAGAGTTTATTATATTTACTACTAAGCCTTCTTAACCTTATATCTAGCTATCTAGCTTATAGTAATACCTTTTATATTTTAATTATATAATAGTTATAATAGTAGAAGCTAAGGTAGTATATAAGAGTAGCTAGGTAAAGGAGTTATAAGGCTAGTATAATATAGGTTTTAATTAGTAAACTAAAAAGGTTACTAGCTTATTTAACTATAGTCTATAATAAGTAACTATAAGTTAGCTTTATCCTTATCTAATAACCTATTAAATATCTATTTTAAAACTATTAATTTTAATAGCTTCTCTTTTTACTACTATTAATAACTATATATCTTTATAGTATATACCTTACTCTTTTACTTTTATATTAGTATAGTAATTTAACCTACTATTAAAGTAGGAATCTAATATACCCTATATATAAAGGAGTAAGTTAGTTAGTATAAGAGATATAGTAGGTAGGGGTAAGTATATATTTATATAGGTTATATAGCTTAATCTACCCTATAACTACTTATTATAGTTATACTTAATATAACTTAGCTTCCCTAAAGTTTATCCTACCTACTATAAACTTAGTATATATATTAAGGTTATACTATTAGATTAGTTATATATAGTAAATAGTTTTAAAGGTAGGGTAGAAATATAGTTAGCTTATAGGTTAGATAGCTTTTTACTAAGTAATTTATATAAGGAATAAGTTATTTAGGTAGGGTACTTAGGTTACTTATATAAGGAATAAGTTATTTAGGTAGGGTACTTAGGTTACTTATTATAGTTATAAGGTATATAGATACTATTTTTATAACTAACTCTATAAAGACTTTAGTAATAGATAATCTAAACTTTATTAAAGAATATAGTCCTTCTTATAATTAGTATAGGGCTAGGTACTACTATAGTAAGTATATTTATAATAGTTAATTTACCTAGTATTAGTTTACCTAGTATTATAGCTTAGGGGATAATAATATAGGAGTAGGTTTTATATATAAATACTAGCCTAATATACCTTTAATTAATACTAGATTAATATATTAGAGGTGGAATATTATTAGTATATACCCTTAGCCTAAATATAGCCTAAGGCTACTTAAAGCTACTTAACTACCTAGCCCCTCCTTAAAACATCTATTATCTTTATATAATATAATTAATTTTACTCTATTTAGTAGATAGGATAGGGTAGTGAGGGTATAGGGTATAGTCTAAATAGATATAGTGTATATAGCTTAAGTAAAGAAGTCTAGTAAGGGCTTATTTAGCTAATAAGCCTAGCTAGAGTCTTAAGTACTAGCTATTATTATATATATAACTACTTTATCTCTAGGCCTAATAAGTATAGATACTATATCTAGTAGATTACTTTATACTAAATAGATTAATTATTATTAGCTATATACTAGGAACTCTTTATAAGTAATACTTAGACTCTTTATTAGGTATAAAGTTAGGTTATATTTTATCCTAGGCTATCCTAAGACTAGCTTACTATAGTAAAGCCTCTAGGCTTAAAGCCTCTAGTATTAGCTTATTACTACTATACTATAGAGTATAGGTATACCTATCTTTCTATTAGTATCTTATATAGTAGTTTAATATAATAAGCTATTAGTAAGATAAATAGTATAGGTTAGTAAGCTACTATATAGATATACCCTAGATAATATAGCTTATTATATATAGCTAAAGAGCTATAATATTAATATTAAAATACTATAGGTTTAAAGGATAGGGAGAATAGTAATAAATATAAATTAGTTTTAAATTAATAAGATTATAGGTTTAAACTATTAGGAATTATTAAATTAGTTATTATAATCTTTTAGCTAAATAGTCTATTAGATTAGTAGTTATACTTAAAGCTTTATACTTTATATATAATCTTAGTATGACTACTATAAGTATATAATATAAGTTATATAAATATAAAAAGCTAAGTCTTTTAGATTATTATAAGAAGTTTAGGGAAGAAAGTTTAAGAGATAAGTCTACTTATATAATAGATATTTAAAGATCTTAATACTAAAACTAGTATAGGTATACTTATCTTTTTACTAATAGAAGGTATCTACCCTAGTAGTTAACCTTAACTTATTATACTACTTACTAGAGTTTACTAGCTTATTTAAGTTAATATCTTAATTATTCTATAAGTATATTATAGTACTTTATTTTATATATACTAATATATTTAGTATAGGCTTCTAAACTCTTTAATATTTAGAAGCTTTTTAAAATTAAAGATAATAATATATAAATTAATAATAGATTAATTATATATAAAGTTATATTATAATTAATCTTTTTAGATATATTAATTTTTTAAAAGAGTTAAGCTATATAAAGTAGTATATCTAGTTATAGTCTAAGGCTATCCTATACTTAGTAGGGGCCTTTAGTAAGAAGCTTCTCTTAATAATAACTATTAATAGTAAGACTTAGGTTAAAGACTAAGGGGTTACTTTAATATATACTATATTTAATTCTACTTAAATCTTTCTCCTACTTTAGCTATAATATATTAACTATACTACCTATCTTTCTTATATATACTTATTATTAAATTAGTAACTTTAATATTATATAAATAAATAACTAATAGTTATAGATATTATATAAGCTAGCTAGATAAACTCTATACTTCTACTATTATAAGTATTAAATATATAATATAAACTTAGACTTATCTTTATTAAAGAGATATATTAGCTAGTTATTTTTATACTTTTTATAGAAATAACTAATATAACTAAGTAGAATATATTTATAGCCCTTATAAATATACTAGCTAAATAACTCTACCTAAATATACTTTAATCTAGGAACTAATTAACTTAGATAATTTATATTACTATTTATTCTAAGATATACTAGCTAGATAAGCTTATACTTCCTTTAAATACAGAGAAGTTAAACTATATACTATTAGATAAATACCTACTACTTACTATTAGATATATTAGAAAGGCTAGTAGTATATTATTTAAATAACTTACTCTATACCTTACTAATAGGTAAGCTAAAGACTCTATAACTCTACCCTTAGAAATACTATCTAGCTAAGCTAGCTCTTAAAACTTTACCTATTATAAGTTAGTATCTAGCTTACTAAGTATAAATAAACTTAAAGGTTTCTTTATATCTAGCTATATATCTTTATACTTTATAAGATATAGCTTTCCTTTTACCCTCTTATATATACTATATAGGTTAAACCTTATACTACCTACTAAAATATAATACTAGTATTATTACTCTTATAAATAGTCTAGGTTTATTTTAATACTAAGCTAGGGTATTTAGTAGTGGCCTTATCCTAAGCTTTATAATACTAGGTATAAGGTATAGGTCTTTAACTATAAATATAGACTAACTATCCTATCTCTAGTATATAAGTTAAATAAATATAGCTTAAAAGACTATATTAATAAGGTTTTATAAAGCTTATTTATATAAAGGTAATACTATAGCTATAACTAATATAAATTATAGTCTTAATAGGATCTTATAAAACTTATTTTTAATAAGAACTCTACTATAGTAATAATTAGTATAAATTATAAGTATAATTTTATAAAGTATATCTATATAAGATATACTATAACTATAACTAATATAAATTATAGTCTTAATAGGATTTTATAAAACTTATTTTTAATAAGAACTCTACTATAGTAATAACTAGTATAGATTATAGGTATAATCTTATAGAGTATATTTATATAAAAATATATATATAGCTATAATTAATATAAATTACAGTCTTAATAGAATTTTATAAAACTTATTTTTAATAAGAACTCTTCTATAATAATAACTAGTATAGATTATAGATATAATCTTATAAAGCTTATTTATAATAAGAACTATACTATAACTATAATTAATATAGACTATAATCTTAATAGGATCCTATTAGTAAGATAATAGTAGCTCTAGCTAAAAATATAGTACTAGAGATTCTTAGTTCTATAAGTACTACTATCTTTAAACTAAGTTTATTTATCTAGTAAACTATAAATTCTCTAAGTAGTAAAAGTTACTAGGCTAGGGCTTTAACTTCTAGGTATTATATCTATAGCCCTTAAGCTTTAGATATCTATATTATATAAATTAAGAGTATCTTAACTAGTAATACTCTAAGAACCTATATATATTTAGCTAGTATCCTTTTTAATTATAGACTAAATAAGTAAAGTAGATACTACTTATAATATATTAAATAATATAAATAATAGCCTACTTATAAGGAGGAGTACTTTACTATAGTAATTACTAATATAAACTAATAATCTATTAGATTCCCCTTATAAAAGCTTAATAAAGCTAGTATAATATTTACTATATAAGATATATAGTTAAGTTTAATCTTAAGTTTATATATAGTATTATACCTTTTTTATATCTTAGTCTTTAATATATTTAGTCTTTTATATATTTAGTTTTTTATACATTTAGTTTTTAGTATTACTTAACCTTAAGTACTAGCTAGTTTTTAAACTAAAACTTACTTAGCCTTAGAATAAAAAAGATTTTAAAGCTAGAGTATACCTTAGCTAAGCTTAATTTACTTAAAGACTACCTTATAAATACCTAAGTTTAGACTTATATACTTACCTATAGATATATTAAGAATATTTTCTATATTAAGTATAAAAATACTAAGTTTTAATTTAAAGGTTCCTACTATTATCTATTATAGTATAAGAGCTATATTATTAACTAGGATAAAGTTATAAGCTAAAGTCTCTAAATTATACCTTCTAGAATACTAGTAATTAAATATATATTTAATAAGGGAATTAAGTATATATATAATAGAGATAACCTATTATAGTAGGAAATATCTCTATAGTACTTTAGTATATATAATAGAGGAGATAGCTATATAACCTTAATTAGCTAGCTAAAAAGATATCTACTCTAACTATATTAATATAGAAGTTTTTATAGATAACTAGTACTATCTAAAAGAAGCCTACTACTATAATAAAGATAGTAGCTAGGGTAGTAAAAATAACTAAGAAGAGTAAAACTAGTATTACTAAGTTATTTATAGTATTATTTATATTAATTTATCTTATAGATATAAGTAGTAAAGTATTAATTACTTCTTTATAGGTTAAATAAAGATAATATAGATAGTATATACTATAGTTAGCTAGAATAAATAATATTTATACTATATAATCCTTAAGCTAGTAAGAAGTATAACTTTAATTATAAACCTAAGATACTAGCTACTAGATACCTATAATACTTAGGTTAAGGTTTAAGATACTAAGTTCTACCTAAAATATTATCTATAGCTTAGTAGTATTAAAATTACTAAATACTTTTAAAAGAGAAGGATTAACTATAATCTACTAGCTACCTTACTACTAGCTAGGTTATTATTATAACTTATTCTATACTTAGTAGTAGTAAGGATACCTTTAAGAAATATATTAAAAATAGATACTAGGTAGAACTTAGTATACTTACTATATTTTATAAAGTAGGTACTTATTTTACTTTATAAACCTACTAAGTAAGTAAAGAAGATAGGTTTAGGTAAATTAGTTTATTATAACTAAGAGTTAAAAGTATTACTATAAATATAAATCTATTTCTTCTTTAAATAGTAGTAGCTTATTATTAAGTACTATAATAGTTAAATACTTACTTATATTATTCCTATCTATACTAGATATAGCTCTATAGTTTAAAATAGCTAATCTACTATAAAGAACTAGCTTATTAAGGTTAGATAAGTACTTCTTATATAGTTCTAAGATATCCTAAGAAGAGGGAGAAAGAGATATAATTTTTAGATAGTTAATAAAGTAAAATTCAGTACTAAATAAACTTAAGTTATTTAAGGTTAAGGTTATCTAAGATTTAAATTATTTAAGTAATCTAAGATTAAATTTATCTAAACTATTTAAGATTTATATTTAAGATTTATATTATCTAATATATAACTATTTAAGATTTAATTATTTAAGATTATAACTATTTATAACTTAACCTTTTTAAGATTTAATCTAATTATTAATAAGCTAGCTTTAACTTTAATATATACTTAGTAATATATTCTATACTTTATCCTATTATACTAGCTATATAGCTTTATATTATAGTTTTAGCTTTTTTAATTCTATTAGTATTTATTAGAGTATACTTATAAGCTTCTTTAACTAGACTAGGACTTTAAGTCCCCTAGTACTACTATTAAATATATACCCTTATAGTCTTTTAAACTTAGAGTTAGTTAATAATAATAAGATAAATAGAAACTTAAGCTCCTTCTTTACTATATTAAATATATTATTATCTTTATAAAATAGTTAATCTTATTTTACTAATTCTATTTTAGCTTTAGAGATAAGCTTAGATATTATAAAAATAGCTATCTTAGTATTATACTCTTTTTATATTATATCTTTAGGCTAACTATTATACTATATCTTTAATATATAATATATTAGCTTTAAATTTATTTTCTCTAAGAAACTATTTTATAAAAGCTAATACTTAATAACTTATATCTTAAAAGTACTAATACTAGTATCTAGGTATATAATTAGCTTACCTACTTACTAGTAGGTAATATACTTAGATAGTTTAGGTAAAGGAATACTAGCTTATAGTATAAAGTAGTAGATACTATAATAGAGGAGAAGTTTTAGATATAAGTTTTAGTTTTTAGATTAGAAGAACTATATATTTTTTATATTTATATAAATATACTTATTAATTTTATAAAGATATAACTAGCTAGTATTAGAATTAGCTAGTATTTTAACTTTTAATACTTTAGTTTTACTACTTATATTAGTAGTAATATAGTTAAGGTTTATATATAAAATATTAATAAAGGATATAAAGATATTTATAAAGGTTATAAGAAGTATATAAAGATAGTAGCTATATATAACTACTAATAAAAAAAGGGTTATAATAATTATTACTTAGAATACTCTAATAGTTTATATTACTTTAGAATATAATTAAACCCTAAATAAGTATAGTATATTAGCTATCTAGTAAAATAATATAAAAAGAAAAAGTTCCCTAGTAGTTACTAGTATTAGGGTCTATAGGGAAATATACTATACTTATAAAGCTTTAACTATATTAGTAACTTATCTACTACCTTAATTATTATCTAATCTAATATCTAGTATAAGGTTTTCTTAGCTAAGGTTTCCTTTATTAATATTTCTATAATTAGTATTTCCTTAAATAGTATTTCTTTAAATAGCTTTATTAATATTTTTATAATTAGTATTTCCTAGAATAGTATTTCCCTAGATAGCTCTATTAGTATTTTCCTAATTAATATATCCCTAAGTAATATTCCTTTAAATAGCTCTATTAGAATTTCTATAATTAATATTTCTATAACTAGATTCTCCTTAGATAGCTCTATTAAAATTTTATTACTTAATATTTTTATAACTAGTATTTCCTCCTCTACCCTACTTCTAAGCTCCCTTTTACCCCTAGTTATAAGAATATTACTACCTAATAAATTTAACTATATATTCTATATTATTATTTTCCTAGTTATCTACTATACTAGTAGTATAGTAAGGGACCTCTTAGTTATTAAGATATAAGTACTTATTAGTAGACTCTACTAATTATTATATTACCTAAGATAGCTATAAATCTTACTCTTTTAAATTATTTAATATTAAGCTTTTTAATAAATCTAGTACTTAGTACCTAGATAGGCCTAGCCTACTAACTAGCTCTAATACTAATCTTAAAGATCTTTTATCTACTAAGGTATAGGCTAGTTATATTAGAAGATAATAGCCTATATATTATAGAATAGTATAACTAGGCTAGCCTATAGCCTAGTATATAGCGCCCTATATATCTAGGAGTATCTTTATATAGGTAATAAAGGTAGCTAAGGGAGCTACCTTATCTAGTAAAGGGGGTTTAAAAGGAATAAAGGGTAGGGAGGTAGCTATAATACTTAGTTTAAAGGTAGAAGAAGGTAGGAATATAATAGGTTATAAATAGATATAATAAGTCTCTATATTAGTCTAAGATTAGCCTAAAAATAGTTATAAGAAATAATAAAAATAATATATACCTAGTAGCTATAGTTAGTTTCCTTTTATATAACTAATATTAAAGCCTTATATTAAAATAGCTATATTACTATATCTACTAACTAATAAAATAAGTATAATATCCTAATCCCCTAGAAGTTTAAACTAGATACTATTAGTAGAGAGCTTATATACCTCCTTAACAAGCTTATCCTAAAGATAGGGGTAAGGTAGATCCTATTAAATAGGCTCTAAGGCTTAAATAGTATCCTTAAAATACTTATATATAAATAAAATAAGTTTTTAGGTATAAATAAGCCTATTCTCTACCTTTAAATTATTAAGGAGGCTATTAGGTATTTTTAATTAGTAGATAACTATCTCTAATTAGTAGATAACTAGTAGTATAAAAAATCTAATTTTAAGATACTATATTTAATAGTACTAGCCTTTACTATTCTTACTACTATCTCCTCTAAAGTATTTATATATATATTTACTCTAGCTAAACTAACCTATAAACCCCCTCCTACTATACTAATATATAAGCCTATACTTATTAACTCTATTATTAATATAATTATAAATACCTATAACCTCTATATTAGGTAGGTATATATAATAGATATATAGCTAATATAATTTAACCTCTATAATACTCTAAGCTTTAATAAGCTTAAATTCTTTAATAGTATTAATAAGTTTACTAGGTACTTCTCTATACTTATAGAAGTAAAGTACTATATAAAGTATAGATATAACTCTATCTAAATAAGCTAAGCTTAAAGCTAACTAAGCTATTATAGTAATAAGGGTAAAGAGTAATACTAGGTATATACTACTATTATTATTTATATTTTTAAATTCCTATATAATAATAATAATAGAGATATATATAATACTAAGATCCTACTTTTTACCTAAATTAATAAAGCTCTACTAAGAAAGAAATATAAGTAATAATTAAAGCTATAGGTAATAAGCCTACTAGTTAAAAGGAGGGGGTTTCTTTATTCTTATAGCTTTACTAGTTAGTTTAGACTTAGAGCTTAGGGTATAGGTAGTAAAGGAAGTATAGGGTAGTAGGTTTTAATAGAAGTTCCTACTCTTATACTATAAGAGTATTATTATATATTACTCATACTTTTTATTCTACTAGTACTTTTTATATAGTATAATTTTATACTAGCTACTAAGAGTTAAGGTTTAAATTCTTAGTATATAGTCTTAGGAGAGAATAGTTTTCTTATATTATAGAAGCTATTAAGTTCTATTAGTTAGTTCTATATATATCTCTATAATAAAGTTATATATATCTTAAAGCTATTAAGCTAATAGTATATACTTACTATATACTACTTAACTAGTATAAGGCTTTTATAGTATTTAAATATCTCTTATTAAATAAAATAAAAGTATATAGTAGTTTTATTCTTAATCTAAATCTATTTAAAGATATATATAGTCCTTTTAAATAGTAAAATAAATATAAGGTACCGAAAAAAGGTCTTATAAGGTAATATCTAGCTATATATATATATTTAAGTACCCTTATTATCTTATAAAAGTATATTAAATTATAGTCTTTTACCTATTAAGTAACTATATAGCTTTAAGGACCTTTTAATTACCTTTACTAGATAATATAGTAATAAGAGTAGCTATTAAGTCTATACCTCTAGGATAGCTATATACTAAGTATATATATATATCTCTTTATAGTTAATAGTAGCTTAGCTTTAGGTAGTAGCTATAAAGCCTATAGAATAGTAGGTATATAGACCCTTAGTATATATAAGTATAAGTTACTAATATAAATAATAAGCTATTAATAGTAATAAGTAAGGTAAGTAGGTAAAGAGAGACTATATTAATAAGATCTAGGTATACTAGGAGAAAGAGGTATACTAGGAGGAAGAGGTATACTAAAAGTAAGAGGTATACTAGGAGGAAGATATATATTAAAGTAAAGTCTTTAACTAAGTATAGTAGAAGTTTAGCTTAGTATAGAGCCTTTATAATATCTAACTATATATTAAATAGAAGGCTAACTTAGACTTAGTAGACTTTATAGTTATAAGGAACTATCTTTTATTACTAGATAAATAAGGGAATATAATAGACTATAACTTTAATTATATCTTTAGGTATAAGTTAGAGGATACCTTAGTCTTTAAATAGGCCTAGGAGTTAGTCTAGAAGATATTAGATAGTACTAATATTAGTATTATCTTTTATAGGTAGACTAGCTTTAGTAAGTTATACCTTACTAATAAGCTTATTTTATTCTTAGTAGATAAGTTATTTAGTAATAATAAAAAACTATTATTTAGCTTAAAGAGGATTTAGGTTAAGGTATATAATAATAAAGCCTAGAACCTTCTTTACTAAAAGGGATCCTAGCCCCTATTTATACTTTATTATAATAGTAATAAGTATTAATATAGTATAACTAAAAGATAGTTAGTAAGTAGACTTATTTTTCTAATAGCTAATAAAATAGCTAGCTCTAGATAGATAATATTAAGTATAAAGGTTAATATAAGCTTATCTAGGTCTTATAGTATTATAATACTATTTATATTAGTACTTAATAGTATTAGTAGGGAATCTAGGCTTTAGGTTATAGACTTTACTAGGTTAAAGAAGCTATTATTAGGTAGGGGCTTAGGAAAAGGAATAAGTAGTAATAAATAAGTAGTATAAAGAGAGTAGTAAGATTAAGTAAAGCCTAAATAATCTTAGTATAATTATCTATACTACTAAAGAGGTTAAATATAACTATATATAAACTAATATTATCTTTTAGAATACCCTAATAAAGATTACTAGGCCTACTATTATTAAGCCTAAGATAGAGATATTTATAATATTTATACTTAACCCTTTATAGCTATATAAAGAGAAAAGCTATTTTACCTTATAGGCTACTAATAAGATCCTATATAAGTTTTTAAAGGTAGATAAAGGTACTAAATACTATAATTAATATACTATAAATAGCTTAATTCTAAAGCTTAATATATTAGGTATTATAGTTAATATATAATTTTTAGCTAGATAATTAAGAATTTAGCTTAATATAAACTTAGGTAGAAGATAAGGCTAAAAGTAATAATATTTTATAGGTTATAGTAATCTATAGTATCTATTAATAGTAATAATTAAAATAGCTATATCTTCTAGAACTCCTATATTTTAATAGCTTCTAGGTAGTAGATAGTATAATAAGATTAGAAATCTATATAATTAAGAAGATATATATATATTAGGCTATATAAGGCTTATAGTTTAATAAATCTAAGTAAATAATAGTCTATTATTATTTTAAGTAAATTAAATACCTATAACTATAGATACTTAGAAGGAGTAGGGGATAGCTACTAATATAGTCCTTATTTACTACTACTATATAATCTAATAAGGATACTATCTAGGTAGTCCCTAATAATACCTACTAGTAATAACCTAAGGGTAAAGAATCTAGATTAATATATTACTTAAAGAAGAGCTTTCTACTTAAAGGTCTAGGTAAGATTATTATAGGTATAGATACTTATTACTAGAGGGTATTATTAAGGGTAGGAAGCTATTTATAGTTATAGATATAGTACTAGTATTATATTTATTATTATTCTTAGCTAAATATCCCTATTTAATTCTCTCTATTATATACTACTATAAAAAATTCCTTATTCTATCTATCTTCTATTCTTTAAACCTTATTTCCTTTAACTTTAAATAGTAAGCTTTTAAGTAATAGCTTAGTTAAGCTTAGTACTTAACTATACCTTTTATATAAAGTATAAAGTAAGGTATACCTTAAAATATTCTATATATTTTATTACCTTAACTTTATTATAGAGTAGTACCCTATTATTACTAGTAAGTATTAGGTCCTATACCTTATTACTATATATTATATAGTAATATAATAGTTATAAAAGCTATTTACTACTAGTATCCTTTCTACTCTTTATTAGCTAGTATATATTAATAATAATTTAGTATAAGTTTAATACTATCTCTATTAGGGTAAAAATTATTAGTATATAATTTAAATTAAATACCTTATTAATATCTATCTATTTATTTAGGTAGAGGTTCTATATTATATATATAGTTATTATACCCTTATACTTTCCTAGCCTCTCTAATAGCTATTTATATATAGGAAAGGAAGGATTTATTCCTAAAGCCTCTATAGCTATCCTAGCCTTTTTCTATTATTTCTCTTTACTTAGGTTTATATAATAGCTAAAATACTCCCCTTTATAGGCCTTAAATAGGCCCTTTAATAATAATAGGATATCTAGCTTAATATTAAAGTCTAAATTAAGGAATAAATCTCTATTTTAGGATTTAATTTATATCCCTATCTCCCTAGTAGAAGCCTTATACTCTTCTACTAAGATACTACTATCTACTAGTAGGTATATTAGCTAGAATATATACTTTACCTTTTTATATATAGTCTTCTCTTTTACTTAGTCTTTAGTATTAAGGGACTATAGCTACTTTCTATTTAGTCTAGAGACCTTAAGATAATATAAAAAAGACTAACCCTTTTTTAGTAGAAGGTACTTAATCTCTTTTATTATAAGGGGCTTATCTTACTTTATTATATTAATAAGGTTAGTAATAACTCTCTTATAGTCTTTTATAAAGTAATTAAAGGTATAAAGTAAAAGGATACTATTTAGGTTAAGAAACTTATATTTATTAGGGATTAAGAGGTCTTTTTTAATAAAAGTAGCTAAGATCCCTTTAAATTTAGTAAGCTTACTATACTATCTATTAATAATTTTAATATACTAATAGTTACCCCTTATAAGGCTAAAATAAGTTAGGCTCTTAAAGATAGCCTCCTCCTTTTAATATTAGCTAATATTAGTATTAGGACTTCTTTTCTTTATAGTTATAAAGGTACTTATAAACTAGAAGATAAGGCCTTTACCTAGCCTATCTACCTTTAGCCTAAGTATTTCTACTTTATACTCTATTTTTACTATTTTAAAGTTATTTAGCTTTATAACTATATACTATTATTTTACTTAATATTATTATAGTAAGTAGCTATTTACTAGGCTTTATTAATAGTTAATTTTTTAATCCTACTTATAAGACTATTTAGGCTACTACCTAGATTAGTAAAGTAAGCTCCTATATTTTCTTTTTTAATATCCTACCTTAGCTTTAATAGCCTAGTCTATTTATATTTATAGTTTATATAGGTAATTCCTAGCCTATTTAGTTAAGGCTATTAAGTATAAGTAGGGTACTTCCTATCTTTATACTTAGGCTTTATAGATATATCTCCCTTTTTAGTACTTTAGTACTTATCTTTTATCTAGTAAGATTTAGAGGAGTTAAGATTAGTACTACTATAATATATTTAATAGCTATAGGCTATA